>CM053503.1:74760509-74785266 GCA_028627145.1 Eidolon dupreanum | reverse complement strand
TATATGCTCTATAAATGTTTCTACTTTATTGTTTGCACTGAAAATTGATTATTACACATCTTTTATTTACTTAAACTCCTAGGCATAAAGGCCAATTTACCTGAGTCACAAAGCTATAAAGTGGCAGGATAGTACTCAAACCTAAGTCACCTGGCTCCAAAACCCCTGCATTTCCACTGTACTATTTGAAACTTCCTCTGCTTAACCAGAGTTGAGTGCTTTGGAGGCCTAAGGTTAACCATTCGTTTGTAGAATAGACTTCTATACATTATTGTACTATGTGCAGGAGGTTATATTCTAGTCAAGGGGTGCCAAAAATATCACAATGTGAGAGAAGGAGGAAAGCCTTAGTTTAAATAAATAGGATGTGCCTCTCTGAGGAAATAATACATGAGCTGAAGCACAAATGACAATAAGGACCCAGCCAATGAAAATTGGGGGCAATTCAGATAGAGAGAACAAGAGCCAAGGCCCTGAGCTTGACCATGTTTGAGGGGCAGAAAGAAGGCCACTAAAGCTGTAGCATTAGCAAGCAGTAGGGAGAATTGTAGGGGATAAGGTGGGAGAAATAGGCAGGGACCAGAACAGGGAGGGCCTTGTACACTTTAGAAAGGAGTTTGGATTTTACTCTAAGGAATAATTTTGGTTATATACAGTTCACTGATTCCTGGTGGAGAATGAATGAGAGATGGGGTAACCAGAAGGGAGTAGGAAAACCAGTTAGGCTCTTATATCATTGGATGGTGGTTTGGAGATGGTATTATCTGTGGACATGGAATGGGACAGGTGAATTTGGGATATATTTTTGGAGACGCTGCTGACAGAACTTGCTGATGAAGTAGATGTGAAGGTAAGGGAAAAAAAGAATCAAGGATGACTTCACAATATTTTTGGCCTGAACTACTGTATGAATGATCTTTGTATTAACTGTGATGGGGAAGACTAGGAAAAGAAACAGGTTCAAGATATGTGGGGGATCAAAAGTTCCTTTTTGAACATGTTAAGTTTGAAGTGGGCCTTGAACAACCAGGAGCAAAGACATAATCCCTTTGTCTGGAATAGCAGTTGTCAAAATATGGTTTACAGACCCCTACAAGTCTCTGAAACCCTCTCAGGAGGTCCATTAGTTCAAAACTATTTTCATAATAATACTAAGACATTACTTCTTTCATTGTTCTGACATTTTCACTGCAGTGGTGGTTAAATGGCTGGCAACCTAGCACAAATCAAGGCAGGTGGCACTGAATTATGTGAGTGGTTATGGTATTCTTTACTGCTACACATTTAAAGTAAAGAAAAAAAGAAAATGAAAGTTTTACTTAAGAATGTGCTTGAAGCAATAAGAATTATATCATTATAGCTTAAATGTTGAGCATACTTCTTTAAAAAATTTTTTATTTTATTTCACTATTATTTAATCTCAGAATTTCTAAAGAGGTTTCTATATTCTATTTAGCTCTCAAATTCTTCATCTCCAAGGAGTAGTAGAGTTACAAGAGTATACTTCATTTTAATATTCTATATGAGAAAATGAGAAGTACAGAGCACTTCTACAATGGTTGTCTTAAGGAAAAGCACTTGTGAGATTGAGTTGTGAGCTGAACTAGCCTTTTTTTCATAGAAAACCATTTTTACTTGAAAGAACAACTGTCAGATTAGTCACACTTGGGAATTTGGCAGAAGACAGAAATGAAAACTAGAATACCATTTCATTTAGTGCCTAGAGGAACAAGGAAGGAAATTATTTTTTTCACTTTGAATATTACTTTCTTCTAAAGTATTATAAGGATTCATTTCAGGTGGCAAGTACAGAGTTATTCAACATCTTTTAAGTGTCCATTGCATATGGAACATTATTTAGTATTGCGGTGAGATTTTTAAAAAAAGAAAATGGCTTTTAGTGTCAAGAAGTTTATAATCTAATAAGGAAGACAGAATTCACATATGAAGCAAAAGAGAAGAGTATATACAACAGGAACTTTTACTTAGATGCCCAACAGCAATGAAACAGTATATAAATTGTAAATGTTAACTATATTGATTATTCTAACTTTGTGGGTTATCTGAATTAATTTTTTTTCTTATCAGGTACATCAAGTATGGTAATAACTATTTTAGCTAATGCTAAATCTGTAAAATCCAAATCGTGTTTTAAGTATTCTTAAGAGAATCCAAACTTGTTTTTATTTACTCAAGACAATTAATAGCCTTAAAAGGATTGGGTGTGAGAAAATTGACATTTGTGTAAATGAAAAATTTCTGTCTTGGTCATAGGCATAAGAAACCAGTCAATTACTCACAGTTTGAGGACTCCGACAGCGATGGTAAATAGAGATTCTTATTTTTGCTTTAAAAATTTGGAAATTTATTTCCTCTGAAATGTGATACATATGTATAGCTCAAATGTTGAACATATTACCCAATTGCATATGAAGTAGGTCTTGAAAATTGATTTTCTAAGCTTTTGGGATAATTACTCTGATAATTACACTGACAAGAATTATATAGGTGAGTGATATATAAACATGGCCAGGTGAAATGGCTCTTTAGGGCAAAACTACTCTAGGACCATGTTTCTCAAAGAGATGTTTGTCTCCCCCATCCCTTCCCCTAAGAAGGAATACACTGTTTTTTGAGACACAAATGTGTTACAGAATATATTGTGAAATCTCTATTAATTGTACAATAAAACAAGATCTTAATGAAAGGTTAGGTTTAGACTATACCCCATTGGGTTATATATTTTCTTGTCTCCACAATATTAAGGAAACTTCAGTCAAAAAGTTTGAGAAACATTGGGTTAGATTACCTTTACTTTGAAGTAGGTTTTGTATTTCTAAGACCACCAGAGCTTTCTTTGAGTCAAATATATAGTAACTGAAGTTTGAAGAAATCTGTTTTTCACCTTGGGCACAGCCTTAAGTGGGTCTAAAACTTAGGAGAAAATAATATAGAATGTAATTTGTAGGTTTTTATCACTATCAACAGTCTGTCACCAAATATTTTTAAATTGCCCATTGCGTTATAGACACTATGCAGTAGAGGTGAAGGCAGTCATATTTCTATGTGAGGAAGCATAAAAGAGACAACATGTATTAATAAATGCTAAAGTATATGATTAAGACTACATGTACCCTGAAAATATGCATACATGTGTCATATATCAGTTTAAAAGATACAGCAGCAATTTTATATTGAGTGTCAAATTAGTTTTTAGTGAATTAATTTTTGATAGATTGATATTTTAATAAAGGCTACTAAAACAAAGTTGAAAAACAGCAAGAAAAAAGACAATATACCAACAGTATTTTTTAAATTGTGAAAATTTAGCAACTTGCTTATCCTTTAAAACTCGAACACACACTGTAATGAATTTCAACTGCTCAAAAAATAATTTTATTTCTTATTTAGGAAAAGCAATTTCATATATTTTATTTTTAATTCACACATAAATAGATGATTTTGTTTCTGCAACCGGACCTTTAATTAAGAAATCCAAAACAACACCAAAGGAGTTAAAACTAGAAAAACCAAAAACTAAATTGAAGAATCTCCAGAAAGAAGACATCATGTTACAAGAGAAAAGCCCTAAAAAAAGGTGAGAGGTAAGACATACACTAAATATATGGTATTAGATGCATTCATTTAAAAGAGAGACAGATTCGAACTCTTGGTTTAAATTAGCGCTCAAGCAGAGTCATAGGTATTATTTCATTTAGTGCCTATAGGAGAACAAGGATGTTCCATTAATCTCCTTCTGACTTTCTGACTTAAAAAAGACATTCACAAACATGCAAGGAAATAGCCTTTTAAATATTAAGACAATCATACTTAACAAAGTTTTGGAGTTATAACTTACTTTTACAGAACCCAATACCTATCTCTGAAGTCCTCAAGTCTAACAAGACTACTTTGTTAAAAATTATGTTTGTAAGAACAGTTTTCTAAAATTTAAAACCATGTGTTTTTCTGCAGACAAAAATTATTTTTTCTTTACATTGTTGAGATTTATCCAGCAGTGAGAAGTTTTGTAATTTCTAGACTAACCTTGTGATTCCATTAGTTAGTTCCAGAGAGAGAGAGAGAGAGTGAGGGAAGGAAGTCCCAAGAGGCCCAAAACTTATAGTATGGAGAGGAGATGGGCAGAAGAGGAATATTAACAAATGCTACATGAGGCATGTGATGGTTTACTGCTATAAGTATGAGAAAAGTTCATTAACATAGAAAAACCTAGCCCATGTTATTCTCTTTACTTTCTCTCTATTTTTTTTTTTTTAATTTCTATTTTTGAGCTCAGACTACATTTTAAATATAGTGAAACAAACAAACATTTGTAAATCATATATTTTGTTTCTGGACTTGTATCTAAAATATTTAAAGAACTCTTAAAACTCAACAATAAAAAGGCTAAACCCAGTTTTAAAAAATGGGCCAAGAATTTAAGTAGACATTCCTCCAAAAAAGATATACAAATGACCATTAAACACATAAAACATTTTGAACATCTTTAGCCATCAGGGAAATGATGGCAAATCAAAACCACAGTGAGGTAATACTTCACTGAGGTAATACGTGCACTATGATGGCCCTAACAAAAAACAACAGAGAATAACAAGTGTTAAGGAGGATGTGGAGAAATTGGAACCCTCATATATTGTTGCTGGGAATGTAAACCAGTGCAGCTACATTGGAAGACACAGTAGCAGTTTCTCAAAATGTTAAACACAGAGTTATGTGGTTCAGCCTAGGCACTTACCTAAGAGAAATTAAAATATGCCCACACAAAAACCTGTACATGAAGGTGGCAGCATTATTAACAATAGTCAAAAAATGGAAGCAATCCTAATGTCTATCAACTGATAAAAGGATAATGTGGTATATCCATAGAGTGGAATATTATTCAGCAATAAAAAAATAAAGTACTGATATATACTACAACATGGATGAACCTTGAAAACATTATGCTAATGGAGAAGTCAGGTACAAAAGGCCACACATCATATGATTCCATTAATATAAAGTGTGCAAAATAGACAATTACATAGAAACAGAAAGTAGCTTATTGGTTGCCAGGTACTGGGAAGGGGTAATGGGAAGTGAATGCTAATGGATACAGGGTTTCTTTTCATGATGATGAAAATGTTCTGAAATTCGATAATGGTGATGGTTTCACAACTTTGGATGTGCTAAAACCTGATAAATTGTACACTTTAATAGGATGGATTTTATGCTGTGTGAATTCTATCAACAAAATTGTTATTAAAAATAATAATAAATCCTCCAAGGTGTATCTCAGTATTTCTTCCTTTGTGCAACCTTTCCTTATCTGTTTTTAATTTCTCTTCCTCTCACACGCCACAGCGCTTTTAACCACCTTAAATAGGAGACATATTAATCTGCCTATATGGGATAATTATTAGTATGTCCTATTTCCCTACTGTCCTTATTAATTGCAGAGTCCTTGCTGGTACATTTGTATCCTGTTTAGTACAATGCCTCATACACAGTTAAGTATTTGGTGAAATATTTGTTAAAGTCTAGATTACTAGGAACACATGTAAAAATATACATATATATAAGACCTATAATAGCTGAGGAGATATGGGTGAGATCAAGGAAGATTTCTAAGTGGAAGTGAGGTTCGAACTGAGTCTTTATTCTAGGTTGAGCAAATGCTTCCCACCTGAGTAGAACTGGTAGTAAGGACAGACATCACAAGAAAGAGTTAAGTGCAACAGCGCTTGCCGCTCCCGTTTCAAATCTCTTATGCTAGATTAAAATATGACATTGATACATTTTAGAAGTCATCCTTATAGGACAATTATGATCATGATTATTGTTTAAAAACATTTTTGTGAGGCTAGCAACTCTTAAATAGTAATTCAGGAAAATCTCAAATTTTTCTGTTTAATTGAGGTTGATAATTTAAAAAACTTATTATTTGTGTGTCTACTCTAGGATGGCTTTAGATGATAAGCTCTACCAGAGAGGCTTAGAAGTTGCACTAGCATTATCCATGAAGGAACTTCCAACAGTCACCATTGATGTGGAAGAGTCTCAAGATAAAAGTAACTTTATTTTCTATATATTTATAATATTCTTATTGCTTTTGTAATCATTTCTTTGGATGAGCATTCACAGAGGAAAGAAGAAAATTTTAATACTTTGGGCTATAAATAGTGCAAGTTGCAGAGGGTACAATTGGATTTAATTGTTTATTCTGCATAAATATAAATGCATATATATATGCACACACACATATACATCTGGTTAACACTCAAAAGTGAACTTGAGTACCAGGACTGTGAACTTGGATATTTAAATTCCGTCTTTGTATACAGTGAAAATTTCTTAATCAACTGAATTGACCTATACAGTCCTAATAATCCGCCTCTTTCAAAATTCAAATTAGCTAAAAATGACCTAATGATGGAAATTTTTATTATTTACAAAGATTAAAGGTAGTAATTTGGTTAGCAAACTCAGTAGAATTAAGGGATCTATGGTTTCTGGATTTTTCTCCTTTGATTTTTCTGGCAACTGTAGCAGATGTCAATATTGATATTCTGGAAAGGCAGAAATTATTATTTCTGGAAAAGATATTCAACTTCTAAAATGATTTTTGGTGTTTTTAGCCCATTAGCTTATTTAGAAGTATAGATGTTTAAATCAGTATTGCCTCCTATTTGAAAATAAATGAGAACAGTGTTGATTAGGGAGCCTTTTAGTAATCAGGAATCAAAGATACACTTAAAAAAGTGGATTTTCATATATCTAAAATTGAGAAAAACAAATTTATCTCCTATATGAGATTATAGAATATAGAGCAGGATTTCTTTAGAAGTACTGCTTCTCATAGAATAATGTACTTTGTAGCACTGTGATTTAACAGTACCAGTTATCATGACTTAAAGTCTTCTTAAAATACTTTAGGTCATTTTAAGGTTATTGTAGTGATTGAAGAGTCTTTATGCTAGTAAAAGGATGGTTCTGCCTACACAGAAATAATAATTCATGTTTATTCACTGTTTCCTATGTGCTGGGGCACTACTATAAGCAATTTCCACATGTGGTTGATATTTAATTCTCCACAATAACCCCATTTAATCCCAACACTATTTTTATCTACATAATAGATGAGGAAATTTAGTCTTAGGATAAGCAACTTTCCCATGGTCATATACCCATTTTAAGTAGTAGAACCTGAATTTGAACTTAAGTCTGATTAACTTTAATTCAGAGCCCAAACTCATAATGTGCTACCTGCTCCGATTAAACTCATTGTGCTAGTTTGAGTTTGGGTCATTTGTCTGTATCTGGATGCTATTATATTTTAGCACTAATCTTCCTACTTCTAGACATTGGTTGATTAGGTACATCTGTTTCTTCTTACCTCTTTTTTATTTAGGCACTGAAAAACATGGCAATAGTGAAGCAGAAACAATAGATAAGTCTCCCCATATGTCCAATTGCAGTGTAGCCAGTGATTATTTAGGTAAGTTTTTTATAGTAATAATCGTATTTATTTATTTCAATAATGCTATTTTTCTAACTTATTTCAATTCCTGAAACTAGCTAGAACCAAGGTCTTTAAATTTGTCAAGGTTCCCTTCATCTCTCTTCTTTATTTCTTTCTGTTTTAGTTTTCTTTTACTGTAGACCCAGTTTATTCCCTAGTGAAGGCTCATCACTACCCATGGCTTCTAATCCACAACAATTGACTGCTGAAGAAAGGGGGCTGTATCTTCCCATTTCCAGTTTGAAAATTCCTGGGGAAAGACTCTCTCATTTTGAGTCTTGGCCTTATCCTTAAACCAGACTCTGTTGCCAGGAAACTTATTATGATTGGCCCAGTTTGGGCTATGTTGTCTTATCACTAGAGATACGGGTAGGATGAAGCTGGGCAAACAAAAACAACCGATGAAAAAGGAGTCTACTTCCAGTTCTTGAAGTATTGCCTGTCACAAAAAGTTTTCTATTGATTTCTGTGCTTCCCCTGAAGATTTGGATAAGATTACTGAGGAAGATGATTTTCATGGTGCTCAGGGGAAAAGAAAAGCAGCTTCTCAAGCTGTGGTACAACAGAGGAAAATTCTTTTGGAAGGCAGTGATGGTGATAGTGCTAATGACTCCGAACCAGACTTTGCAACTGGTAAGTTATATCCTACCTCAAAAGTAATTCTATGGACAGTCAGTAAAATGTTCTTAGAGACCATTAATGTATGCAAAGCAGTGTGCTAAAAGTTTGGTGTATGCAAACCTGAGGAACACATAAGACAGTTTAATTCAGCTGTGGCATTTAGGGAAAAAGCGTTATCTGGAAGTGACCTTTAAGCCATGCCTTGAAAAATGAGTAGCATTTAGGCAAACAAAAGTAGCATTTCTGACTAATTGGCATAAAAAATGGAATAGACAAGTACCCAGATGAGAGTGCAGTGAGGCCTGCAGGGAAGAATGTTGTAGCAGGCTGGCACTAAATCATGAAGGGTTTCAGACTCATTCCAAGAAGTGTAGACTTTTTCTGTAAGTAGTAGAAATTCATGAAATATTTTTGATAGAAGCGATTTGAAAACTCAGTTTTATTATGACAGTTGTTTTCAGACCCATTCAGAAATTCAGGCAAATGGGAAGCATAGTGACCTTGACAGTGCATCAAACAATAACAGATTTTTTCATCAACATTTATTCCATAAATATTTGAGTGCCTGTTATGTGGACTATATTCCAAATACTAGTAATACAGCAGTGAACAAAACAGAGTTCCCTTAAGAAGCTTCAATTTTAACGAGGGGACATGGACAATAATCAAATACGGTTAAGTTCTCTCTTAACGTTGTCAATGGGTTCTGCAACTTTAAGTGAAATGGCGTACAATGAAACCAATTTTACCATAGGCTAATTGATAAACAAGAGTTAAGTTCTTTTAGCATCTTGTCATTGTTATAATGAAACAGCATTGAATAAAATGACGTTATTTGAGGTCCTGCTGCCCATAATGTGTCAAGTGCCATCGTAGAAGAGCTATGAAGAAGAGGAAGGCAGGGCAGAGCCCAGGCTCTGCCTTTTTAACCAATACCTGTTCCTCCACGTGACCCCTGTGATCGCAAGGGAGGTGGTCTATGACATTACTTTGAGAAATTCTAATATAAATGGAGCATCAAAAAGTAGGAACCAGTGAAAGAAAATACCTTCAAGAAGCATAGCAGAACAAATATCAAAACATTTGCTATATATGTGGAAGTGAAATCACTTACTTTGTTTGTTGGGTTTATGGAATTCATGGGTTATGTTTCCAGAAGTATGATAGATATTTAAAAACAATAACATTGTGTTATTTGCATTCTAACTTCAGATAATCTCTCTTAAACCATTTTATAATAGTAAGTTTTTATGGAAATCATGATTTGGATAGTGACTTTAAAATCACCCTTTGGCTCTTAAAAGGAAATTTAGTCAAGGACTTGAATAGACATTTCTCCAAAGATGATACACAAATGGCCAAAAAAGCACATGAAAAGATGCTCAATATCACTAATCATTAGAGAAATACAAATCCAAATGACAGTGAGATATTTCACACCCATTAAGATGTCAAAAAATAGAAAATAACAGGTGTTGGTGAGGATGTGGAGAAATTAGGATCCTAATCGCTGTTGGTGAAAATGATGCAACTGCTATGGAAAATAGTATGGCAGCTATTCAAAGAATGAACCACAATGTGATCCAGTGTTCCCACTTCTGGATGTCTATCCAAAAGAATTGAAAGCAGGGTCTCAGATATTTGCATACCCATGTTCATAGCATTATTAACAATAGCCCAGAAGTGGAAGCAACCCCAATATCCATGGACAGATGAATGGATAAACAAAATGTGTGTGTGTGTGTGTGTGTGTGTGTGTGTGTGTGTGTGTGTGTGTGTGTGTATATATAATGGAATATTATTCAACCTTAAAAAGGAAGGAAATCCTGTCACATGCCACACCTTGGATGAACCTTGAAGACTTGTTAAGTGAACTCAGCCAGTCACAAAAGCAATGCTGTGTGATTCCACTTAAGGTTGAATAGTTGAATTCATAGAAACAGAAAGTAGAAAGTTGGTCAGCAGAGATTGGGGGAGGAAGAGTGGGGAGTTTTTGTTCAATGGATATAGAATCTCTGTTTTGTCCCATGTAAAGGTTCTGGAGGTCTCTTGCACAACAATTCGAATGTACATACTTAACACTACTGATCTGTACACTTAAAAATGGCTAAGACAGTAAATTTTATGTTACATGGTTTTCTTTACCACAGTTAAAAAATTTTTTAAGAAAATAATTATTTTAAAAAGTAAATTACTTGATTCCAAGTTTTTTCCTTATTCAATTCTGAATAAACAAATATTTTAGAGCTGAACTGTGAGTCATAGTTTTGAGAGAATAGATTTTTAAGTTCTGTACTGTTGAACAGTGATTTAAGATATATAAAACATTAAAAGCAGGAAAGAATACATTTATTATACCCAGCTGCTACCATTTATCTTCTCAAGCCAAGAAAAGAGCACATGCAATACTAGAACTGTTAGATATGTGGGAAGTTTTGTCCTCCTAGATTTTATATTCTGAAATTTTGGAGAAACTTCTCCACTACTTGCCATCCCTGAACCTAGATCCTCTTGGGATTCTAGAAATAACTACTTGATTTTGCAAGGTACTATTTATAACAGTCTTTATGTGATCTGATGATCTTATATGGCTAATTCTATATAACACTAATCATTATGTGAATATGTAGATTGATTACTCTTATCTTTTTTAAAAATTTTGTGTGGAAAGAATGATAGAAAAAGGAAGTTTGCAATTTAAAGTTCATAATGATCATCGTTAATTAGGCAAAGAGCATCATTGGAGGATCTTTACAATGTAGAATTCAGGCTGGCGTCTATTGAACCAACAAAGAGTGGGACAACCATACATTATGTGCTTTCTGATATGATATAATATGAAATAAAGAGCATCACCTATGAAGTGTATTCTTGCCAATAATAATAATAATAATAAGATGAGCCTGATGCTAATTGAGTCTTGAGAAAATTCCAGCTCATAGAATATGCAAGAATAAATTAAGTGACACCATGAGGAAGTAAACAGACAAATTCAGAATATGAGACTTTTTATAGGACAACTGATGTAGTTATTTTAACAAGTCAAAGGCAAGGGGAAAAGGAGAGGATATTGTTCTATATTAAAAGTCATTAAATGGACTAGGTAGATGATACCAAGAAAGTATTGTTGACATTGTTGGATATCATAATGACATTATTTTGTTTAAGAAAAAAATCCATGTTTTTTAGAGATGCATTCTGAAGCATAAAGGAGTATAATGATATGATGCCTTGGATTTATTTTAATATACTCCAAGAAGAAAAGGGAAGAGAAAAGAAAAAAGAGATAGATGAAACAAATCCAACAAAATATTGATGATTGTTGAATAGTTTATTATTATCTACTGTTGAATATGTTTGAAATATTTCATATTTTATATAAAATATATTTCATATAGATAGATATTATTTATGATGGACATAACAGTTATCTCTGGTTGGTGAAATTAGGGAGTAGACCTTTTTTTTCCTTAATACATTTTTTGTATGGTCTACATCTTCTTCAATAACCATATACTGCTTAACTATCAGGTATCCTCCATACTTTTTTCCAGAGTATCTGTGCTTCCTTAGCATGTTAAATCCCTGGCTTATATTATCCCATGCAATACAAAAAAGAGTTTGTGGGAAATTAGATATGTGTTCCAAATGAAATCGTATATAGGATTATCTGTTAAAATTGTTGTAGTATAGTTAGTCTCTACTCAATTCTCAATGTGTTTCTATTCTAGAATGTTGGAGTTTATGTGGTTAAGGGAAAGTGTACTGTTATTATTCCCATCAAGATTATCATTTTGAAAGAGTAGCTAACATTATACTTTACCATTCTTTTCAAAAGTTACTGAGTTAAACTGGTAAAATTGGAAGTAAAGATTACTGATGAAAAATGATAATGATAATAGTAATAGCAAACAATTATATTTTGCTTGCTGTATATCAAATGACATTCTAAATGCTTTACCTGTATTAACTAATTTAATCCACACAACAACCCTATGATGTAGGTTTTATGGTTATCCCCATTTTATACATAGGAAACTGAGGCACAGTGCAGTTAGCGAGTGACCTGTCTGAGGTCACACAATGTGTAAGTGGAGGGGCCAGGATTCAAACCCAGACAACTGTGCGGTGTTTTGCCACTGGAAATGGCTTAGCACAAAGGTACACAAAACCTGATGCAAAAGCTGTGGGTAAAGTCAAGGACATGGATGCCTCAGTTTTTACAACAGAGATAAAGTATGTAATCTGCTGTTTTAGGTGAAGATTCTGAAGATGATTCTGATTTTAGTGGGAGTGAAGATGATGATGAAGACTTCACTGTG
The DNA here is from genome assembly GCA_028627145.1 of Eidolon dupreanum. NCBI lineage: Eukaryota > Metazoa > Chordata > Mammalia > Chiroptera > Pteropodidae > Eidolon > Eidolon dupreanum. The sequence continues at coordinate 74,772,804 of CM053503.1, read as the reverse complement.
AGAAAAAGTAAAGTTAAAGAAATTAAAAAGAAAGAAGTGAAAGTTAAATCCTCAGTTGAAAAGAAAGAGAAGAAACCTAAATCCAAATGTAATGCTTTGGGTAAGCTTAGTACAAAACACTTAACTTTATAAAGGAAATGTATTTGGTTTATTTAATGGATGTCTCTTGTCTTTGCCTTTGTTCTCCTTAACAGTTGGCCAGCATTCTTTTCTAATTAAAGTACATAGAAGAAAGCAGAGTGGGGTGGAAAACATCAGACAAGTGTACTGAGCTCCACTTCTTTCTAGCACTTCCTATGTATTACCACTATCAGATACCCTCTAGATAGCTATTATGACCTGTATTTTACAATGAGAAAATTGAGGCTCAGAGAGGTTAAGTAATTTGTTAAAATTCTTACAATTAATAAGTAAGTGGCTAAAATTTGCACCCACGTTTATCCATTCAGAACCTAAACTCTCCACTGGACCACATTTTCTCCAGGCAATTAAATGGGGAAGGAACTTTCCATGATTTTAATTTCTTGATTTCATGCTTGACTTAATCTTTGACTTAAGAACTATTTTACTACATTTTTAGGGCCCTTTTGTTTTTTCCAAACAACTTCCATTAGAAACCATTTTTACGATAAAACTTTCGGAATCTGTGACAACTTGAACATGGAATACCCGTTTCTTTTGTAAAAGAAGTTAAGACGTTTTTGAGTTCATAATATGCGATAGCTTATTATAACATAACTTTCATTAATCTGATTTGTTTTACTTATATATATTTTTATGTCTTAGTTGTTCAATATATACACTATTTGAAACTAAAATATTATTATTCAGACTCCATTTACTAACAGTGGGAGTTGCTCTTGCCTTAAATAGCATGGTGCTGAGCACTTGATAAGAAATAAGAATTAAACTCTGAGTCATATACCTCTTTCTACTGTATTCTGGATTATAGAGGTTTTAATTAGTGGTTTTTTTTTCAATTATCAAATGGATCTAGTTTCCCAGAAATTACATTTCAAATGTAAGAGATTCTAGAGATAAAGCTGTATATTAGTTTCCAGTTGCTGCTGTAAAATATTACCACAAACTTAGTGGCTGAAAACACCACACAAAAAAATTATATTACAGTTCTGCAGATCACACAGTCAAAATGGTTCCCACTGGGCTAAAATCAGGCTATCAGTAGGGCTGTGTTGTTCGTGGAGACTCTAGGGATAAATCCATTTTTCTGTCTTTCCAGCTTCCAGATTCTGCCTGCATTCTTTGACTGGTTCCCCACTTCCATCTTCAAAGCCAGCAATAACAGGACTTTCTCACATCACATCACTCTCACTCCCCCACCTCTCACTTTCACTTCTAAGGACCCTTATGTGTATTAGGCCCATCTGGATAATTCAGGATAATCTCCCCATCTCAAGATCCTTAACTTAATGACATTTGCTAAGTCTCTTTGCTATGCACATACTCTGGAAATTGGAATATTGATGTTTTTGAGGGGTCACAAACTGTAATATGCAAGTCGTTAATTATATGAATATGTTTTATATTTTCTTTAGATGTTTGTTTATGCTTCCCTCCTCAAAATACACTAAAAACTAAAACTTTCAGTTTCCAAGTTGGAATTTACCACATAAAGTTTTTATATACCTTGAAGCAAGTTGCTTCACAAAGAAGTTTATAATATTAGAAGTAAAACTTAACTCCTAAATAATGGGATTAAAAATTATGAAAGATGGATATTTCTTGTTCCACTAATAATGTATTGAGTAGCCTATGAGAGTCTTTTTCATCTGGTACATGTGATAATTTTTCCCTTGAAAGAAGAGATTTCAAGCTGTCCAATGTGGTAGCCACTCACCACATGTAGCTATATTACACTTAAGTTCATTAAAATTAAATAAAATATAAAGGTCAGATCTTTGATTTTGCTAACCACTTTTCAAGTGCTCAATAACAATGTGTGATTAGTGGCTACTGATTTGCACAGCACAAAATAGAGAACATTTCTATCATCACAGAAAAGCTCCTATTACTGGACAGTGCTGATCTAGGGAATATAAATGTTAACATTAAGAAAAGTATGTAGTGAAAATGTTCATATTCATATGCATTTAGATACCCTTAGGTATCGTATCTCAAAGCAAGCATTATCTGAAAGTGAATTTTTATATTCTACCTCTCCTCCCTGCCTTAAAAAAAAAAAAAAAAAAAAAAAAGACACTCCCATTCTTGTGTTTATTTCCTGGGTTAATGGCACCATCACACAGTGAGCCTGTGACAGGAACTTGCAAGTCATGATTATTTCATCTCCATCACCACCTCCCCACATCTAATTACTAAAAGTTATCTAGTCTGCTGTTTCTTTCCTCCATTCTCCCCCTTAGTTCAGGCTCTATCACCTCTCACCATAAGAGCCTTCTCAGTAGTCTAGTTGCCATACACTGCCACCAGAAAGATGTTAGTTTTCAAAATGCAAGTGCTCCTGAGAAAAATGAATACATGATTCCTTCACTGGTATGTAAAGCTCTTCATCAGTGATCTGCCCTGTCTTAATCTCTTACCTTTCCCACGCTTGCCATTCCTGCTCCAGCCTTACTGAAGCAGTAGTTGGTTATGGAACTTGCTACATCATCCAGCTTGGTATGCTGTACTCCTTCTGCCTTGAAAAACTTCCTCTAAGTCATCTTTACCTTCTAGCCTTGATTTGTCTCAAATTATCCTCACTCACCTCCTGTGACTTCTAAATCTGTGCAAATACAATGACAGATTATAGGTTCCCTTCTACTGTGCAAACCTCTAGAGTCTCTCATATTTTATCACACTGCATTATACATATTACTTTACTGTCCTTTCAACTAGAGTCTAGTGACTGGTCCATAGGAATTCCTTAGGAACAGGATCCATGAATTAATTATATACTCTTTGTAACTCTGGAGTCTAATATATTGTCTCACTGCAATATATTGATGAGATACTGGTATAATGTTTAGAAGTATGAACTTTGGAATCAGACCTGGTTCCTAATCCTGGCTCTAATATTTACTAGCTGTCAAACTGTAGGCAGATTGCTTAACCTCTCTGTTTTCTTATCTGCAATGGAGACAGTAATATCTGTGTCAGAGTTGCTCTAAGGGTTAAAGATAATGTATATGATATGCTTACTATACCACCTATCGTGTAAATGCTTATAAATGATGGCTAATGGGTTCTTAATAAATATTGATTAAGAAGAGTTTTTCAAAATGATACTGCCTTTTTAATTTTTATAAGATTATATAACTATAATTTTTACACATACATACCAGACTTAATCTTCCTCTGTGACAAACTTTTTTATAAATCTTTTTCAAATAAGTGACTTCAGTAGACTCTGCTCCAGCTGCTGTCAAATCAGAATCTCAGCCCTCAACGAAAAAGGTTTCTCATTCTTCAGAGGCCACTAGGAAACCATTACAAATATGCAGTCCTTCAACTGAAAGCAGGAGACCTAAGTGGGTCCCACCAGGTATGATATATTTATTGATTAAGGGAAAGGGCTTGGAAAATTACCACTGTAGATTGCTTTCCTAGCTGTAAATATTATACATATCATTACATTTTCTTCAAAACCGAGGTTTTACATTGGTTCATTATTTCTCACTCCCTCATGTTGAGCATCCAGATTGTTTAGTATTTTTTCAGTGTTATAAATAAGGTTACAGTAAGAACAAACATTCTTATTCTAGAAATCTGTGGGCACACCCCTGAATATTTCTTAGGGTAAATTCCTAATAGAATTACAGTGTTAAAGAGTATTAACATTTAAGGTTCCTGATATACGTTTTTGGCAACAAATTTGTTTGCTGAAAACCTGCTTGACCCCCACAGTCTGACTGAAGCATCAGAGCCCAGACGTGGGAATTCTAGCATTTAACATGTGCTCTAGCAAATTAACCCTCCAGGCAATACAAACTTGACTTCTTTTTGTTTTCTTTTGTTCCACAGCCATGCACTACTGATGCTCCAAGAATTCTTTGACTTTCACCTTTCTTGACATTATTAAACCCAAATCCAGGCCCTGTTCATTTTATACTCAAACTATTGGTGACTTCCTAGCTAGTCCTGTTTCAACCTTCCCTCATCCAACCACATGAATCCTCTATTCCAGTGATATTGATACCTTTTTTTGTTGTTTTTCCTTAAACACAGTGCATATATTCTTATAGCCTCTCTTTATCTAGTTTTCTCCTCTGGTATGTTTCTTCATTTCTAAGTCATTCCAAGTCTACTCAGGTTTACTTCTTTTCAGTGACATTTCTTGATTGGTTCACAGTGGTCACTGCCTTAGTCATAACTAGATATTAATAGACAGGTTTAGCCTGAGATTGCTGGATTACTTAACTTCTAAATCTTCATTTCATCATCTCAAATATTAGGCACTATATAATCTTTAAAGTCTTTTCCTGACTAAAAAAAATTCTAGAATTTTAATAAGGACTTAATAGTTTTTTGGAGAAGGTAAGGAGGAAGACTAGTTACTGAAATAATGATGCCTACAGTTTGAAGGTTAATCCTTAGTGTATTTCTTCTGAGAATAATTAGTGACTCCCCAACAATAGAAATTTAAAAGAAATGATATAATGACTATAGAAATTTAAAGGTTGCATAATAAAAAAAATAAAAAGGAAATCATGGAATGATGGATAAAGAGTTAATATCATAATGCACAAAGTGCTTATAGATTTATTATGTGAAAGGGTAGAGCAAGCGGAGTGTATGAGAGAATTGGGCCAATGAAATAAACTTGAGTGACCAGGGATTGTTGGACTTAGAACTCATGCCTCTTTGGAAGGAAACAGCTGTCACTCAGCTCCATCAAATTGTTTACATGCGGATTATGGGCCTCGTATTTCCAGATCTGACTTTTTCAAGAGAGCCAGACATCTAGATTTTAATGAACTCTCCTAGTTTTTAAAAATTGACATTTTTTTATACCATGTGGACCAAACAGTATTTTTGAGAACTAGATTTAACCCTCAGGTTGCCAGTTATTTATTTACCTATTTTTACAAATATGAGAAGACCACCAACACCCCAATGAGAATATGAGCCACAAACATAAACATATTAATGCCCCAAGAAATACAATGAGAAATGAATACAAAAAGAATTTCAGTCTCAATGTTAACTGAGGAAATATAAATTAAAATAATAAAATACTATTTTATACCTCTCAAACTAGAAAATAATAAAACAATATAATCCAGTACACTCTGGGTTGTGGGGTATAATTATTTACTATAAACTTATAATCCCTTTATAGGACAGCTTGACAGGGCCATAAAAATAAATCTGTCCTTTGGCCTAGGAACTAGTCTTGGGAATTTATTCCCAAAAAAGAATTCAAAAGAAGAAAAAGTAATAAGTGATTAGATTTTTATAACTATTTATAGAAAAATGGTGAGAAACTAGAAGCAGCCCAAAAGTTTGTTGGAAGAATTTGATATATGGCACATGCATGCAATTAAGAATAATAAGTCAGATTGTTAGAAACATGGAAATGTTTATAAATTTTCATTTGAAAAAAGTACACACAGTTATACTTATTATGACTATAGTCATGATCTGCCATGAACACTTATGTGGGTAAATTTTAAATTTAATACTTGACGAAAATAGTTGCTATATTGGAATGCTAGCATAATGAAACCAGTATAAATAAATAAAAATGGCATTTGTCATGTTTAAAGTTACTTAGTATTTGAAAAAATAGATTCTTTCAAAGGAATATTTATAAAAATTTCAGGATTTTAAAAAATGCATTAGATTTTTCTATGACTTTAGAAATTATAATTGCATTTATTTCTTTATGCCTTTTTACAACCAGTGTTATTCACTCCCAACTTAACCTATTTCAGCTTTCACGCTTAAAGCTTTTGATATATCATTTCCTCGCCTTTTAGGCATGTTTGAAAATAGGCGATACTATCATTTTTCTGCTCTTAGTACTTTTCATTCTTTTGTTCTTGTTGATAACTTGATAGAACCTGTACAGCAGAATAATGTTTAACTACGTTTTTTGCTTTTGTTTTATGCGTTTATTTTTTTAAGAGATTTCTGACATTATCATCATCAAGTGATATGTTTTCTTTCAGCACTATCTGGAAGTAGCAGCAACAGCAGCAGCCCACTGGCAGGGATGTCTGTTAAGTCCCCAAATCAGAGTCTCCGCCTTGGCTTGTCCAGATTAGCACGAGTTAAACCTTTGCATCCAAATGCCACTAGTAGCTGAGTGTGGTAGTAAAGAAATGTTTGATTAACAGAGTCACAGTTTTACAAGTGTGTTTATATTTGATTTGTGTTTACATTTAAGGAGAATTGTAATATAAAGGAATTCTTTAGTGTCAAGTAAATTAATTTCTATCCTTTTGTGATTATGTTTTCTGGAAAGCTATTTAATATTTCAATAAGAAATTTGTATGAATTATCTTGTAATGTCATTTCTTTCTGAAAAGTATATTCTATTTCTCTTATGTATAATAAGTCATTGTCATTAAGTGGTTGTCAGTTTGACACAAAGGAAGTCCATGTTACATGCTGTTCTTTTCTAGTAACATGAGCTTTCTTTCTAGCTTTGTCTAGTTAACAGCACCTTAGCTTAGTTCACAGTTTATCTGGCAAAAGGAAACATTCCCTTTTCCCCAACCCCAGACATTTCTGAACCCTAGTACATTACTTAAACTACATTATCAGTTTTATTGCAAATATGTTTCGTATTTTAGCCAAATATTTTTATACTAAGAATTTAGAATTATTTTACACATTAAAACAGTTGCATATGTCTCCTACTTAGACATAGATGGTTATTGTATAGCCAATAGAATTTCTTGACATTTTATGAAGCCCTTATTGTCAAAAATCTTTAATAAAAATGAAGAAGTTTTGATATGTTCTTTTTCTTAATACCATTATATCCATCTGTCTCTGGCTGTCTAAATTTCATGATAAAATGAATGCCTGGCAAAAAACATTAGCCTTTTGTTGTAAATATAAAGGAGGGCGGGGCTGTTAAAGTAATCTCTTTATGTAAGTCATTGCTTTAGAGGGTGGTTGTCAAGTACCTAGTCATCTCTGTTTTGATATTAGACAATATAGCTATTCAGGAAACTTAGATCTAAAAACTTAGATCAGGAAATGTTGTTGTGAATAAAAATAGTAATAGATACCTTATATTTATGGTGAGAATTTCAACCGGCTCCTGATCACTTTTAATATGAATTCTTCAAATCATGTTAACTATTAAAAAATGTATAATACTTAGCTCAGTGTTTCTTGTTTTATGGAAGCATCTATGTTAATGTGAAAACAAGTAATTTAGAATTATGATTAAAGTGAGCATTTGCTTATTGCCATTGTACATTTTTTTTCTTTTCTAGCGTATATTTTCATACTGTCATATACTACCTCACCTACCCAGCCCCACTCCCTTTCTAAAACATATTTTCCAGTTACACAGTATTGAGATACTCTACATGTTGCAGTTCAACAGTAAACATTTATAAGAGCCTACCCTGTATTAGGTACTGATATCATTGATTAATCATCTGGCATCGGCTTGATGAACCTGTTTTCTCCATGTCATAGTTTCTACTGAAAATTACCATAAAATTTGTTAAGATTGACCTGATAGACAGCACTAATGACCTTCTTGTTGCCAAACACGGTGTATGTTTTTCTCACCTGATCTAATATACCCTATTCATCATAATGTATTTTACTTCCTGGGCTCACATGACAGTAATCTTTAATTTTCTCCCCATCTCCCTACCTACTCTTCATTATTTTGCACCTTTACTTTCCATTATTTTGCAGCTTTCTAATCTTTTGTGTCATCTATATCCTTCCTTCCACCATAGTGTCATATTCTGTGATTTCATTCTCCTCCCCCCTTTAAAAAAAAAAAAAAGTTCAAGCTCTAGTGGTCACTTATGTGACAGTGACTGCCAAAGCAGGATCTTTAGCCCAGACCTTGCTCTGCACAAGACCTGTTGCCTGGTCCATTGATAATTTAGTGAGTCATCACTAAATCAGTAACATCTTCCCCTATCCCCAATGTTTTCCCTCCTATATTTTCTGTTAGTAAATGGCACTACCACAAAGTTGGGTGCCTAAGGCATCACCCTTCACATCCAGTCACCAAGCTCTATTCCATTTTGTTGTTCAAAGTATCTGTCCTTCCACTTGCAGTTCCTTACTCTGAAACATCATCACTTACTACTTCTAACAGGCATCCTTGCTTTGATTCTTAACGTACTCTGGCCTGCCCTCTCTACCATTATTGCCAGAAGGAGTTTTCTAAAATAAAATCTAAGCCTGAACACCCCTCTGCTTAAAATCCGCATACTCATACCTTGTCCCATTTAGTTCATGAGACATTTTGAATGTGGCTGACTCATGCTGCACCAAACAGTGCTGACATCCATGGTACATTACATCCCGTGGCCCTGGGCCTTCACACTGGCTCATATTTTCCATCTCTACATTGCTAATTCCTACTTGTCCTTGAAAACTCAAACTCGGCTCTTTCCAAAACCTTTATTTGGATGTCTGTTTCCTCCATGGACAACTTTGTCTACACTACCATCATTCAACTATAACTTTCTTTTGTTGTTCTGCTTTTAAAACCTGGTGCAAAGTAAGTGCTCAAAAAGTCTTCATCTGATGCATACGTTATATCCAGAACTTTTGCTATGAGCTTCCAGTAACTGCAAACTTTGAAGAGTGAGAGGGGAGGGATAATTTCGGGAGTCTGGTCTGTTTGGTCAACACTAATCTCTATCCTCTGGAAGTTCTTCAGTTCTTGTCCCAAACTTGAAAGAACTCGGGCAAGAGAAAGAAAGGAGGAGGAAAAAAGATGTGTTTTTTTTTCAGGTCGATGTGAAAGGTGGTTTCGGACCGGACTGGAGCTTTAAGTCTTCAGCTCCAGAGTCACAAAAAGGGCGGAAATAGTTTCTATAGCGACGGGAGGAGGGTGTGGTCCTCCACCTGCACTCCGCAGGTTACTGGTCCGAGCCCCCTGCCCGCGCCGGACAGTCTGCGCCAGCCAGATGCAGCTCCTCCCACCTCCTACCCCCACCCGAACAAAGTAAGGGCGAGAGAGGGCCGGGGCTCGAGATCCCGCGCGGGGCTGAGGCTGCCGGGTCCCAGCGGCCCTTCGAGGGGAAGGAGCTTCTTAAGGCAATGGGGAAGGAGGTGGGGGAAGTGGGGAGAATGAAAGGTATACAGAATACAAAAAAGTAGAAGGGGACGTGTGAGTGTGGAGAGAAGGCGCGTACAATTTTAGATTTTGACCTGAACAGCTGCATCCTCACAATCCAATATCGATAAACTGTTAATGGAATGTCGCATCGCTGACAGGCTGACTGCTGGGTGGGGAGAGATGAATTTTAGAGAACTCATAAGACCTACTCTGAAAATGCTTCCATCCTTGCCCTCAACAACTTGGAGCTCAAAACTTTCTTCCCCTGCCTTTATCTCCACTGCATGTTTCATCATCTTTGTCAAAAGTGAGTCCCGACGGTTCGCCTCATGGTGATGAGGATCTGGCTGATACTAGCCTATTCCGACCCAGCCCCAAACCCTGCAAGCCTCCGAGCTCAACCAGAGCCCAACCCTGTAACAAGAGCACTTTAGGTGTGTGTGAATCGTACATCCAAAGCAACACTTGCCTCTCACGTGGTACTTGCCCCTCTGGGGTAATTCCCAGTATTAGCAATTTTATTTTCCTTAAAAGGGGGATGAATGGTACAGATCTGGGGAATATTTTAAAGTCTAGTTAATTCGTGGTATTTGCTATGTCTGAAAAGGCCACCGGCCAATTCAGGGCTTAGCTAGGTAACTTGTGACTCTTCTGATATGTTAAATGACTGACAGTCAATCTTAATTCAAACTTCACTGTTCAGGCTTAAAAGCACTTGGCCAAAGTGTGAGGTTATTTAAATGGAAAGTTCAAACTATGAAAGGACAAATATAAGTGTTCTTTGTGACCAGTCTTGCCTGAGGGATTTAATCACCTACATGAAGTAGGTGCATAAAATCCAAGAGTTCTATGGAATTCCTCAAACATGGACTGTGCCTAATTGGTTCTGTGATTTGAGTTTATTTCCTTTCTTTGTTTTAGTCCTTATCAAGAGGGTGATGACAAAGCTGAAGGGAGTCTCTAACAATGTTCCAGCCACTCTTCCCTGAAAGTTTTCCTCTCCAACTCCATATTGTCAGCAACTTGGCTAGAATGTGTGCTTCTCAAACTTGGGAGGACCCAGTGCTGGTAGTCAGTGGTTTCAGCTGACCCCACCCCTAACATGAGTGTGTTGTGATAACTCAAAAGAGTAAATACTGGTCTAGGGTACATTAATAGAAATATAGTGACCAGATGAAAGATGTAAAGGTCACACTGCTTAATTTAGCATTGATTATAACATAATCTAAACTAGAAACCTGTAGCCACTTTAAGAGAGGTCATAAAAAAATTAGAAAACAGGGACAGTCACAACAGGTTGTCTCTATTATGATTAGATTCTCTATTATATGAGGGGTTTGAAATAAAACCGCTGAATGCCTGGAGATTAGTAGGTGCTGGGAAGGCAAAAAGCCACTCTTCTGAATATTTAAGAACTCTTGAGTAGAAGAGAAGGTAGATTTTTTGTTATTGTTACTCTGCAGAGAATAATAAGTGTCAGTGGAGGATATGTTGCTCAACATCATTTCTTCCAACCAACATTTACTGAGTACCAACCATATGTAAATTAACAGCTGAGGGTGAAATGGGATGCCCAGAAAAACCATGGGTTCTGTCACAGAAATATTCAAGCAGAAACTGACTGATCCCCATGGATACTCTAGCAGTGGTCCCGACCTTTTTGGCACTAGGGACTGACCAACACTCATGTGAGAATCTAATGCCTGATGATCTGAGGTGGAGCTGAGGCTGTGATGCTAGTGCTGGGGAGTGGCTGCAAATACAGATGAAGCTTCGCTGCCTTGCCCGCTGCTCACCTCTTGCTGTGAGGCCTGGTAACTAACAGGCCACAGACTGTTACTCTTGCTCTAAAGAGGATTCCTGCCAAGGAATCCTTCACACAACAGGTATAAACAAGATATAAAACATTTTAATTCCTTTCCTACATAGCCGAGGGTAGAAAAATGGGTGAGAAGGCCTCTAAAACCTCCTCTAGCTCCTAAGGGTCTGTGAATCTGTGGACCATGAAGAGTTTTAAGGAGAATTGCAGGGGGCTGGGGACTTCTCTTTGGCAGAAGAGAGAATAACAAATACATTAAATACATGATCTACTGTTAACAGAAATACAAAGGGAATCTCTGAACATCTTACATGGCCACAATTTCTGCCCCAAAGTTAGATCCCCAGGGAATAAAAATCAAGGTACTGACTATTGCAGTAGAAACACTGAAATAATAATGGATAAATCTCAAAGAGATATTTACTTTCTGGGCACTGAAGTTTGGTATCCACAGATAATGCATTATGTGTAAAATACTGTGCACGTGGTAACACTGGCACCACTGCTTATGGGTCTTGCCCACCAGACGTTGAACTCCTGAAAGCAAGGATTCTGTTTTATTTATCTTTGAATCTCCCACACTTAGCACAGTATCTGGCACATGGTGGCTTGAAGTTTTTTGATGAATTGATCTTAGATTTCTCCTTCTTTGGCAAATTTGTACCAAGAGCTTTCAATAGACAAGCCATTGTCCTCAACCCTATGAGAAATATAAAAAATTAAATAAAATACAAGCTCATCATCCCTGTTCCCAAGAGACTCACAATCAAGATGAGACGAAAATATATATACCTAATATAATCAACACTAAAGCTATTGACCAAGTGACAAAATGGTTTCCACAGATGAAAGTGTTGAAATCCAGAGAAAGGAGATTGGTATAGGCTGGTATAGATTGGTAAGGAAACTCTGATCTTCGTGTAAAACAATAGAAGAAATTTTTTGGTTTCAGTTCTCAAAGCCATACTCACTCTAACGCTGAGTTTATTCATTATTTTTAATCGTTCACACAACAGGTATAAACAACATATTTTAATTCCTTTCTTACATAGCTCAACACATCTTTTGAGGATAAAAAGTGGCATTTGTGATTCTCTGAGTATTGGTTAAGTGTAATGAGTTATGTGAAAGCCAGAGTGAATGCATTAAGAAAGGCTTAAAACAGTCTTTGGTAACCACAAAATTATCCAAAGGAGGGAATTCATGGAATAAGTCACAAGAGAACTCTCCCCCCCCCC
>CM053503.1:74668356-74760409 GCA_028627145.1 Eidolon dupreanum | reverse complement strand
TCTTTGCATAGGCCTGTAGGACTGCATGACCATGTGCACTCTAATGACCTGCTTACGTGCGTCTCTTCTAGATAATGAGCTCTCCTTAAGGGCAGAGGCCATGTCTAGTTTATCGGAGGAATTGTCTCAGCAAATATTTGTAGAAAAGAAGAGAAGGAAGAAATGAAACTGTGATCATTTTGCAGGGAAGCGACTTTTACTTTTTGTTTGCCTTTGCATAGGATTTTTTTATATTATTGTGTGTGAGTGTGTATTAAAATTAATGTTCCCACTCACTTCCTCCAGCCCCACTTCTCAATAAACTTTTTATAGTTTATTTCCTAGATCTTTCAATATGTCTGATAAAGACATGAAAACATTTTGTTTTTTTCTTAAATAAATATTGAATTATACATATTTTTCTGTTTTTACTCAATGTATTATGGACATACTTAAAGCTTTATCTCATTTTTAAAAATGACTGTGTCATATTCCATAATACATCTGTGGCATATTTTTAAACTCATTACATATAGAAAAGTAATTTCTGATTTTTCAACATTATGCTGCAATAACTGTTGGTGTGACTTGTCTTCCGTCTTCTGAATAACTTCAAAATTGTGATGTCGTTACTATTTCTCATTGTGTCTGTAAGAACCTACCATTGGAATGATTTACAGAAGCTGTGATAACATTCTTATCAGTTCCTGTTCAGTCCCTATTTCACGTATTCTTAACTTCCTTGGTTCTTTCTAGTATTAGAGGCTGAAAGGGAACTTCCAAGAGACACAAAGTGGAGACTCAGCTGTAGTCTGCTAATGTAACAGGAGTATACCAGTAGCACGAGAGCCCTCCAAGACTCTAACTTTTGCTTACATAAATAACCACTTTAACTAGATTCTATACACTTATGCAAGTTATTTTTTTCAGCTCGCAGTGAGTTAATTATTTGTATAGCCATGCTCTGAATGAAGAATGTGCAAAAATGGCCAAATGAGATCCAGGAACAGCATTTCTACCAATTCCCCCCCCCCCTTTTTTTTCTATAGGCATTAAGCTACCACGTGACAATATATCTAGATTTTAGTGAAAATGGTGGTTGTGGCAAGAGAATGATTTGCTTTGCAGTTAGCAAGGGGAAATGAGTCTTTTCACTTGGTGTCCTAAACTGCTTACCACCTCATTAACTCATCTTCCTTCCTTGGCTCCTGTTTCCCTCTGCCCTGAGCACTTGAAGACTAATGCCGAGATGCCCCCTCTTCTCACCTCGTAAGCCACCAGAAGGGAAACAAAAGGAGCAGCAGAGACTCAGCCACTACTATTAGACTTGACTCTTTTTTTCCTCCAAGCCTGCCTATGTTCCTCCATCCCTAGGCATGGGGCCTATTACTTATATTTTGTTCCTGCTGCCAATTTATTTTTTACTCTCTCTTCTGCAGGACTAAAATGGATGCTAAAAAGCCAAGGAAATGCAGTTTGACATCCTTCCCAAATATGAAAACAAGAAAGAAAGAAAATCTCACCTTTGTGAAGGTAAGATTGGAATTTAATTGGGGGAAGAGAATGGCATTATCATGAAGACTTGGGGACTCAGGACCCATTGGAGATTATTGTGTCCCAAGCACGTTTGACGACAGGATGAAGGGAAGGAAGGTGTGGGAGGACCAGGCTAGTTTGCAGAGCCAGGACTGGGCAGGCTTGGAGGGGAAAGTGACAGGAAGGCCAGAGTTCAGTTTTATGAACTTCAGGACTGCAAGGCCTTAATTGAACAGGTGACTTCTATTTGTAGAGGCCCTGGGCTAGTGTCTCTTCCACAGTTCTTTTATTCTGCTATATATTTCTGGAACCATACCGGAAATCTCCTGGAATGGTTCTGAACAAGTATGCAAGAACATTTCCAAAAAAGATCTGCTTTTTTCTCCCTAATGCAGACATGGTGTCTTACTTTTTACTCTGTTTCAAGAACTAGTGAAATGCCACAGCACTGAAGGTAACATTGTGATGTGGTAACTTTGTAATTACCATCTATAAAATCAATTTCTAAATCAGGTATAACTTTTAATCTAACGACCTCAGTTTGAATTCCACAACTTACTCAAAAGATCATATTCTTGAGGATCTTCATTCTGAAAAATTTGCAGCAAACTTTAGCCCAGAAATTGAGGTTCGACTTTCTGGATTCTGCCTGCATCATTGATTGGGAGAGCTAGAGTTTAGCAACCTACCAAAGGCTTGGTGAAAATTCTCCTCTCTGTAGATCACAAGCCACCTCCTTAAAATTATAACTCATGGGTCACCTTTTCTAAGCAGTGTTTCTGATCTAACTTTAGCATTCTTCCCCTCAGTGTTATAACTCATAAAATGGATCTTAATACAACGTCCATTGTTCTCCACCCCTACCTCTGCCATCACCACATACAACAAAAACATTTATTTTGCAATTCATGGGTACAAAAATGTACTAATACCTAGAACATTTCTTTCAATAAAACAAAAATTAAGACACAATATTTGAAATAGTAAATTTACAGCAAAACATGATAATATAATAAAGATAACATTCTGTTAGTTCAGATTTTTAAATATTATGGAAACAGAAACAGAATAGTCTTGGTCATAATTTGGCTTAGCACAACCATCACAAGTTTTGCAACTTTTTCTTTAGTTGCTGAGCTCACATTTAGCAAGTTCTTAGATGAAACTTAGAGGCAAGTACTATCATATCCCTATTTTACAGATGGAAAAACTGAGATTCAAGTGAAGTTAACTAGTCATGGCCATGAACCAGTGAGCAGAGAATCGAATTCAAACCAGTATTCTTGTTTTTCTGTAGTTAATTGTTTTAATATTAAATTTATTGGGGTAACTGGGTAATAACATTATGTAATTTTCAAATGTACATGATTATAATTTGACATACGTGTACTCTATTGCATGCTCACCACCTGAAAAGTCTAGTTTCCTTTTGCTACCATGTGTTTGACCTCCTTTACCTGCTTCACACTTCCTTTTTTTCCTTTTCCCTCTGGTACTCAACCATTCTGTTGTCTGTATCTATGAGTTTGTTCTGGTTTGTTTCATTTGTTTGTTGCTTTTTGTTTTATATTTCACATGAGTGAAATCATATGGTTCTTGTTCTTTCCATCTGACTTATTTCACTTAGCATGATACTCTCAAGATCTACCCATGTTGTTACAAATGGCAATATTTCATCTTTTCAATGGCCGAGTAGTATTCCATCTTATACAAGTACCACATCTTTTTTATCCAGTGATTGGTCAAAGGATACTTAGGTTGTTTCCATGTCTTGGTTACTGTTAATAATGCTGCAATGAACATAGGGGTGTATATGTATATTTACAAATAAGTGTTTTTGTATTTTTCAGGTAAATACTCAGAAGAGATATTGCTGGATCATACTGTAGTTCTATTCTTAACTTTTTGAGAAACCCCATACTGTTTTCCATAGTGACTATACTAATTTTCACTTGCTCTAACGGTGTGCAAGGCAAACACATATCCTTAACCACTCTATCCATGCCTCTTTGCCAAGTAATGTCAAATCTGTTAAATGCTGTCATATGCAATTTCTTAATATGTTTATATTAATTTTAAGGAAAGCAAATTTCTGTTGCAGTTACAGGGACAGGAATTGTCAGAAATAAAATAAAAGTCATAGCGAAGAAAAATTCATTAATGTTGTATTTTATGATAGTGCTGGCAAATTGACAATATCATTTAAAAATACTATTTAAACATAACTGTTGTATTTATATTGACAATTATTCTGATGGGCTCTAAATAAATATCTTTTTATCATCTGTTTATTTTTTCCCAATGGGCTTCTCATCCAATTGAATTGAATAGGTTTAAGTAAGGAAATGTAAACATGACAATGGCTGTCCTCAGAACATGAAAACTTGGTTTTTGGTGGATAGTTATATTAATTGGAGGATGAAAAGAATGAATTATAATCCTTTCACCCAAAAAACATTGAAGGTGAGAGAGCTATGGATCTCAGCATATCAACTGCCCCAAGCAGGTGTTGAAGTTATTTTAGATATTTAAATAAATTAATAATAATGTATATTTATTTTATGATATTTACTATGTTATAAACACAATGTTTATAATAATAATTAAATATTTAGATATTTTCTAGATGGATTTGGGTAGTGTTTCAGCTAAGGGAGTTTTTTAAATGTGATTTTTAATAAACTATTTCACCTGGCTTTAAGACAACAGGTCTTAATATAAGATGAAGTAACATACGATTAGCAATATTCATAATAGTAATATATGATTATATTAATGTAATAATATATAGTATTTAGTAATATATGATTTCTTAAAAAATGCCCCCATTCCTTTGGCCAAAACATGGTAAAATATTAAAGCTCCATCTACCACAGAGAGACCTTTGTCTTTGATGTCTGTGGAGCGTCCCTAACCTTTCAGCTTAGCTAGCAAGGATCACGGAACTCTGATCATGGCTCTCAATTACACAGGATCTCTCTGCCTTTCAGGAATATGCTCTCATGTTATAGTTTATCTCAAATACTGGCAGAAGGAACATACCACCTCTGAACTGCAGTTATCTCAGCTCGTAAATTGGAAGATATTTGGCTCTTCTGTAACTATCCAAAGAAAAGAATGTTGCCTCACAGCCAGCTTCTGGGACTTGAGCAGCTAGCAGAGCTGCAGGGTGTCAGGTTCAGCCACCGCAGGAGAAGGGTCTGGGAGAGGCCCTGGGGAAGGGAGCTCTGTTAATTTAGGATGTTTCTTTACAATTTCCCTGACAATTGATGAATAGGTGCTAAAAAGTGTATTTTAAAGTGTGCTTAAGACGCATTTCCTATTTTCAGCACTGGAAGATTAGGATTTGTTCTATTATTTCTCTTCTGTCTTTTAAGTCATTCAGTTGCTGGATACCACCTTCTTAAACAGGCCTTCCCTCACCACCCTTCTATTTATATATGTGCTTGTTTACTTGTTTATTGTCTACTTCACCTTCTAGAACTGCAATGTCTGATACTGCAGCCACTGGCCACATGAGGCTAAGAATCCCCTGACATAGGGTTAGTTCGAATGGAGTGAAATGTGCTATGAGTGAAAAAGGCACACCAGATTTCAAAGACTCAGTAGAAAGAAAGAATGCAAAATATTGTTTTTTTTTAATAATTTGATAAATTTTATAGTATGTCAATCATTTTATATTGATTACATGTTAACATAGTATTCTGAATATAGTATGTTAAATAAAACATATTAAAATTAATTTCACCTAGCTTTTTTACATTTTTAATGTGGCTATTAGAAAATTTAGAATTACACATGTGACTTGTTTTATATTACTACATGATAGTGCTGCTCTTGAATGGAAGCTCCTTAACAGGAAAAATATTCTTGGTCTGCTCAGTGCTAAATCCCCAGAATGCAGGACAGTGCCTGGCACAGATTAGCCCTTGATGTGTACTTGTAAAATAAAAACCAGGAAAGCATTTATTTACTTATATCCTCTACAAATATTCATTAAGTGCCTACACATTTTAAGCATTGTTTTAGGTGATGGGGATTCAGTGGAGAGCAAAAGAGAACAGAACAAAACAAAACAAAATCTTTCATGTAGTTTAAAATTGGAATTCTTTGTATAAAAACCAGCTAATTCAGCTACATGTTGAGAAGGGCAATAATGACCAATAATTTTCCTCAGTGGTCAAGAGTTCAGACTGAACTAGATCAGTGGTCTCAGCCTTGGCTGTATATTTACATTCACCTGGGGGAGGTGTTAAAGACCACTGAAACCAGAATTTCTAGGGGCCATGGACATTTTTTAAAAGTTTTTTTTTCAGTTTCTTTCTTGTTAATTATCCTATAATCCAATCCCTGCCATGCTTTCTCCCACCTCCAAGTAATGTTCCTTATATCCCCTCTTTTATTTCAAAGGCATAAAAGAAGCTGCAAAACGGTTATTCTGTGGAGCATTTGAGATCTTGCTCCTCGGCATATGTCATCAGTTTGGCTCAAGTAAACTCTTACAAAATTTTTTTTTAAAAAGTTCCTTTCTGTCACACAAGGACAAACACCCATTTAAACACCATCTGTGAGCATACAGCCATGCCACCCTGAACATGCCTGATCTTGTCTGATTTCGGAAGCTAAGCAGGGTCAGGCCTGGTTAGTACTTGGATGGGAGACTATCTAGGAAGACCAGATGCTGTAGGAGTTAAAAGTAAATGAATAAAATTAAAATAAACACCATCTGTGAGACCCTGGTTAGATTATTCTCTCTAACTCTTGGCTGGTTGTGAAACTGGAATGAATAGTTATTCCTACATCCTCTGATTGTGCAGAGGTCAGATTAAGTGAGATAAAATGGACTTGCTCCCTAGCAGATACTGGAAGTCCGATAAATATTCGCTGCTTTACCTTTCCCTTTTCTCTCCATTTAACAGAAAAGGGTTTCCTGTAGGTGACAGGCTTATTAATGAGCATCCCGCAGTAGAAGGGTAGGTATCAGAGAGCCATTCATTCTCATTCTGCATTTCATCATTACTCCACAGGAAGAACAAACAAACAATCTAACCATTTGGTATTGCAAAGGAATCGAATTCATAGTCAATTTAACTGAAGAGAGAACAAAGAGCAAAGATTCCAGTTGTCAGTTTTGCCTACATTTTGTGTGGTTCACTATTATTTACGGTAATGAATTCACCTTTTAAATGCAAATGAAAGGCTCAGACTAGAAGAACTTATAATGGTCATAGAACTAAACATTAAAACATTTAAAATAAAACCACAAACGGCCAATCTAGAATTGGTGGCTCAATGAAAAATAGACATATAAAACAATATAATATCTATGTCTGTGGTACTTTTGGGGTTCTGAGGGAGACTGCTTACATTCTTTTTCCCATCTTTCATAGGGCCCCACTCTTCCCTCTGAGATCTACATAGTTGGTACTAGTTCCTTTGTTCTGCATTCCTACTGGTGCTCTCAGTTTGGAGAACAAAGACTTGCATTTACTTTCAATTGCTATGACCAAGATGTGAAGCAAGTAGCATGAGGGAGCATCTCTGAGTTCTAGAATTAATGAGGGAGAATAGATAACTTCTCTTAAAAGCTTCCTTGGGCCATGACAAATGGAGTCTATCTGTTTGACACTGGAGGTGAGGATGAGGGGATGTTAAAATTACAACTCCCACTCCCCTATGAGTTTAGCTTTTTATATTTGTTTCTTTCAACAATATTAAGGTAGTCATCACCCCCATTTTTATAGAGGATGAAATTGAGACCTTAGGAGATAAAGCGAAAATCTCACTTCTTATTATCTAATTCTGCGAATAAAAGCTGAAATCAGGATTCTGATTTTATTCTATAATTCATTCATGCTTTTAAAAATTATTTTTTATTATTAAATGTTGAGAACACATAAAAGAGTATTTAAGTATATGTGTAAGGTTTAAAGAATAATAATACAATGAATGCCCTTATGTATATCCAACACACAGTTTAAGAAAAAAGTCCCCTGTGTGTTTGTGTTCTTTCCCATTTTATTTCCAGGTTTGTTCTTTCTCAAGAGCGCTTTGGTTATTTGGGGTCTTTTGTGATTCCATACAAATTTTAGGATTGTTTGTTCTATTTATGCGAAAAATGTCATTGATAGGGATTGCACTGAATCTGTAGATTGCTTTAGGTAGTTTGGACATTTTTTTTTCTTAGAGAATTTTTATAAGAGTTTATTTGAGCCAAACTGATAATATATGTTGGGGAACAAGATCTCAAATGCTCTATTATGGACATTTTAACAATATTAATTCTTCCCATTCAAGAGCACAGAATATTCTTGCATATATTTGTTTTCTTCAATTGCTTTTATCAATGTTTTATAGTTTTCAGTGAGAACAAACATGATAGTCTTCTTATCCATGAACATGGAAAATCTCTCCATTTATTCATGTCTTCTTTGATTTCTTTCATTAAAATGTCATAATTTTTCTTATATAGATTTCGAACACATGATGTTAAACTTATACCTAAATATTTCAATTTCTTGGGGATGCTAATGTAAATGGTGTCTTTTTAATTTTAAATTCCAGTTGTTCATTTCTGGAGAGCAACTGACTTTGTATATTCATCTTGTATCCTGCAACCTTCCTATAATCTTGTCTCTATATTGTCTTTAGATGAAGAGAAGTACTTAATTAAATGTAGGTAAATTTATGATATGAACTTTTTGTCTTTAAGAAATCATTCCCTACTCTAAAATCATAAAGATACAGTTATGTGCCACATAACAATATTTTGGTCAATCACAGACTGCAGATAGGATAGTGATCCCATAAGATTATAATGAAGCTGAAAATTTCCTGTTGCCTAGTGATGTCATAGCTATTGAAATATCACAGCATAGTACATTACTCACATGTTTTTGGTGATGCTGGTATAAACAAACCTACTGTGCTGACAGTCATATAAAAATATAGCACATATAATTATATATAGTACATAATACTTAATAATAATAATAAAAGACTACGTTAGAGGTTTATGTATTTACTACACTTTTTATCATTATTTTAGAGTATACTGTTTGTACTTATAAAAAAAAAGTTTGTTATAAAAAAAACCGTGTGCCATGTTATGCTGGCAAAAGCCTCATTCATCTTGTGTTTACCACATCTCTTGATTGCATCATTTTCTCTTACACTTAATTTAACCTAGTGTTGTTTTGTACAGTAACAGTTTTGTAGCCTCAGAACAATAGGCTACACCAGATAGCCCAGATGTATGTGGTAGGCTATCTCATCTAGGTTTGTGTAAGTGCTCTATGATGTTTGCACAACGGTGAAATTGCCTAATGACAGATTTCTCACATCATATCCCTGTCATTAAACAGTGCATGACTGTGCAGATATATCTTCTAAAAGTTTTATAATTTTGTATTTTATCAATTCTGAAAATTCTGTGAGCTGTTTTGTCTTTATGTCTGCCATGATCTCTCTCTTCTGAAACTCTGTTTAGATGTACGCTAGACCTTACTCTATCTGCCATGTTTCTAATCTCTGAACATATTTTTCATCTCTTTATCTCTTTGTGTTGCTTGCTGGATAATTTCTTCAAACTTGTCTCTTCCAGTTTACTAATTCTTTCTTTAGCTATGTGTAGACATGCTCGGGGCATGCACCTGGGGCCTGGTGCACCCGGGTATGGTTCCACCTGGGGCATGACCCAGAGCCTGACGCACACGGTGTATGGTCTGTGGCTCTACCTGGGGCACGGACTCAGGACCTGATGCGTGTAAAGCAAATGTGCTAACCACTACACTATGGAGCCACCTTCTAGTTTCTTATTTTTTAAAGCATATTATGCATCATTATTTTGTAATTTTTACCCAACAATTTCAATATTTGGACTTTTTGATTTGGGGAGAATCTTATTCTGGTGTCTATAGTTTCTGCCAGAACTTACAGTACCTTGTTTCCTTGTGTATTATGTAAATTTTTTTATTGTGAGGTTAATAGTCTTGTTTTCAAAAAACAAAACAATCTGAGAGTAAATGGCTTGTCAAAGGAATACAAGTAGCAAGTAGCAGAGCAAGAATTCTAGCCAAAGTCTTTGTGACTCTAAACTCTCTCTCTTTTTTTAATATCCTGTGAAGACTTAAAGACCCTTGACTGATTAATTCTTTCATAAATCATCCCACAAGTGTTTACTGAGAGCCAACTCAAGCATTGTCCTTGGTTCTGGGGTACAAAAAATAAACAGTATACATCTCCTTCTTGCTTAGTATGCAACGTCTAGTGCAAGACATAAACATGTAAATGGACAAGTGACAATAAGAGATGGTAAATGGACTCAGTAAAGTAGAAACAAAGTTCTCTGGGAACCTAGAGAAAATTTCTTAAGTCATTGGCTAATGCCTAGGCACAACATCATGCTTCACTGATGTGCCAGTCAGCTATGCAGTCCTATCAAGTTACAGGGCTAATAATTCACATTTTCTCAAGTGAATGATGCTCCCTGGAGTAAGCAAGGGTGCCACATGGTGAGCTGCAGGGAGAGCATTTCAGGAAGAAGGAATAACAGAGCAAACACATAGAATAAATCTAAATCAATGGGAATAGAGTCTTAGAAATCATCTACTTAGTCCTTCTACATGATGCATAAATCCACTTCCGTTATAGGAAATTTGGTGCCTAATTTATTTAATTAATTTAGAATAAGCACTTACTTTCTGAGTACTTCTATTTATTGTCAACTATATTTAAGTGTCATCCCAATAAAAGCATGATCTTATATTTAATTAAAGACCTTTGGAGGGGAAGTGTTTATAATCCCTTCACACCCAGTTTCAGGGCAGAACACAAAAGAAGTCAGAGGAGATTTTCTGATGGCAGCATGATACAGTAGAAGGGCTTAACGGCATAGATTCCAGACTCAGGTTCACTACCCTTGTGTTATCTTGGACAAGTCACTTGGATGCTTTCTTAGCTTCTTTTTCTCCATCTATAAAATGAGGGCATTTGACTACAGGTTCCCTAAAGTGGCTTCTAGCATCATGATTTTCCAAGCTCCATGCCCAGAGGTCCAGACGGGGAAGTATCTCCACCAAGGCCATTCATAGAGTGCATTAGAAAATGGCTTCAAGTGTCTGGGCTTACAGGCTTATGCTTTTGCTATTCCCTCAACCTCTAAGGACAGCCAGGGTCTCCTTCCTCCACCTTCACCAGGGGCATAGCATGGTGGGCAGGACCCTAGGGAATACATGCATCAGTGAGATGAAAACCTGGTCCTCCCAAGTGGTTGGCCACATTCACTCTGCTAATGGGTCTCCAGGGCCCAGCCGTGGCTGCAAGTGTAATCAGGAGGCCACTCCCCTCTAGCTAGGCATCATGGGTTTCCTCATGTACAGCAAAGGGGCTTTAAGGTCAGAATTTTAGCTAGAAGAGGCAGTGGGAGAGATGCTGCTATTTGCCTAAGACTTGTGCCTATGGTAGCTTAATACTTTAGCTGGGGATGTGAGGAGACTGGGTACCTCCTCTGTTCTCCCAGATCTCTGAGGTGCTCTGCTGGGTCTAATCACTGAACTTGTTTGTTCATTAGAGAATCCCCAAAGGTTTCTCTTCTCTCTCCTTGTCACCCTCTCTCCCTCCTATAACGCATTTATTTTGAACGCTCGGTTGTTCTGGCCTCTGGGAAGGGATTATGAAGCCCACGAGGAGGAAGCTGTGATTTGATATCACAGAACTTGAGCTATTTTTGCTCTTCCAACCTTGACCAGGCACTTGTGGATTTATTTTCTTTTTTAAATGTGGAAGAGGAAGAGACAAGGAGGAACCAGCTGAAAAATTTTTTAAAAATATTACCTTGTGAGGTATGATTGAGATGGGGTAGTTTGATGGAGGTGGGCCCTTCTGAAAAGGCTGGGTGGCCTTGGTGGAAGAGACCAGGTAACCCTGATACCTGCTGAGCGCCCTAAACTTTACAGAGGAGGACATCCTGAGTTCTGTCCCAGGTAATAAGATGAGGCCATGTGTCTTGGGGTTCTGCTCTAGGGACCAGGACTATTATCCTTTAGCTCTCAGAGTGAAGGGACAGGAAATGTACTCCCCCGTGATCCATGGGTTAACTGTGCATATTAGAGGTCGGGGCTTGGCATGATGAGAATGTAAAATAGAGAAGGAGAAGGCAGAATGGCACTCAGGAGAGGATGCTTGTGCAGGACATAGGACTGGAGATTGTGTTTTTCTATGTGCCTCCTTCTATTCTGACAGAAATTACATGCCAGTGTGACTCATGGGAATAGTCTCCTGCCTGATAGCGTTTGTAAAGTTCTTATTTCCTAAAATGAATCATCTCTTTAATCTAGTTCCCCAGTGCTAGAAAGTCTTGTTTGAGTAGAGATTCATTTATTTGGGACAAAGCACTTCTTTTTCTGAGAATTCTCTTTGAAAATGCAATTGCCTTTGAGAAGAGGGTGTAGGTAGGGGGATTCTCTTGTATAAATTAGCTGATTAGAATGCTTTCCTTCCAAAAGGACATACTGGGGAGCAGGAGAGTACTGGTCCTTGGTGGGAGTGGAAGTCACTTAGAGTGGGAATGTGGCTACACCTGGGAAAGGGTGGACTACCAACCAAGAGGATATGCTGGAGTAAAAGCTCAACTTCTCCCAGGGTGGCTTAGAGCCATCTCAAATCTCAAATCCTTTCCTTCCTTCCTTTGACAAATATTAAGTGTTTACTATGTGTGAGATATCATGTTAGACTTCAGGATTCTCAGATGAGACCTGGGTATTTTATTAAAGAGTCTTATAGTCTGGCAGAGGAACGCAGATATAAAACAACATTGTGCAACAAACCTTTGCAGGTGCTGTGATTGGAACAAGTGCAAAGTGCAGGGTAGTGGGAGGGTTATAAATGCAAGAAGGATGGTTACAGAGGATTCTTGGAGAACGTGGTACCTTGGCTGAGGTTCTAATGTGGGCAAATTCATCAGGTATATGACAGGGGCTTAGAGTGGTGGAAGTAGTGATGGGGTGGGTTATGGGAGAGCATTCCAAGAAACAGCAGGAGTAAAAGTGTTGAGATGTGAAATAGTATGGTGTTTGAAAACTCTAAGTCATTCATAATTACTGGAGCTAAAAGGGAAGGGACAAGTACATGACAAGGGACAAGACTGGGAGGGTTTTGTATACCAGAACTTCTACGCCCTGGGACATTACTGAGGACATTTAAGAAACAAGATCAAATGTTGATGTTAATTTCTATGTATGTATGTATGTATGTATGTATGTATGTATTTTTAAATATTTTTTATTTTTTAATTATAGTTGGGGTACAATATTATATTAGTTTCAGGTGTTCAACATAGTGATTAGACATCTATATAACTCATGAAGTGATCACCCCAATAAATCTAGTACCCATCTGACACCGTACACAGTTATTACAACATTATTGATTATATTCCTTATACTATACTTTATATCTCCATGAGTATTTTGTAACTACCATTTTGTACTTTTTAATCCCTTCCTCCTTTTTCACCTACTCCCCCTATCTCCCTCCCATCTGGTAACCTTCAAAATGTTCTCTGCATCTATGAATTTGTTTCTGTTTGTTTGTTTTGTTCTTTAGATTCCGTATGTAAGTGAAATCATATGGCATTTGTCTTTCTCTATGTGACTTACTCTGCCCAGCACAATACCCTCTAGGTCCATCATGAAATATTTTTTTTCCATCCTTTTACTTTTAGTCTGTGTGTCTTTTAATCCTGAAATGAGTCTCCTGTAGGGAGCCTATATAAGGGTCTTGTTTTCTTATTCATTCTGCCACCCTATCTTTTGATTGGAGCATTTAATTATTTTTCACTTGAAGTACTTGTTGATAGATATGTAGTTATCGCTATTCTTTATTCATATTTTTGATACATATTTTTTTCTTCTAAAAGAAGTTCCTCTAATATTTCCTGTAATTCTGACTTGGTGGTGATGAACTCCTTTAGCTATTTCTTGTCTGGGAAGCTCTTTATCTGTTCTTTGATTCTAAATTATAGGTTTGCTGGGTAGAGTAATCTTGGTTGTAGGTCCCGGCTTTTTATCATTTTGAATATTTTGTGCCAAGCCCTTCTGGCCTGAAAAGTTTCTGTTGAGAAATTGACTGACAGTCTTATGGGAGCTCTCTTACAGGTGACTAATTGATTTTCTCTTGCTGCTTTTAAGATCCTCTCTTTGTCTTTAAAGTTTGACATTTTAATTATAATGTGCCTTGGTGTGGGCTTTTTCGGGTTCATTTTGTTTGGGACTCTCCGTGCCTCCTGGACTTATATGTCTATTTCCTTCACCAGGTTAGGGAAGTTTTCAGTCATTATTTCATCATTATTTCTTGAAATAGGTTTTCAATTTCTTGCTCTCTCTCTTCTCCTTCTGTGATACAAATATTGTTGTACTTGATGATGTCCAAAAGACTCCTTAAACCATTCTCATTTTTTTTGGATTTTTTTTTCTTGTTGCTGTTTTGATTAAGTGTACTCTCTTACCTCATCCTCTAACAACTGATTCAACCCTCTGCTTCATCCAATCTGTTAATTCCCTCTAATGTACTCTTCATCTCAGATATTGTAGTCTTCACTTCTAACTGGTTCCATTATGTTTTCCATCTCTATTTTTATATTTTCTATCTCTTTGTTAAAATTATCTCTAAGTTCATCTACTCTTCCCCTAAGTTCATTGAGCATCCTTATAACTGGTGTTCTGAACTCTGCATGGTAGATTGCTTGTCTCCAATTTGTTTAGCTCTTTTTCTGGAGCTTTGTACTGTTCTTTCATGTGGGACATGTTTCTTTGTCTCCCCCATTTTGGTTGTCTCCCTTTATTTATTTCTATGTACTAAGTAGGGGTCCTAAGTCTCTCCCAAATAGAGTGGTTTTATGTAGTAGATGTCCTGTGGGGCCCAGTAGCACAGTCTTCCCTGGTCACCTGAGTGAGGTGCTCAAGATATGGCCCTTGTGTGGGTTGTGTAAGCCCTCCTGTTGTAGTTGAGCCTTGGCTGCTGTTTGCACTTTGATGGGAGGGTTTGACCCTTGAGCTGATTGGTTGCGAGGATTACCTGGTGAAGGGCTGACACTATGGAGCAGGATTCACTTTAGCAGGACTCTGCTGCCTGCCAATTCTGCTCTTTGGGTGTGTCCTCCTTAGATGTAGCCTTGGGTGATGCTCCGGCTCATAGTTGGTTAAGGCAGGCCACTGGGTGTGCTGGCCCAAGGGCCTCTTAGGAGGAGCCTAGCTACAGGCCAGGTTTAGCCATAGCCTGCACACTTCCAGGGCCACCTGGTAAGAGTGGCCAAGCAATCTATGTAGATGGCTGCCAACTATGCTGGGCTTATAGGTGTCTTGAGAGGCCAAACCAGAAACCAAGGCCAGCTGCCACTAGTGCTGGGCTTGGTGCTGCTCAGCAAAAGTACAAGGCACACCAAGTTCAGATGCTGATTCTTTGGGTTTTGTGAGCCTTTGAGAGATTTTAGGAAAGTCCACAACATAAGCCAAGATAGGCCATTTGTATGGAATAAACCACTGGAGGCACCTTGAATGGGCCTGCCAGTTAGATAAGGCAGAGTCTCAGGGCATCACTTGGCAGAGCAACTTGTGTTATCCAGGTTGATGGAAACTCGGATATGGTGGTTGCCTGTGTCTGTACTGTAGGAGAGGGGAGACTCAATGAAGGAACAATGAATATTGCCAGCACTTTTGTCTGGGAAAAAGCTGCCCTTCTAGCCCTCATCTTAAAACCAGACAATTCAGTTACTCCTTCTATGTCCCTGGAACTCCTCAAGCAGCTGCCCCAGCACTGGCGCTCAGAGTGAGTGAATCCATTGCTGGGTAAGTCCATGTGTAGACTCTTTAAGAGGAACACCTGCAACTCCCATCGCCCTCTGTCTCACTGAGCCACAATCTGCTGGTTTTTCACAGCCACAGGTTATGTGGACTTCTCTTCCCAGCACTGGACCCCTGGGCTGGGGAGCCCAGTATGGGCCCCTTTCTCCTGGGGCAGTGGGGGAGGGGGGTCTCCAACCAAGATATCCCTTCTGATTCTTGATCACTACATGCAGTTGTGAGACTGGACTATTTTGCCTCTCCTCCCCTCCTACCAACTTCAAGATGACCTCTTATGTATGTTCCCAGTTATATGACTTCTGTTCAGCCAGACCTCAGGAGACTTCCAGTGATGGTTGCTATGTAGTTTCATTATAATTTTGGTGTGGTTATGAGAGGAGACATGCACAGCTTCTACCTCTACTCCATCTTGGCTGGTCCTTGAGATAATGCCATTTAACTTCTGTAGTCATTTAGGTGGTAGAGAATGGGTTGTGGGAGGGTCAGGGAAACTGCTCAGGAGACACTTGCAATAGGTGCCTGAACTTGGGATATGGTGGGTAAAGTGTCTTAAAGGAATAGCTTTTTTCTCACACAATTATGCTTCTCATGGTAAGAAATCATAAATGATAATTTGCACATTTGTTAAAACATTCTCACTTTCACCGCTGCAAGTGAGAGGGTTGTGCTTACTGCAGTCAGCTTGTGTTGATTAATCTAGATTTATAGTAAAGAGATTTCCCTGTGACATTGTACAAAGAGGCAGCCTTCACTAGAAGCAGCCTACAGCTTATCCTGCTACCCCGACAAGAAAAAAAATACTTAATGAAGACCCCATCCCCATCCTGAGACACTCAGCAAATCCAAGATTGCCTCTGGAGGTGGCCCCAGCTCTGTCTAGGCTCTTGTGATGATGTCATGGACATTGACACATAGGCTAGGCACTGTGTGGAGCACTAGATGGAGACATTGCTCTCAAGGGCTGGCATATCATAGAGGGCCGAATATTTGTTGCCATAGAATCTCATTGTAGGGAGATAATAATTCATAAAAAATTAGGATGGCTATATGAACATTAATTGCATAAAGGAAAACCAAATTCAGAGGTGGGAGAAATTAATTCCAAAGAGGGGATTGCATTAGGTTGCAGCTCCCAAAGCCAGCTGTGCAGAACTTACTTAGGGAGCTTTTTAAAAAACATGGGTTTCTGGGCTCTGTCACTAGGAAATTTGAGGTCAGGTTTGAGATTTTGTACTTTAAAATATTTTCAGGCAAATCTGAAAACCATTGGACCATGTAATCTGTGCTTAACACATTGCCTGGCAGCATAGACGTGCTCAGTAAATATGGTAAGAATGAATAAGTCTCTAAAGTACATCCCAACGCCGTGATTCCATGTATCCTTCTGGCTGGGGAGACAGGAAAGAGGTGTCCCTGGAAGAATCCTTGAGTCACAGGAACCAATAATTGGAATAGTTTGGCAACTTTGCAGCTATTTCATGAATACAAGAGATGTGGGGGAAAGTGGAGCAGCTGGGTTTCAGCTTTCCCACCTTCTTCTGAATCAGCTTTTAAGATGAACTCAGTTTCTATTTGAGAAAGGTGAACTGGTTTTTGCAAAGCTGTGAGATGGAACTTACTTTTTTTCCCATGATAAAACAAGAAGTGTGAGAATTCAAGGACCTCCAGCTCAAAATACAGAGACTCAAGAAAGGTGGAGGAGGGACTCAGGTTCAAGACTTGAGGCTCAAGGCCCCTGATCAGCCAATCAGGTATACGTTTGTGCAGTGCCAAGACCCTCTGGGTCCATCACCCTGTAATGACAAGCATAGCTGGAGGCCCTAGGGGAATCCCAATATTTGAATGTGGACCTCAGTATGGAAAAATCTTAACAACCTGAGGCTACTTGTGAACTCAGGGGTCTCCCTCTCTTCTTTTGATCCATACAGTGCAGTGTCCATGCTCTGAGGCTCTGAGTCCAGGTCCCTTTAGAGCCTCTTCTCAATTTTAATTCCTGCGCTCAGGGGCAGAGTGCTCCCTGCTGTTGTTACTGCCTTCCGGTTTCTTCCACCCCCCCTCATTGCATGGAACCATTTAGAGTTCTCTGTTGTAATATATATTTTTTGTTTTTAAATAATGGTATTTTAAAATTATAAGCAGTACATGTTTATATAAAAAGTTGGGGAAAAAAGGAGCTTCACAATTGAATTCTGGTTGTTGAGGAAGCCTCTGAGAGCTGTGATAAATGCAAAAAGGAGTCCTGAAAAGGCCCTGGTGGCTTCCTCTGATGCCCTGTCTTTTTAGCGCCCAGCCCCTTCAGAGGTTTTCTCCAGGCTCTGTCCAGTGTCCAGGTCTTAGACAGCATAGAAATCACCTCTTATGCTAGGTACCCCTGTGAATAGAACCTTTTTTATACTGAGGATTCTAAATTTGGATACAGAGCTCAAGGCTGTTAAAGAGATTTTGTTATGTTGGCTCAGAAATCGGTGAGATACCATAGAACTATATCATGAAGCTTACTGCCTTAAAGGAAAAATTCTGTTTTGCCGTCATAAATATGAGAGCTCACACTTTCTTCTTTCCTGCCTCTTGGAGATGTTATGGTAGAATGAAATGTTGTTATGGGGGCATTATGTGGCCCTTGAGGTACTTGCTGGAGATAACAAGCAACCAGCAAGTTCATAAACTTGTGTAACATACAGTTTTGGTGCATGAAGTATGGGTGTGCAGAGATGTAGAGGCTACCAGCCTTCACGGTGGCCTAGTCAAGCCTGGGGCACCTAGAACCCTGGGTTGGTAGCACCTTGTTGTGAGCTGCTTCTCTTTACCCCAGGTTGTCACACAAATATAATTTTTTATGTGTAGCATGATGTGACAAAGGTTGGGAAACACTCTTCTATACAATGGTTTTTAGTCTTGGTTCCATAAGAGGATGAAGGTTTCATTCAAGACACACTTCCAGGGGTCACTTGAATGAATCTTACTAATGGGACTTTGGAGATTACATCTTACTCAGCCCTCAATTCTGTGCGCATTTCTCACAAACGCTCATTAAATGGACTCTGGCATGTCCAGTGATGAGAGCTCAGTACCTCATAAGAACTCATGTTCCATTCTTGGACAGTTCAAAGCTCAAGAAAATCTTTTTTTTTAAATCAAGTTTTTTATTAGTTTCAAGTATACAGTACCTTGGTTAGACATTTATATTATTTATAAAATGATACCCCTAAATGCTCCTTCTCTCCTTTGGTTTTCCACCTAGCCAATATATTAATGCTAACTGCATTCCCCATGCTGTGCTCCTCATCCCCGTGACCATCAGTGAAGAGTTAAAGAAGCACAAATTAGTAGTTGATCGAAGAAAATCCTTTTTATTGAGTAAGAAGCTACCTTCCTATAAATTCCACACTTTGACCTGATTCTGTTCTTCAAATAACGTAGAACGAATTTGCACTGTCATAAACAACACTTTTGGCATAGCCCTTCTTCTCAGTTTTGTATGTTGTACTAACAGATAATTTTTTTAGAATAGTTTTTGATTTACAGAAAAATTGAGCAGATAGTACAGAATTACCATAGTCCACTCCATACCCCATATCAGTTTCCCATGTTGTTGATATCTTACATTTGTATGGTGCATTAGTTTGGGGGAACTCCACACTTTAGGCAGATTTCCTCAGTTTTAACCTAATGATCTCTCTCTGTTCTAGGATTACTTCCAAGATAGCATATTACATTTAGTTCTCCTGTCTCCTAAAGCTTCTTCCTCTTGGCTGTGACAGTTTCTTAGATTTCCCTTTTCTTTTGATGACCTTGACAGTATTGAGGAATACTGGTCAGGTACATTGTAGGATAATTTTTTATTGGAATTTGTCTGTTTTTCTCATGATAAGATTGGGGTTATAGGTTTTGAGATGAAGACCGCTGAGGCAAAGTGCCATTTTCATCAAATCCTATCGATGGCACACACCGTCAACATGATTTATGACTGCTGATGCTGACCTGAATCGCCTGGCTGTGGTAGTGTTTGTCTAGTGTCTCCACTGTAAAGTTGCCCTTTTTCTCCCTTTCCATGCTGTGCTTTTTGGAAACCAGTCATTATGCACAGCCCATGCTTAGGGAGTGGGAGTCGTGCTCCTCCTCCTCTAGAGTGAAGTATCTATATGATTTATTAGGAACTCTTTTGAGTGGGAGATATGTCTCTTTCCCTTATTATTTCTTTATAAAACCATTTATTTATATCAGTATGGGCTCCTGGATATTATTTTATACTTTGAGTTATAATCCAATATTACTTTATTTTGTTGCTAAAATTGTTCCAGCTTTGGCCATTGGAAGCTCTTTCAGTTGGTTTCTGTGCCCTCTTAACATACTCTCATTAAAGTGGGGTTTTTTGTTTTTTTTGAGCACTTCTTTACTTTCTGTCATTACAAGATGCTTCAGGCTCATCTTGTACATTTCCTACCTCAGTCCTAAAATCAATCATTTCTCCAAGGAGCTTTGGTTCCTCTTATTGGGTAATGGAATTAGAAACCAAGATCTGAGTACTAGGTGTGCTTGTTTCTACTGGGGTGTTACTTCTTTTAGGACCTCTCAGCTGACAAAGCAAAGAAGTGTGTGTGTGTGTGTGTGTGTGTGTGTGTGTGTGTGTGTGTGTGTGTGTACGCACGCATATAATAGCTCTTTTTTTTTTTTTTGGTGAGGCAGGCAACCCTTCGTTGACCTCACCGATTGCAAGAACCTTGTTAGCTTACAATTCTTTATTTTTTTGATTTTTTACGCCTAGAGCACCTGGTCTTCCTAGGTGATCTCCCATCCAAGGACTAACCAGGCCTGATCCTGGTTAGCTTCCGAGATCAGACAGGATCAGGATTGTTCAGAGCAGCATGGCCATAGACATATACTAACCTTTCTATATGCACATATCCATAAATATTTCTAAATGTAGCCATCTTTATCTATATTAAGTTAAGCCTGAGTTCTTACTGATATCTCCAACTCTAATCTGTTATCATATGGTACTAATGTTAATGTTGACCTTGATTATCTATACATTTCCACTTTAACAGTGAGAAACCCGGTTCATACCATTTGCCATTCATTTGTTGTTGCTTGATTCCATTATATATATATATATATATATATATATATATATATATATATATATATGAATGACAGTATCTCAAAACATTTGTTTTATTTTCTATCAGATCAAACATCTTTAGTTCTTTTCATTATTTTAGGCTTCACACCATTTTGCATAACCACCATCAATTCTGAGTCCCTGGTTTTCCTATTTCATGAGAAATAAGCCAAGATTGTTCTCTCCCTATTTCATAAATGAGAAAAATGAACTCTAGCAAACACTCTTAGCATATACGAAGCACTAGTTTAAGTACTTTACACATATGAATTCAGTTAATCCACACAACAACACTTTAAGGTTGGTACTGCTATTATCCCCATATTACATGAGAAGTCAATAATTTGTCGAAGGCTAAGTGACTAATGAGTAGTGGAGTTTGGATTCAAAACCAGAGTCTGCTTCAGAGTCTGTGTTTATGAGCATTATTTTATGCCGTATTGCTGCTAGAAAGATCTTGCTGAAATACTGCTTTGTGTATGTAACTCTGAGCCTTGCAAACTGCCAATGGTTCACTGTTGCCCATAAGATAAATACCAAGTACCTTAGCTTAGCATTGAGTGCCTTCCACAACCCAATGTATACCATGCTTGAGTTTAACTAGCATGAACAGTGAAGACCCCTAAAGTATACCAGATACTCTCGCTTCAGCTAATGAACATGCTCTCTACCCTTCCTTCCAAATACAACCCAGAATGAGCCACACTCCTTCCAAAAAACCCCATATTCTCTTGGCCAGACTGCATTCACAGTGATCTCTTCCTTCTTTTTTTGACACTCATTGTCCATGCTTTTATTTAGTATTTACTCTGGGTTGTGTTTTGTTAATGCAGTTTTCATTTACCTGTTCCATTTCCCCAACTCATCAGCAATGCCAGCTTGTCATTGTTAATGGTTATAATTTTTAATCCTCATAAACTTATTTAATGAGAAGTTGGGACTCAATCAGGTTTGCCATTGTAGTAGTTGCTCAGATGTCATCATTATCCAGCCAATAGACAACCAAATCCTGTATATAGTACACATTAGCAAATCAAATTAGTTTAGTTTGAGGCTATGGTCCATGCTCTATGCAGTCCCTTCTTCTTAGATCATGTCCCTTTTATGGAAGCCAAATCAAGATAAACAATTCTAAATAGTCCACATCATTACAGCTCTGTGGAGGGCTTAGCTGTGCTAGGCAATATTAAGTTGAAGTATTGTACCTTATTCCTATTTCACTATGGCTAGTATACCAACTTTTACATACGTGGGTCTGGCATCAGCTGTGTCTCAGCTTTGGATAAATGTCATTTGATTCCATAAGAGAAGGCTGGAAGGAGGAGAACCCCTTGCTTCTACTTCAAAGAGTAGAACCTAGATTCAAGGTGCAGCCTGTTTTTGTTCAGTTTTAGTCATTTTGACACCACCTTCAAGATTTTTGCTGTACCTACACAATACTCACATTGTTTTTTTAACTTAAATTTTAGTCTCATTCTAAATTATAACCAGAACAAAAGTACAGGTTTCATGTGCTAGCTATAGTTTTTCAAATGGATATTAAAATAAACACCTAACAATTAGATAACTGTTTTATGTATACTATACATAATTATGTCACATGCCTTCATTGTTGGCTCACCATCCTTTAAGATGCACTGTTCTGCTGCTTTGGTCTCCCACCTCTTTCATATGTGAATTCTCTCCTGATCAGGTCACTAATGTTCAGGCTGGGTGACTGTATTCTGGTGGGTTCTACTAAGGCACATTCAGAGCCACTCTGGGGGCAAAAGCATTCCTGGGCAAGACTATGGACATTTTCTTCTTTTTAGCAAAAGCAGCTCAACTTTTATTCTTACCATATTTAGGGCTTCTAGTTAAGATTTTGTTTGAAGAAAGAATTATGTGAGTTTTTTTTAAATGTGAAAACCATAGGACAAATCAATCCAGAATAAACACTGATAGAAATATCATTTGTTTGGGCAGTTATTCATTCAGTCATTCATATATTCATCCAGCACTTCTGTGAGCCTTGCTTAGCTATTCTTGGCTTTGGGGTCAGGAGAGCTGGCTTCAAGTGTATCTTGTTTATTGTAATGAAGCAAAATAAATGTCTAGGTGGCTTGAGGTGAAACCATGCCCAGCACTGTTTCAATTCTCTTCCACTTGATCTAGGTTGAGAGTAAGCCTTTGGTTCAAGCTGAGAAGCCCTCTTCCAAGATCAAGAATGTCAGAATGACTCAATTATTGCCTAAGGTAAGAAATAGTACTTAGTGTCTTTTGTTTAGGAGCGGATGAGGGCAGGTAGGTGGCCAGGGTAGTTTCTAACAGGCATTTTTGGTCAACTCAGCATAACATGATGAACACATTCTATCTGCATCCCTATGCCCCATCTCCATATGACGTTAAATGTTGCTGTTTATTGATATGAAGACTACCTCTTTCCTAATCAATCAATCAACCAATCAATCAATCAATTAATGAATGACAAGATTGGGAGGAATTCAAGTGAATAATAGGTCAAGTCAATAATGTAAAGAAAATGGGAGCTTATGTTGCACCAAGGAAAATTTGCAGGAAGAACTTCTTCATGTTAGGGCCGTAAGATATCAAAATAATGAAAATAATGGCCAGCACTTATGAAACGGTCTACACAGATTGCCTCATCTACCTCACAAAATGCATGAGCTAGGTCCCATTGTTGTTTGCATGGTAGTGAGGAGATTATTTAAGCTTAGGTAAAGGGTGTGATCTGTTTAAGGTCTACAGCTAATAAGTGGAGCAGGGATTCGAACCCAGAGGCCATCTGCTTGACCACTCTGTTTTTCTCTGCAAAAACTTTAAAAATAGATTTAGGCCTGGATTTGGTTCAGACTCATCCTTGCTGTGGGGATGGTGCTGGAGGAAATAACCTCCTGAGACATTTTCTTGCCTGAGGCTTCTGTAAATTTTCCATTTTCTCCTTCTATAGAGTACAAACACTGACATTACTTCACTCCCTTTTGTGGATACCAAGGGAAAGAAAAATGTGATTAACTTCCCATGCATCAGCAACAAAATCCTGCTAAAGCCACCTCTACCATATCAGGTGAGTGCAGGGCAGTAGACGAGGCCCTATGCAGGAAGGCAAAAGACCTGATTTCAGTCTAGAGCCAAGTTTAGAAAGGCCCAGGATGGTGGGAAAAGCACAATGTCACCAAAGAGTTGTGTTCTAGTCCTGTTCTTACTCTTTACAATGAATGTAAACTTCAGCAGTTAAGTCATTGACTTTCTTTTATCTACAAAACAGGCTCTCTATAGGGTTGCCATGAGAATTCATTGAGGAAAGGAAAAATGAACTGTCTGTTGTATAAATGGTAAAAGTGTACAAATGTTTTTTTTTATTTTATCTCCAATTCTCCCTACTTTTTTTGTGTAAGGACCAAATAAGATAATGTGAGAAATTGCCAAGTTAAAGAGGTATTACACACTCATAAGTTTGAGCATTTGTGCCCTTGGTCAAGTCACTTCATATAGTTAGGAAATGGGCTTTTCAAGAATAGCTATAAAATACTCTTTCCATCTCTTCCTGCTGTAAAATGCTGCTGGAATTGTCAACTGCATATCGTAATATACATGGGTCTCACAGAGAATAATGAGAGTCAGACAGATACTTTCTTTGAGAGAAAGACTGAGAAAACCTACTGTCATAATAATTGCCATTTCTTGCTATAGAGGAAGGAGTAGAGTCTTTCTGGAAGTTGTTTATGGTTAGATAAGTGGTTTAGGACACCCAAAAGAAGGCTAAGGAATCCTTTATCTCAAGTCTCTTTCCCTGGACAGGAGAATCAAACTCACAATCAGATGTCAGCCTCTGAGCTCAAGGCTTCAGAAAAGCCTTTACCTTCAAGCATTAACACCCAAGATCCTAAACCTGAGAAGGAACCACCAAGGAAACACAAGGTGCCTCTGACAGCATCAGGTATGTCTTTCGGGGTAGCAGCAAGGTGTAGACGGGTGGTTAGAGATGGTCAGGTGTCAAGAGCTAAGCTGAGCTGGAGAAGGCTAAGCTTCTAGGTGTTGGAATAGTCGATTAAGGCAACAAGCCAAAATGAAAGTAACAGTCAAGACTTTCATCACTTCCTGTTATAGTATAAGCAGGAGGCTAAATAGGAGAAAGCACTGACTCCCCACTGTTCCATTTCCACCATGGGCTGGCACCAGGCCAGAGTCAGATGTATCAGTACAGTTAGAGGAACTTTCTTACTCTCTAGGGAGCCTGAACAGGCCCCTGGGTGTGTATGTTTGTGTGTGTGTGTGTGTGTGTGTGTGTGTGTGTGTGTGTGTGTGTGTGTTTATGGAGGAGGAGGGGGGAAAAATGGAATGGGGAAGATCTGGGAGCAGAAAAGTACTGAATACCGAGTCAGAGTAGGGGAAAGTGTCTTGAAGTTTTTCCCGTCTTCTTAATAAAGAGGTCTTGGCAGAAGCATCTGAGACAGAAACACCTCTGGATGGAGGTTCCTGGGTTAGATATGTTAAGAGCATGGC
Organism: Eidolon dupreanum; assembly: GCA_028627145.1. NCBI lineage: Eukaryota > Metazoa > Chordata > Mammalia > Chiroptera > Pteropodidae > Eidolon > Eidolon dupreanum. The sequence continues at coordinate 74,735,407 of CM053503.1, read as the reverse complement.
CACTAGGGGAACCTGAGTCCTTGACTGCAACTCTTCCAAGACTTCAATGCACTAGCTGTACACCAAGGCTGGATTTGTGTAGGGCAGCTTCCCCTGAGAGGCCTGCCAGGTAAAGCCTTTGTAATTGCCTACGGTTGGGTCTGAAAAATCAGACACAATTTTTTTTGCCAGGAGCCTGACTTCTTACAGTGTTCAGTGATTCATAACCTACTAGGGTTCAAAGAAAAACAAAAACAATATACACTGAGCATCTACCATGTGCCAACACTAATCGATGCTTGGAGCTCTTCTCTCACAGCTTGAAATTGGTTGTCCTTAAACAATCTCAGGAACACTAGGAGATCATTTTCTGAGCAAGTTCTGCCTTTACAGAGTTGTTATCTGCCTCCCTGTTCTCTTAGGCCTTGGTTCTGTCTTCTGGGCAAAGAACATGTCTTATTCAGCTCACACATGACTGCCCTTATTATATATTGAGTCACACACAGGTCTTATTCCCCATAAGTCTCTTTTTTTTCCTCCCGGCACTTCCTTCTCCAACTTTTCAGTAGCTTGTCAAATATCATGGTGCCCCTTCCACTCCCCAATCCTGGTTTCCCTCCTCTTAGCACTCCAGTTTATTTCTCTTAAAGTTTGACTCCTACCTCACTCATCCCTAGACCGAACACCAGACCCCTGATGTGATCAGGCCGGTGTAGAGTAAAGAAGAGGTAACACAGGTTCCTTCCTTGTAGTTGGAGGGACTCACTGGTTCAGCCAGGAATACCTCCTGGTCACATGTATGTTCCCTTCTTGTCTCCTGTAGATGTTATATTTTGCAGACCCTCTCAACGAGAGACTGTTTGTGTAGCTCAATACCACATTAATTTGGCAACTGATGCCTTAACTACATACTATTGTAGACACTAAGTTTACTCCTGGATTATTTTTACTCATGCTGCTGCAACCCACAGCTCTTTGGGAACTGAATTCTCCCTTTTGGTACAACACCTTGACATTTATCCGTGTTACAGTTCCACCCTGTGAGACTCAAGATGCATAGTCCTTAGTAAACTACTTAGTTGAGGAAAGGGTTGACTGGCCCATAAACTGGAAGGGCTGCCCTCATCTGCCCCCTAGGCTGATCCCCACATTGCCTCAACTTGACTGACAACTACACTGTTTCTTACACAGAGGCCCTAAGGTTTTTTAGGAGCAAGTTGTCTTCTTATGAGCAAAGTGAAATCCTGGGCTACACAGAGCTGTGGTTCCTGGGACTTGAAGCTGAGAAGCTCCACGTGGCTCCTGAAAAATTCAGCAGGACAAGTTTTGATGATGAACATGGCTCCTATATGAAGGTGATGGGGGAGTAGGTCGTAAAAACTGCACGAGTTTGGGGCTTGGAGACAAGAGATAGTCTGGAAAGGAAAAAAGTATAGGATATTTTATGGCATTTGGTGCTGATATATCCAGGACTAGGCATCCTGATGGATTCCTATGAGTACTAAACCAAAGAAATGTCATGTTTAAAAATGTGAGAACATATATAAACTACTCTGCTAACAGAATGTTGGTTTTCCCCAAGAGTATTTGGGGTAACAGGTATTCTGGGTGAACCTCCCACAGGCTCTTCTGCACAGCCCTGAACCTATTGGAAAAAGTCAGACTGTAGAATAAGACGCAGTCTCCCCAATATTCCCTTTTTTTGTCTCCATACAAGCCCATACCTGAAGTTTTTTCTGGTTCATAGTAAATGTAATTTCCCTCACAGGCAAACAAAAAGATTTTGCCATTATAGTCCCTGGTGCATATAGTCCTTGGTGTTTGACTTCAGTTTTCCAAAGATGGAACCCAGTGGCCCTTCTTCTTCTCTGATTATCTCCGGGGCTTCCCAGGACAGGATCTCTTCCCAGCTTGAAGATGAAGCAATTTCCATTTCTGCGGATGTCCAGATGAGTGATGCTTAGTCCAGTAAACTGGTGGGTTGGTGAAAATTTCTTTCCTTGGACCTTTCCCCATAACTAGGTTAGGTTTAGGAGACAAAATTGATCTTTGATAGCTTTGCAAAAGAGGAGAACAGCATTTAGGCCTGTATTTCTCAAGCTTTACTATGCACATAAATACCTGGGGATCTTGTTAAAAATGTGGATTCTCATCCAGCAGGTCTGGGATGGGGCCTAAGATTTTGCTTTTCTGAAAGCTTCCAGGTGATGTTCATGCTGCTGATCCTTGAACCATACTTTGAGAAGCAAGGATTTTGGATTCTGTCATATATCCTCTATCTAGAGCCCTAGTTCTCAACATTTTAGGTTAGATCCATTTAGGAATCTGATAAAAAGGTATAAATCCTCATCCCAGAAAAGGGACCTGCACATATGCAAAATTTCAGCAAGATGGGGTGGATTGTTAATGAGTCCTTGGTTAAGAATCTTTAATATAAACCTTACCTCCAGTTCCCTGCCCCCCACCCTGAATCTGGCCTAGATTTTCTGGGAAATTCCCAAGGGATGCCAGCACTACCTAAGTTAATTCTCTGGAACTCAGTTCCTCAATCTCAAATCTCAGAGATCTATATTTTGGTGCAGGGAGAAAGATATGTGTGCTTTCTGTATGCTCGGAATCTCCATCCTTATTACATTCTCGTGCTCACAGAAACATACAATGCACATAGCATATTCCCAAACAAGCAACACAGCTGCATTCTCACATTTATTCTGTCAGCAAATGTTAATTGAATGTCTATTTATTAAGAACCTATCATATGCTTGGGTGTCTGCTAGACTCTGGAATACAAAGGTAACTATTAAAAATGAATGTGACCTTGTCTTTGGCTTTAAGTAACCATGATCAATGTCCAAGTTGACACATGAGTGAATAATTATGGTACTCCCAAACTGGCGGCATGTAGAAGATATGTACAAGTGCTAGGGAAATACTCATACCTTTACAACATGTGCAGAACCTATGCTTTGCCCTTTCCCCACATATTATCATGACATACCTTATGAGTAGAGTAATATACTTCCACATATCAGTAAAGTTGTACATGTTCATATCCATGGTCTTGATTCCTCCTGTAAGAACAGATCCCTACCACAAAATCACAAACACATCCTGAGGACTTGTGCACAAACACTTCTTCATCTCTCCCAAATTCATGAGTGTAACCCTAGCAATCGCAGATTCTCAGAGCTAGAAAGCCTTAGAAATCATTTTATCTAGAACCTTTGGTTACATCTTGTCTGGAACCTGCAGCTCAGAATGGTAGGTGGTTTGTCTGAAGTCACCCAGAAAAGTTTTTGTTTGTTTGTTTGTTTATTGATAATATCCTGTTGCTTTGACTAAACATCTGCTTCCTAGTTTTCAGTACATGAAGGGACATGGGTGATTCTGGCTCTTGGAAAATATTTCTCTTCTTAGTTAAGAAAGGTCCAAGTTCTGTACTGATAACTTTAAGATAGAATTAAATCTAGATAAGTCAAGAGGAGAGCTGGATCTGACCAGGAAGAAGCAGAACTGACACAAAGCCTTTGATTGATGGAGACGCCCCAGAGATCAGAGATACGACTTCCTCCAAACTGAAGCTGTTCCTCTTCCCAAAGACCATCCAATGTTCTTTGCACTGTTTGACATGGGTGGCCTGGGATCCGGTCACAACGTAACCATTGCAGTAGCAATGAGATGAGGGTGGGAGTTGCACTAGTGTCCAGTGCAATTCAGAGTGTTCTCCCCTGGAGTCAGCCAGAGGCCCCAATGTCAGGGAAGCCCTAGAGCCTACGGCTCTGTGTCTTACCCTTTGCCTGGTTTCTGCAGGTTCTGCATGACCATGTTGCCTATCGCTACGAGGTTCTGGAGATGATCGGGAAAGGATCTTTTGGACAGGTGGCCAAGTGCTTGGACCACAAAAACAATGAATTGGTGGCCTTGAAAATCATCAGGAACAAGAAGAGGTGTGGTAGATGGGATAGGCTCTACAGGAGGGACTGCATGACTCTGGCCTCTTCGGAATGCCAACTCTTCCTGACTCTGCCTCTTTCTTTGATTTTTTTTCTTCTTTCTCTACCTATCTGATTCCATGGTGGGGTGAAGGCAACAGTATGGACTGTTTAGTGCTTTCTGCCTTGTTGGGGTCAAAGGGAGGGACTGAGAAAATGAGCTACTTCTGCACCATCATGTGACACCATGTCTTCCATCTCCATTCCTCACCCTCCCTGCCATTCCCCAATCATTTCAGATTTCACCACCAGGCCTTGGTGGAGCTGAAGATCTTGGAAGCTCTCAGAAGGAAGGATAAAGACAACACCTACAATGTGGTGCACATGAAGGACTTTTTCTACTTCCGCAATCACCTCTGCATTACCTTTGAACTCCTGGGGTCAGCTGCTCTTTCTTTTGAATTCATTTTCTTTTGAAAAGTTACTTAAAGTGACAGAAGAGAAATCCAGAGTTCAGAGCACTAGATTGTTCTGGATGTGAACATTTAATGAATAGAATGGACACAGTGGCCACTCAGTTATCTAGAAAGCTCAGGAGCAAGGAGGCTGGTACAAAAGCTGCTTATCTCACCCCATCCCTCACTTATGCCTGTCACCTGCCAATGTACACAGAATTTGCCACAGAAGTGCTGGGTGCTGGATCGGGTGATATAACCAAAACAAAGCCTCTGTCTTCAAGAGAAAAACTGAAATATTTTGAACAGAACTTCTCTTCACTACCATGTCCCCACTCACTGTATTTTCTACCCTGTATGAAGAGGCTGGAACCCAGGGGAGCAGGCAGCTGACTGCTCAGAGTTGAGAAAGAGCTTTAATTTGTGCAAATAAGGACAGGAAGAGATTTTTTTTGGTAAGAGAACAGAACTTGATAAATAGATTGGCATCACCTGGTTGAAGATTGGAGCTGAAAGAGTGTGCTAATTGGAGGGCATGCTAATTTGATTACTTTTTCCTCTGGGAAGACCATCTGATGCAATTTAAATAAAATCAGAAACCCAGAATGCATTTAGCAAGGGAGAATAATTAGAGGTAAGCTCACAGAGGCCCAGTGATATTGACTTCGCTGAGCTGGTAGCTTGGTGTTCCCATGACACCATCGCTGATGGTGAAATTCTAGGAAATTCTAAATTTGAATCAGAAGTGAAGTTGACACTCTCCTCACCATCTCTGATGATTACAAAATGTCCACTTCCAACATGCAGAGGTAAATTATCTTCCTTGTGGCAAAATGGACAATCTAGGCTGCCTTTATTGGCCATTAATCACATGCATGTTTAGGATGTCATGGTACTTAAAACAGCGCTGAGAGGTCAGGAGCAGCAGGTGTATGGAGGGAGAAGCCAAAGCCCAGAGAGGCTGGGGAGTTGCCCAGGGAAACACAGCTGGTTAGGGTGACACCAAAGCCAAGTCTCACATCTCCACTGTGCCCCTCAGGAATGAAGCCTTCTGAAATATAGTCAGAGTTAGATAAAACTTAGAGATAGAAGATTAGGGGAAACCAGGAAGAGGCTGATGCAGTCATTTCTGGGCTGTGTCCTCTCCTTCTTCTCCCCATCTTACAGTTTGTACAGAGGTCAGAAACTGGCAGCACACAAATAAATTTTTCTTTGTAAAATGCTTTACATTAGTTTCCAACATTTGTAAGTTAGCAGATTTCATATAATATGTCAGGTTTTTATATAATATTGCAGGCTTTTGCTGCTCTAGAAAATTTAGGATAATCTGGGAAGAGTGAGCCCTCATTCCTACAAAGTGACAGATTGGACCAAGCGTTCAGGCTTGCTTAATATAGGGTTCAGCATCTCTGTTTGCCTCCATCTGCCTGTCTCTTGTTCCCTTACCTGTCAGGAACCTGACATGTTTAGACAGCATTATGAGGCCTGGGCAGGGTGGCTGTTGGGTTGAGCGACCAGTGGACTTACTGGATCCCTTCCAAGGGCCTGAAGAACTATGAATATTTTAGAAGTTTAGTCCAACCTCTTAAAATCCACAGTGTGACATAGTGATTAAATTACCTTGTCACAGAAGAAATGAGGGGACATCTGAGGGGTCAGCACAGTTGAGTGACACCCTGGACCACTGTGAGTCAATGGGAAAGTTGAGTTTATAGGACACAAAAGCCCTGCCTCCTGGTCTGACACTTGCCTACTACCAGAGGGAAACAAGGTAGTGTGAGATTGTTTGCAGGTTAAAACTCAGCATTATACCTTTAACACTGATACACATCACTTTCTCTCTTTCCCAGAATCAACTTGTATGAGTTAATGAAGAATAATAGCTTTCAAGGCTTCAGTCTGTCAATAGTTCGACGCTTTACTCTTTCTGTTTTGAAGTGTTTGCAAATGCTTTATGTAGAGAAAATTATTCACTGTGACCTCAAGCCTGTGAGTACAACCTCTATCCCACCAGGGGAGCTAGTTCTCAGCCTCAGAAACTCTTTGTCCCATTCCATTCCCCAATGGTAAGTAGGAAGCATCATAGCCAGGACTCCAGGGCAGAATTCAAGCAGTCGTAGGTTGTGTAAGTCAAGTGAGGTGTAGTGAAGACTAAGGAATGGCTATTCAGGCAATGAAGAGAGACATGGTGCCATTGAGGCAGACAGAAATAGGAAGTTCTACAAATTTTCCTTTGCAAGGCTTAGGGGTATGCAGAGACCTGTGTCATGCAGAGAGCTGGATCACTGTGGAACTAAGTTCATTCTGCTCCTAGTTGGTCCTAGGATACAATAAATCTCTGACTACTTCTTCTACTGCAAATGGATGTGCCCTTCTCCCATGTCCTGCTAGTATTCTATACTTAGCTCTATTACTGCACTGATTGCTTTCTGTAGGAATTTTTTTTTTTATATTTGTGTCCCCCCCTAAACTACAAGTACTCCCAAAGTCAGCAACCATGCCTTCTAGCCACTTTATTCCCAGGACCTAACATGGTACCTGACAATGGTAATCATAAGCAATAGGCACATAAATGCTTGTTAGACAAGTTAATGATTGCAAATGTGAAGAATGCAGAGAGGTAGCTAGAGAAAAGGTATAAAAGTATGAAGATATGGGGTCAAGGAGCTGGTTTCCAAAACAATTTGACTGTCAGAGTTATGTAAATATCTCTTAACTTTTCTTTATTCCTTTCTTCTCATACCCCAAAATGGTTAATTAAAAAAAAAACCTGTAACTCATTGGGTAAATTTGGGATATTTTTACAATTAAAGATTGTCAAGATAGAGATGTTCTCTTAGGGCTGACTGGTAGAGCCTCACAAGGATGGTGCCACATTGATTTATTCTCGACATTCAAGTTTCTAATCTTCAGCTTTGCAGCCCCAAAGGGTCACAACAGCCATGGTCTTTGGGTTTAAGGGACTGACACTCACCAAGAAAATTCACAGGACACTAGGTAGCCAAAGTATCAGGTAATAGATTTCCTTAAAAAATAGATCAAGAAGATTGGAATGTATGTGCCCAATAGGGAAGTATACCCATAACCAGGAGAGTGTTTGATGAGTGTGGATTCAAGAATCAGGGTTATTCTTATGGACTTGATGGTTAGTATCAATGAGCTGTCATGGCCTGATGCATCTATCTCTTCTAGAGAGTGACTTCTGCTAATAAAATGGAAAGGCCAGTCCCATCTAGCTAAGCAGCCTTTCCACTGGACTAGAGACACACTAGAAATTCTTACTCTTTTAAGACCTGCTTATCGTACTCTTTCAATGAACACAAATACTCTTTAGAAAAGGTGCTGTGGACTAAATTGGTACTTTCTTAGTTTCTGGTGCCAGAAGTTTCAGACCAAGCCTGCTATGCCACATCTAGAATGTTAAGGAGCTCAAAAAGCAATCAATTCATCTGATATTCATAATAATCAGTTCACATGATATTCAGATTCTTGAGAACACAATTAGGACTCTAATCTTCCAGCCTGAGATATTACACTCTCATACTCTGGCAGGAGAGCCCAAGAGCTCTGCCTCCTTATCCCTGATTCTGCTGAAACTCCTGGTTTCATATATCCCCCATATTCAACATGAAAGTCACAAATTCCAATCAAATTATTGCATTTAGCGGGGTCCTTAACTGTCATAGCAGTATGTTGGTGGGGCACTTAATGGAAACATCAAATTCTGTCAGTGATCATTTTTAAGGCCTTATGTAAGTAAAGCATAGTACCAGGTGCCAAGGAGAGAAAAACAAACCCACACTCTATATGGGGAAAGAAACAAAATATATACAAAAGCTGCAAAGCAGCAAATAATGAATATGAATAAGAGGTACAGACCACATATTAAATGGGAAGTCAGAGTAGAAAAAAAAAAACCGATGGTATTTGGAGAAGATGTGGGAGGAGTCCGCTATGAGGTTTTTGACTGGATCCTGGATGATGGCAAATATCTAGGTCAATAGCGAGCCTAGGACAATGTTATTAAAATGTGACCTATGTCCTTCTTTTTCTCTGTAGGAGAATATAGTGTTATACCAGAAGGGCCAAGTCTCTGTTAAAGTTATTGACTTTGGATCAAGCTGTTACCAACATGAGAAAAGTAGGCCTCATTCTTATTTCTTTGCCTAAATTTTCCTACTGTGATTTCCTATTGTGATTTCCTTCCCTTATGAAAACAAATACTTCACACATGTGGTCCCTTGGGTTCTAGTGTGGGCCCCAGCCATAATAATTGCTTGTATGATTTTTAACAAATGCTTCTCTTCTCTGAGGCTAAATTTCCTCATCTATAAAATGAGAAGGTCAACTCAAATACCATAAGGGTCCTTTGTAGCTCGCATATTCTATGGATTTGGAATTACCCAAGAGCATTGGGTCCCAAATCTAATAAAACTAACTAGATCAGAATCACTTGTGGCCTCTGAAAAATTAAAACTTCCAGACTCTCACCCCCAATCTATCAAATCTGAATTTCTGGGGGAGTACCCAGGAACATACACTTCAGAAAATAGCCATTCTAAAGTTGGGGGTTCACTGTCCTAGGTGCTCTAAAATTTATACTTTCTTCAAGATAGAATCCATAAAGCAAACTTAGAGTACATTTGCACATTTTCTCAACTTGATTTAATAGTCTCTTTTTTTAGACTTTTATCAAGTTTGATGTTAAGAGCATGTACTATTCAACAAATATTTATCGAGTATCTGCTGCATGTCAGTCACTCTCCTGGGTACCAGAAATAAAAAAAAAAAAAAAGAGCATTGCTTGTCTTTGGGCTGCTTACAGTCCATAAACATAAAAAGATAACACAATAGGTGCAATGATCAGGGATACATAACGACTGTGTTAAGGGCATACAAAAGAAGATCTTTGGGACTGCCCTTCATGGTGGCAGGGGTATCAAAAGAAGCCTCTGAAGTTAAAGAAATGGCTACTAGATGGATGTGTTCAAATATTCTGCAGCACCACTTTTGAAGATGTGCTCTTTACCTTTTATGTATGGATCCCATTAGAAATTTCAGCTAGAAAACAATGTGCCTCACACAGAGAACCTGTATGCTTACTCGTCTCAGATAGGAAAGCTGCATAACCTCTTAGTTACCATTTATAGTGGCTGGCAGGATGCTCAAAACCAAATTTGTAATTATTTCATCCTTGGTTTCTGATAGCCGTTTCCTCCTTTATACTTTCTGACTTCCCTTTATCTTTAGTCTAAATGTGAGAGTATAGACTATGCATACTAAACTCAAACTGCCCAGGTTCAAATCCCAGCTCTGCCACTTATAGCTGAGTGACTTTGACAATGTAATCTCTTTATTCCTCAGTTTCCTCATTTTAAAATGGGAATTGAAAGAGTTCATCTGTATAGCACTTGGAAGAAGAGTATCTGGCACCTGTCAAGCATTTTATAAGTATACATTAAATCCAGTTTTTAAAACTACCCTATACATACACACTTTGATTAAAAGTGCCTCACACCCATTTTGGAAGGAGGCAGGATATAAAAGTCATTTTTATTAAATCTTTATATTGCCTTTAATCACAAAATTATTAGTTACATCCTTACTACAACCAAGTCAAACAACAAAGAAGGGACTACAAAATCCCTGCCCCACCTCCATTCAGGAAGCCACCAAAAATAGCATGTGGAAACAACTAAAATGTCTCATTTCTCCAACCTCAGTCTCCTGTAAAATCTAGGCCCTATACAGCCTCATCTGCTGAGATTTCATTGAGCTTTTCTTTCTACACTTTTTATTATACAACACAAGCACATAATATATTGAATACATATTTCTAAATTATGCATTTTGTGTACTTTTTTCCAGTTATGATTTGCTTCCTCCCTTGCCAAATCACAATACTTTCAGAAGATGTCTACCCAAAATTAATCTGACAGTTTGGACTCTTAGCTTTATATTAGTCTTACATTTCCCCTCTTTTAAACTTAGTTGACTAAAATTTATTTCCCTAGAATGATGCCTATTTTAGAGTTCTTTATCAATAAAGTGAGGATAGTAACACCTCCATGATAATTAGGTTGCTGTGAGAATCTGATGAAATTAGATATGTGATGCGACTCAAAAGTGCTGCTCAGTTGTACCTCTGTTTCCTTGCAAAGCCTCTGGCCTGAGTAGGTGTGGGGAGTTATTATCGCTAACCTGAGACGGTTATCCTGGAGAAGGGTGTTCTGGAGAGGAGAATGTTTTCTTACGTGAGATTTCTTTCTTTTCCTTGCAGTATACACCTACATCCAAAGCCGATTCTACCGATCCCCAGAGGTGATTCTGGGCCATCCCTACAACATGGCCATTGACATGTGGAGCCTGGGCTGCATCATGGCTGAGCTGTACACTGGCTACCCTCTGTTCCCTGGGGAGAATGAAGTGGAGCAGCTGGCCTGCATCATGGAGGTGAGGGATGGGCGCCTGGCTGCGCTCAGCTGAGGTGCCACAGGTCAGCCAGCTTCCACTCTCAAAAGTTGGGTTTTATCAGACTCACAGTAAGGTAGCAGTCTGCTTACCTTTTCATTTTTAGCTGGATGTTCCCTAAAAGTATTTTTGAAATTATGTATCCCTTTGTACACTTTTAAATTAACATTTAACTTTTTATTGTTAAAAAATTACAAAGGATATAATTTAATAGAATAATATAAAACTTGTTATACCAATCTTTCAAATATATTCAAAAGAATCTAAAACCAGAGGGATATAACACCCATCAAAATCTATGTATTGTTTAGTCATTAGTCATTCATTATCTTAGCTTTCTGAGAAAAATATCTCCCAATAAAAATACTTTACTAAGATACATCATATAATCATTTATTATACCTATTATTCTTTTATTTAAAGGCATCTTGCTATGGAGCTAAATTAGGTAAAATGGGAGAAAATAACCCTAAAAAATAGGAAATTTCACATTTTAGGAATTTTCCAGTGAACAAAGATATTTTGATTATAAACAAAGATGGAGTCCATTCATCTGTCTATCTATCTATCTATCTATCTATCTATCTATCTATCTATCCCAAATCTTTATTTTCTAGATTGTCTCAAAGTTACGGATTGTCAGAAAAACACACATACCTTTGAGAATCATTAAATATAGATAGTTTCATTTCATGATTGAAGCTAATCATAAAGTGTTAAAATATGTAGCTGCAAGTGATAGCTATGATGGAATGAACACTGGCCTGGGAATCAGTAGACCTGGAGTCTAGTTCTGGCTCTTTCTCTTTAGCAACTTCACTGCTCTGGATTTCTATAAAATGAGTAGATCAGCATAGATGGCTTCTGTGGTTGATGACGGATGATTTAATAAAGCACCCTTGAACTATTCCTGTTTCCAGTACCAAGAAGAATGAGTATGGGATCTGGGTTGAGGTTCCTACTGCCCTAGCTTCAGTTTCCTCTTGACCTCAGTGTCAGTGGGGCTGAGGATCAGGAGGACAGGGTCATGCCTGGATATGGCTGGGAATCCAGTTTCAAGTCTAGGTGACTCAGGGCTAAGAATGACACCTGTATTTTCTCTATCTCTGTACACTCTATAGATTACAATGGAGAAAGGTAAACAAGTAGGTGCTATACTTTTTTTTTTTATGTTATTTGTTGTATAGTAGTCTGATGCCTATCTGGTGATTTTCATCTTCTTTTCCTTTTCTCCTTTCCCAGTGCTCTGAGCCAGGATATGACATTCCTTACTTAATTTAGGGGTGGTCAGCATGTTCACTGATTTATTCATTTGGAAAATGAGATCTGGCTGCCATCAAGAGTGCCTATCTCTAGTTGGCACTGGTGCCTATTTAGAGTTACATGACTGGGTTGATGCTCAGGATACTGAAACAGCCCTGGATTGAAGTCAAAAGACCCGGTCTCTGGGCCTTTTATGCCACTGACTTGATGTTACCACTTAATATCTCTGGGTCGCTATCTCTAAAAGGCAAAGTTTGGCCAAAGTTCCATTCAGTTCTAATGGTCTTTGAACATGTGACTGACTTCACAGAATGAACCAACTGCATTTTACTTGTTGAAGGTACTGGGTCTGCCACCAAACCACTTCATTCAGACTGCCTCCAGGAGACAGACATTCTTTGGTAAGTCCCCAGGTCTAACTCTCTTTAACCCATCGTGGTTGATGAGGTGTCACAGGCCTTGAAGACATCTCCCATATCCAAATGCCATTTAGTATTCTTCCCCTGGCCCCATTTCAAAGGACAAGCTATGATTAGGGGTTTCTTTCAGAAAAGTTAAAAATGCTGAGAAGTAGTACCAAAAGGCACAATGGAGGTGGGATAGGGAGGTCACTTTGGGAATGAGATCTGGGCAGTAAAAATGTGCAGGAGCACGAAAATGACTAAGTTCCTGCTTGGAAGACCTATCAGCAGATCTTGAAACCTTAAAAGATGATAACAATACCCTTTCCTATAAGTTCTTGCATCTCCAAAGAGCTTGCCACCTCACACTATGCACTGTAGAGGGAAATTAAAGAGCAGAAGCTTTTTTTCAAGAATAGTGGGAAATTTCATTGCTACATACTGTCATTAATGGAGCATTATTCTTTCCTACTGAAATTCTTTTAATCCTCCAGACCTTTCCTATCCCAGGTTCATTGCAACTTTGGAATAAGATGGGTAAGCAAGGGCTGTAAGCTTGGCTGTGAGTGTGTTGTGGTTTGCCAATTATGTATAGGACTTCTGCCTAATTACTGGGGCCAAACCTCATTCACAATCCCATTCTGCCCCTCATTGTAGTTCCTAGGCTCTGGGGTTTATTATCCTCTGTCTTTCTATTCAAGTGATACTATACAAGATGGACAGGTAGATTAACAAGGCCCAACTGAGGCAGGCCTTCCGGGGCACTATGTACCAGAAAGAGGAAGTCAGCTCCATATCTAAAATCCTTTTGAAGAGCCACAAGAAGTTAAAAGATTCTCATGTTGGAAAAAGCCATAGTGGCCCAAAGGTTAGCCAAGTGGTGTGAAGCCAGACCTGGGGGAAGGGGTAGTCCACAGACAGGGGACGACATTGCTGACCAGCCATTGTCATTAATTTAGTTCATAGGCTCATACAGGCTGTGGAATCCATCATTCCTAACCCTCTCACCTCTTATTTTCACCTGAGAGTGGCCTCAAACTGGGAAGACAAATCACATGATTCCTTTCCACAATTTGTCCCATCAGTAGTAGAGTCAAAAACACTGTCATGGGGGATCCTCCTGGTCAAAAGAGTTCCAGTCATGTCAGTAGTCAGTCATGTGGGGGTTAAAATGTAGACTATTTCTGTACCATTTTATAAAATGCCACAGTTCCAAGACCCCGCCACAGCCATAGGCTCCCTGGCCCCTCTCTCAGGACTCCTTGGACTCCCCATGATTCAGAAACTAAAAATTTAAGGCCTGGCAAGGTAGAGGTCCTCTAAGATCTTACTTCAGTTCCAAGGCTGCCATCCATTCTGATTGATCTGTTTAATTCTGTTCCAATGGTAAAATCTTTTATATGTCACCTTGTAGCCATGGCCAGAGGTTTGAAGACCTCGCCTCTAAGCAGGGTCAATGTCCTGGTAGTCTGAGAATGGTGCCCACACATTAACTAACCCTCTGTAGAGCAGTCTGATGGCAGGCAGAGGATCTGGCTGACTCATTGCTATAATTTATACGTGGAGCAATGGAACTGGTCTTTTGACCCAAACTAGTCTTTTGGATATTGAAGGATTTAGAAAGTAGAGATATTGGAGTTCCCTCTTGCTAGACAAAGACATTGTGGGAAGAGCCACAACTCAAGCCTATAACACAACTCAGATAGGATGTGGGTGCAGAATGAAAAGAAGGGAATGTAGGGCATCTTGATGAGAGGGTACTAAAGATATATATGCATGTTCATTTTATAGAGTATCCACTTTCTACCATCAGCACGAGGCTATAGAATGATGATGTGGTTTTTATATCAACATCCACATACCCTCACTTCCCGCATAAGAAAAGACTTTATTGGGAGCTGCATCATTTTCAGTGTTCCTCAAACTTTATCTGATTATAAAAATCACTTGGATACTTGGCAATAATGCTAATTCCCATAATCATTTCGTGTAACTTATGATATAGTAGACTTGATATGGGTCTCAGGAGTCTATAGTTTTTTTTTTTTTTTTTTTTTTTTTTTTTATCAAAAGCTCCTTGTGAATCTTATGATAAAGTTTGGGAAACACTGTGTCCATTTCAGTTCTCATCTCTCCCTTTTCCGGGTTTGGGTTGCCTACAGCTCTTCAACTCTCAGCCACTCCTCAAATATATCCCTAATTAGCAGCAAATTGAAGTTGCCTCAAAGGTAGTATAGTAGTAAGATACTTAGGTGCTCCAGGCCACAAGAAGAGAATAGTTGGGAAGCATCAGAGGGGTGAGAAAAACTTGCACAAGAAAATCAATTACATAATGATGACTTTAGGAGCTATGTGATTTATAAGCCTGTAAGCCTGTTTCTTCTTTGGTCATTTGTAAAAAAAAAAAAAAAGAGCAACTTATGGGATAAGGTTGGGGCACTGATGCCACAGTCAAAAAAATAGAGATTTGTATGAATCTACAGGACTTATACCCTATGCCATGCCTCCAACCCTTATCCATATAAATACATATATATACATGTGTGTGTATGCACACATACACAAATGCACATTCATAGTCTCTTCCAGGAATTCAGTTAAGAGCAGATGTTCTTTTGGAGGACCTGCAAATTGCATTGATTGCATAAGTAATGGAAGAACTTCATTATGCACCTTCCAGAAGGTCTGTTATATAAAACCCACTGAGTTTTTGTGAGCATTCTGTTTTTTGTGTAAATTATGTGTGTGTGTGTGTGTGTGTATATACATAGCCAGCCACCCATTACATGCAGGTTGACCAGGTGTGAGCAAAAGTGGGCAACTTTTCTGAACACATATGCCAGAATCTAGATGTTCAAATGAGTGGTCTCACTTTCACAGCATTGCACAAAGCATCCTTGGAGCTGTCTTCAGGGCTTCTTTTCAGGCATGACTAATCATACATTTGGTGAGGGCTTTAACTGGTGGAAAACGCTGAAGAAAGTTGTTTCAAGCGTCTTAAGCAGCTAATCAAAAATTATGAACAAAATTTTGATATGACTGTAAAGAAGTAATGAGATGAATTTGATTGTGTAGCTTGTAAATGGGCTGTGAAAGCAAATCATTTTCCTAAAATGAATTTCTTGTTCTATGTCCCAAATTCTCACTTTACGGGTTTAGTGGGGAAGGAGCAAGGGCATGGGTAATCCAAGAATGAACAATATCTTTTCTATTCAAAGTTGAATGTTTTTATTACTTCATGTTTGTTATTATTATTAATCATCATCATTATTATTTTACCTTAATATTAAACTGCTTAAACCATTTAATTGATTCGGGGAGGAGGCATTGGGAAGGAGTCTCAGTACATACTGAATAGTAGAGAAAACTTTTTGTAAAAGTTAATTGTATTCATTGGATAATCTACATGTGCTTATTTCAAACTGAGACTGCAGGTGTGTTTGTCTGGAGGGGCCAGTGTAGTACCGAGAGTGAGAGAGCTGCAAAGACCACCTCAAGATGCAGTGTGGTTGAGTGAACAGCTGTGATGTGACTAATGGTTATTTACACCTGGAACTAAACACAGAATGTTGTATCTCTAAAGATTCCAAAGGTTTTCCTAAAAATATAACCAACAACAGGGGGAAAAAAAGATACCCGGATTCCAAGGATCTCACGATGGTGCTGAAAACCTACGACTCTAGCTTCCTGGACTTTCTCAGAAGGTGTTTGGTGTGAGTTTGTCGGGATGTCTTTGTCTCTGATTTTCCTCTTAAATACTTTACTTTCCCATATGTTTGCTGGTGAAAGTTTGGGGCTGGGAGACAGTTATAAAAACAATAATAAATCCCAACCATAGAGCTTTAGAATTTACAAAATGCATCCCCATCTGTTGCCTCGTCAGACTGCTCTCTTCCCATCCTGTGTGATTGTCAGGATTGTCAGAGCAGATTATTTGTTCTGTTTTGAGATATGAAAGCTGAGGCTCATAGAGGTTAAGTGACTTGCCCTGGATTATGGCATGTGGGTAGAGCTTGCCTTCTTCTTGGCCTCCAGCTGCCTGGCAGTGAGGTTGTAGGCAAGTCCTAAATGTCTTCTGCTTCATGAACTGAAACCGGCCTCTTCCACATGCCAGTTGTAACTATTTGTACACTTGCCCAGTGTATGGTTTCAGGGCTTCTTCCCATCCCCCTACAGTTTAGAGTCAATCCTTTTGTATTAGGGAAGGGAAAGGGTGAACTATAAACCATTTATTACGCACAGCTTTTTAGAATCTACATGCATATTTTCAATCTTAGAAATTAGGTTCTGTACTTCAGTCAAGTCATAGTAAAAAAAGAATAGCACCTAATATACCCAGAACAGTGGCTAGTTGAGAAGGTTTTTGGAAAATGTAAATTATTGTCACTTCTTAAAGAGGTTTTTTTTTTTTTTTTTATTGCCAGTCTGTCTCCACTGAGTGGCAAATAGATAAGCTGTGTGATATTGGCAAGTCATTGTCTCTTTCTGGGCCTCGGTTTCCTTTTCCATAAAATGGGAGTATTCCTAACTTTAGTTCCAGTAACATCAGTCCTATCTTTATGTTGTGTCATTCTTTTAGTGGGCTAGAGTAGTTTTAGCAAACACTATCCTGGCATTTGTGCACTCTGGAATTTAGGTACTAGCCCAGAGGATAAACCCAGGTACTACTGAAAGTTTTCCAATCAGGGGATCATGCTACTTATCTAATAAATGGAGATAGAGAAGGATCCTGTACCCACATGCCTCCCACCCCATACCAGCCTCTTGCTAAGGCTATAGAAAGAATGTGCATTAACGAGTGAGAGAAATTCACTACTGAGAAAGAGGTGATTTTTCCAGAAACCCCAACCACGGAGAACACAGCTGAGAACCAAGAAAGAAATTATTATCTTTTTTAGTGCAAAGGGCTGGTTGCTCACAACTTGCAACAAGCAGTCAAGCTAATGGGGCCCTGTTATCTTATCACTCCGTATTCTGCGAATTAGCAAATCTTGGAATGAGAAACTAAAAGTTTTGAATCGAATTTAACAGGGTTAACTGTAAACTCCTGGTCTGGATTTTATAGACTAACTCTAGAAGTTCAAGAGAGGGCATATGTAGCTTAATAGCAGTTCATTTGGCAAAGAACTGGGAACTTGAGTTATTTATGACCTTGATGAGTTTAGAATATGAATGCCACCTACCTGCAGTTAGAAGCTGTTCCCAACATGATGGCGCCAGTAAAACAACAGCTGAAATTTCATATCTATGAAAGTGGCAACTATATCACCTGATCAATAGTTGGTAATAACGTAAATGTTTTCAGATAGTTGCAGGATTATGACACAAAAGATGGAACAGTTGTCTCAATCTGTATAATGCTAATAACAGGTAGATTTAGGACTTGGGTCAAAGTTACTAGGGTAAAAGTTCCTGGGAAGTGAATTTTGGCTCAATAAAAAGGAAGAATTTTTAAAGAACTGGAATTTTTTTAAAAATTGAAATAAATGGTTCTGGTTAGTGACTTCTCACTAAAATTACTCAAGAACAGCAGGATGATTCCATGTTCAGGGTTCTATCAAGTGTATTTTGTTACTGCATTAGGAGTTTGGCTGTATTATATCCAAGTCCCCTTATAATCTTAATATTCTAGCATTCTATAACATTCTTTGTGATATATTTGGAGGCCCAAATTCTGTAGTTTAGAAATTGAAATTAAGTATCTGTTTTGATCTTGTTAGTTTACTGAATCCCAAATCTCATTGGTTAAGATTTTCCATAATTTTTCTTGTAAGGGAATTTCTAGAAACTCTAGAAGATTTGGGCTCTAATATGTTTTTTGGCTTGTCATACAAATTTACTAAAAAGATTATTTCCAATAGTTGTTTCCAGGTACTTTAAAATTATATGTCATCATCTCTATTCTATGGTATCTGTGAGTTGCAACATAACTGGGTTCTTTAAAAATGAACCATTTTTATTATACTTGTGGTTCTTTACTGGAGTCTTTGAAAATGTCTCATTGTTAAAAGTAAAACAATAACCCGTGCTGGGCTTTGTTGGTATACAGATGGGAACCTTCTCTTCGCATGACCCCTGACCAAGCCCTCAAGCATGCTTGGATTCATGAGGCACGAAATCTCAAACCACAGCCCAGGTTCCAAGCCCTGAAGAAACCCAATCTCTGTTTCCCCTCTGAGGCAAGAAAGGACAAGGTTCAAGGGCATCATTACTTGGGTAAAAAAGGTAAAGCCTTTCAAATAGCCAGACCTCTTCCCATAGTCCAGGGTTTCAGGCATCTCTGGAGGACTGCATGTCAATTTCTCTGAACTCAACCTTGGAAAATTATTCTGACTATATCACTACTGGCCTGCCATTTCTTAACTGTGGGGATTTTCCTTTCTCAGGAAAATTGGTTCTCCTCTTTTTTGCTCCTTATCATTAGGATTTTTCATTTTTTATCTTATCTTTAATTCCCTTTCTTCACCTTTCCTTTTTCTTTATACACCGAGTCATTTTCTGTTGCCCTCTCATTACTTTCTGCCATTTTTATCAGATTATGAAGTTATGCAAATGTATTTTATATGCAAATAGCCTAGCGTTTATGTACTTGGTTACTGAAGTCAGGTTGCCTGGAGTTAAATTCAGTCCCTTGGACAATTTACTTATCTCTATGTGTCTCAGTTTCTCCTTTTACGAGAATGAGAATAATGCCTTTTCTCCATAGTTGCAGAGAAAGGATCAAATGAATTAGTAAATGTAAAGTGCTTAGAATAATGCCTGGCACATAGAATGTGCTTTACAAATGAATTCTTTTTATATGATTACAACCAGACTTTTCCTGCTAATGCACAGTTAATGGACAGTTAGCATGTAATTCACATTTGAATACTTGTTCTTTTGTCTTCCATCTTCTTCAGCAAATGTGGTCAACAAAGAAGAGACTACAGACAAAATAAAAGATGATACTACAAAGAAAGTTCAGAATTCAGGTGATCAGCAGGACTCTCTCCAGCACACAGCTGAAGTTGTCCAGCTGCCTTATCTAGCTGAAGCTGCCAGAAAACCAGAGGCAGTTGTCAGGCCAGAAGAGTCCAAGACCTCTACAGGGCAACAAAGCAAAAGCTCCTCCCCCAAGAACCTAAATCTTTTACCACCTATTGTATGAACTCTGCTGAGGGTTTGTCCTGTTCCTGTTCACCAATGATTTGTATTAGAGACTGCACTTATACTGTACAGTACTTTAGATTGTTGTTTTTAATGCATAAAAGTTTGTTAAAAAAAAAACTCTACTCACATGGCCAGTTGGCACGATTCCTAATATGAGGAATGGGAGAGGATGTCCTTGCATCTACATTCCCTCCTTCTGCCCTCGACCAGATAAAACAATGGGTGTGTGTGTGTGGGGCGGGGGGTGTTGTTTAATATTCATTGTTATATAATCACTACTAGAATTCTAAATAAAAGAAACTTCTCTTTTGTCCAAGACAGCTAACCTATATTAGACAGTATTATTGTTTGAAAATGACAGAATGTGAATTCAAACTAGTTTAAACAATAAAGGACATTTATTGGTTTGCCTAATTGGGGAATCAGGAAGGGTGAGTGTAGTTCCAGGCAGAGCAGAATCTAGGAATACAAACAAGGTTATAGGGCTTCAGACTCCCTCTCCACCTTAGCCTAGCTTCATTTTATGGTTAACTTCATTCTGAAGACAAGCTGTGCCCAGAAGTTAAGATGCCCACTATCATCCAGTCAAAATATGCAGTCTTCTTTGCTGACAGGAAACTCTCAGCAATGATTGGACTTAAACCAATCACTATGTTTGAGATATTGGCTTGCCTGGGTCACAAGCCCATACTGATGATGGTGGCAGTGGTAGCACCATGACTGAGGCTTCTCTAGGACCACCACAACAGGATGTATTCATTCACCACTCCCAAAGTCTAATCAAGTCCATTTACTTTTTTGCCTTGTCCTTAGTATCTAATGAATACATAATCTGTATGTGGTTGTACTTAAAGCATGGATAAAATTTTATAAGAAACATAAGATCATAACATCATAAACAACTTGGAAAATATACCCGGCTTCATAGTTTCATTTTAATCACTGTGTTATATTCTAGACACCAGGTAATTGAAGCCATGAGTTTAAATGAAATCATCCAGGGAAGATGATACAGAGCAAGAATAGCAGAGTCAAGAGGAAGTCCTAGGAGAGAGAAGTATATGTAAGGGGTTGACAAAATTGAGTCCCTAAGAGACATAGAAAAATAGGAAAATTAGACAAACAAAAGGTGGAGAAAGTTTCTAGAAAGAAGGATCAAGATTATAAAATTCCACAGAAAGTTCAGGATAAGAATAGAAAAAGTTTCTTAAATGTAGTGAAATGGACATTAAGTCAGAGAAATGTCATAACAGGTAACTAATTTGTCCCAGGTCCTATAGCCAGAAAGGTACAGAATTGGCAATAGAACTCGGATCTTTTGGACCTTTTCTTGACACCAACTATCTTTGACCATGAATAAAGTTGAGGTGAAGGGTTTTGTTCTCAAAGCCAAATCCTTAATCTCATAGTTAGACTAGTTTAGGTTGGATATTGGAAAATATTTCCCAATTTGCACGGTTATAAAAGACTAAATTGAGTTGATAAATCATAGCTTCTTATTTTTAGGGAACACTTTACAGCAGAGAAGCTTCAAATTGGAGTGCATATTGGGGGTAAAGAGAACAGACCGAATGACCTTTGGCAAGATCTTTCAGCCCAACATTATTTTTCTTCTGCTATCTGATTATTTTTTCATTCCTGAGAATTCTCTATCTTATTGCCCCATTGGATCCCAAGGAAACCACACACCTGGAGCCCTTTAACTGTAATTTTTTAATTTTATGTCCTTGCTCGCATGGACGGGAAAATCTGCAAAATCCAGTGAGTAGCATAAGATGACATGTCTTTGATGTGAGTAGGATGAACATAATGTTAGGGCTCTGTGAGAATATGGAGAAGGGAGCTGTGGAAGTGAGAAAAAAAAAGGGAAGGGGCAAAGGCTGGGCCCATTGTTGAAATAGGGGAAAGCAGTGGGTGGGCGCCGATCACAGGTTCACCATCAGCCAGTCCAGCAGCTGCAGCCGTGTAACATTTCCCACTGCCTCATCCAGCTGTCGCTCCTTTTCATAGCGCAACACTGACTGCAGAACCTCACCTACACTGCGTCCTTTGTCCACAGCAGCAGCTGAGAGCTGAAGTAGCTGTGGAAAGGAAAGAAAGCAGTAGTGGAGGTGTGGAACATCTCACAGCAGGCCAGAAAGGCCCTGCCAAGGCTAAAACAGGTAGACTTTGAGACATTTCAGCATAAGGGACTCAGATGTTGAGAAGACTTCCTTAATTGTAAAGTTTGCTAGCCTGTGTGACTGAAGAAAGTTGATTATATCATTCTCAATTTAAAGAAGAGGTGGTAACATCCATCTGTCCACGATACAGAAAATAAAATTTCCTACTAAGACTAAAATCTTTCTGCTTCTAGTGGGTGTTTGGTCAATGGTTTTCTTGCTTTCTAGGAATTCTAATGATGTTCTTAAGTTCACTGTAATATCATAAAACAGTCCCCATTATTGCCCCAAGGCCAACAAGGGCAGGAAAAAAATGTGATGCTGTCCCATGCCCCATAGACCAGGGACCTCTAGAATGTTAGAGCAGGAATGCAGTTCAAAGACTGATCCAACTCTCCTGAAAATGTTTCCCAGAGAGGTAGAGAGACTTATTAGTAATATGGTGGTAGAAATTAGCAGAAGCAAAATTCATACCCCTTGGCAGGATCTTTCAGTCCAACATCATTTTTCTTCTGATATCTGATTATTTTTTCATTCCTGAGGTTTCTCTACCTTATTGCCCCATTGGATCCCAAGGAAACCACACACCTGGAGCCCTTTAACTGTAATTTTTTAAATTTTATGTCCTTGCTCGCATGGACATTAACCCTACATTTAGTTCTCTTTCTAAGCATAAAGTGAGAAAAATTATCCAAAGCAGTCATTCCAATATGAACACAGTACATTGCCATTCATCTGGAATACTAGCAGCAGCAAACTAAAGTAACCCGATTTTTATGTTACGTATTTTGTAGCTGACTATGATACAAAGTCAAAGGGCAAATAAATGGGCCAAAGTCCAGGAGCTTTTTCAGAAGGAGAAATTTCCATATGAGAAATTGAAATACATACAAATACCGTTAAAACAAATAGAAAGACAGAAAGTCTTGGCAAAAAGAAGATATAAGAAAAAAAAATGAAAATTTTAGAACTTAAAAAAGTCCAAAATGAAAATATATTGGATGGGCAGAATGAAGATGATAGAGTCAGTAAACTCGAAGATAGATCAATAGATATTAGCCACACTGAAGAATACAGGCCTGATTAAACTTCTTTCAAAAAAGATTGAAAAAATAAACAGAGGTTGAAGGCTTGTGGGACAATACTAAAAAGTTTTACATTTATGTAATTCGAATCCCAGAAGAAGAGAAAAAAAGAGTGGTACAGAAAAAAATACTGGAAGAAATAATAGATGAAAACTTCTCTAATTTGCCAAAGAGCATAACAAATTCAAGAAGCTCAGTGAACCTAAAATAAGATAAACCAAAAGAAATTCACTTTGACTTGTCATAACCAAATTGCTTAAAACTAAAGAAAAAGAAAAAATACCAGAAAAAGAAAAAAAGTAGCCAGAGAAAAATGACATGTTATTTATAGGGAACAACAGTTTGAATGACAACAGATTTCTTATCAGAAAGTACTGGGGCCAGAAGGAAATGGCACAACATTTTTTAAGCACTAAAAGAAAAAACTTGTCAAACTAGAGTTCTATATCCAGCAAAAATATACTTCAGGAATAAAGGTCAAATAAAGAACATTTTATATTAAAGAAAACTGAGAGAATTTTTTTGCCAGAAAATGTGTTCCAGGTTCTTCAGCCAAAAGGAAAATGAAATCAGAAGGAAACTGGAACATCAGTAATAAACGAAGAACAACAGAAACAGTAAAATTCTCAGTATAAATAATAAACCATTCTCCTCAGTTCTTTAATATATGTTTTGGGGTTGAAAGCAAAAATAACATTAACTAAGAGTTTTTCAATGTATGTAGATTAAATACATGAAATAACTACATCATAAGAGGGAAGCATTCAGGGGCCTAAATGGTAGTAAGATTTCTATATTCTGGTTTAAGTGGTAGCTATTTATTCTATATAGACTCTGAAGAGTTAAATATGTGTATTGTAATCCTTAGAGAAATCATCAAAAAGACTACACAAAAAGATAGTCAAAACACAATAGATAAATTAAAATGGAATATTAAATGTTTAAGTAATCCAAAAGAAGGCAATGATGAGAAAAATAGGAAGAAAAAGTAGAATAAGCAGAACTAATATTAAAACAGTATACCTAAATCTGAACATATCAATAATTAGACTAAATGTAAAGGATCTAAACACACCAATTGCCAGAATGGATTAAAAAAAAAAAAAAAACATGACCCAACTATATGCTGCCTACCAAAAAACTCACTTCAAATGATACAGGTAGGTTAAAAGTAATATTATGGAATAACATATGGAAACACTAATAAAAAGAAAGCTTGAACCTTAATATTTATAGTCAATTAATTTTTAAAGGGATTTATAAAGGGAAAGATAATTCAAAAGGGCCAGATATCCATTTATCTTTTCAGTAAATGGTGTTGAGACAACTGCATATCCACACGCAAAATAATTAGATCCCTACACATCATATCATACACAAAAATGAACTCAAAATGTATCACAAACCTAAGTATATGAGACCTGAAATTATCGAACATTTTGAAGTAAACAAAGAAGAAAATCTTCATAACCTTCAGTTAGATCAGTGTTTCACAACCTAGTAGTACTGACCTTATGGGCTAGATATTTCTTTGTCATGGAATTGTCCTGTTCATTGCAGGATGTTTAGCAGCATCTTTGGCCTCTATCCAGAACACTCCAGCAGCAACCTCCCTCCCAGTGGTGAAGAAAATTTATGTCTCTATACATTACCAAATGCCTCTTGGGGGCAAAACTGCTTCCAGTTGAGAACCACTGGATTATACAAAGATCATATATAACAACAAAAGCACAAGCAATAAAAATAAAAGATGAGAAATTAAATTTCATCATTAAAACTTTTGTTCTTCAAAAGATTCCATTAAGTGAAAAGATAAGCCATAGACTGAGAGAAAATATTTGCAAATCATATATTGATAAAGGACTTGAATCCAGAATATATAAAGAATTCTTGTAACTTTATAACAAGAAGACCACAAACTAGTCAAAATATGGGCAAAAGATCTGCATAGCTGATTTAACAAAGAATATATGAATAGGTAATAAGCACATAAAAAATGTTCTACATCCCTAGTCATTTTTATGTGTATATGTCAAGTTAAATCTACAATCAGTTACCATAATAATAGCTGTAATAAAAAAATGTTTATGAGGATGTGGAGAAACTAAAACCTACCTAAATTATTGGTGAGAATGTAAAATGGTACAATCATTTTGGAAAACAGTTTGGTATTTTTTAAAGATATACTTACCATAAGATGCAGCAATTCCACGCCTTGATATCCAAGAGAAATGAAAGCATAGGTGCACACAAAGACTTGTGTATAAATGTTCATCACGTTATTTATAACACAAAAAGGGAACCAATCCAAATGTTCTTTAACTGGTGAGTGGATAAATAAAATGTAGCATATCCACATAATAAAATACTATTTAGTAATAAAAAGGAATGAACTACTGATACATACTACAACATGGATAAACCTCAAAAATACACTATGGACAGCCAGATGTAAAAGACTATATATTTTATGGCTCCATTGTATAAAATGTCAGAAAGATAAATCAATGATAGAAATCAGGTTAACGGTTGCCTGAGGCTCAGGGTAGAAATTGAGTAATGCAGCCTAGAAAATTCTGAGATAGAGAAATAAGGAGTCTCTAGTCTTATCAAATATTAAAACATTATAGAATAACAGTAATTCTAACAGTGTGCTATTCAAATAGTATTAAAATAGTAAGAATAGCCAAACAATTCAATGAAACAAAAGAAAGTTCAAAAAAAGAATCTATAGCCATCTGATACAATGAAGAGATTGCATCCCTACCTCATTTTTATACTTTATATAAAAATGAATTCAAAATGGATCACAGTCAAATATTTTTTTAAAAAAATCTTAAGTACTAGAAGAAAACATGGGCAAATTTTGTTATTATCTTGGAATGAGGAATGTCTTTCAAAATATGACATAAAATACAGGAAAAATAAAAGAAAAAAATGTCTTAGGTTTGACTATATAAATATTTTAAAAATTCTATATGGCAAAAACGAAAAAAAAATGCATCAAAAGACAAATGATTAAAAAATACATTTAATACCACAAAGGCTAATTTCCTTGTATATAAAACTCTTACAGATCAACAAGAAAAAGAACAATCACCCAATATAAAAACGGGCAGAAGTTATAAACAAGTCATCTATGAAAAAGAAAATTCGAATGGCTCTTAAACATATGAAAAGATATTCACCCTCATTCCTAATAAGACAAGTGCAAAGTAAGGCAAAACTTGGTAAATATCAAAAGTTTGGCACTCATTGTTGATTAAAGTATGGAAAATAGGCACTCATATTGTTTTTGTAGATGTGAAAATCAGTGCAGGCTCTACAAAAGGCAATGTGAGAATTTATATCAAATACACAAACACACGTTAATAGTGATCTTGAAATTCCTTTGCTAAGTATTTAGCATATACAGATACATTTGATTCTATGGATACAGCATTGCTTTTAATAGCAAAATATTGGCAATTGAAGTGTCCATACATGGGAGAGTGGTTAAATACAGTACCTTTATAAAATAAAGTAATATGCAGCCATTAAAAAGAATATATACACACACACACACACACACACACACACACACACACACACACACACATACATATATACATTATCACCATTTGAAACCTAAAAATTAAGCTATATACATATAAGTATTGATTCGTGTATGGATATGTATTTCTCAAAGGATAAACAAGAAATCAATCAGAATGGTTTTCTCTAGGGAGAGCAACAGGATGGAAGATAAGGATGAGAAAAAAAACCTTAATTTTCACTATACATTCTTTTGTGCCTTTGGATTTTGAACTATGCACACATTACCTATTCAAAAATGTATACAAGTTTATTTTAAGCGATTAGGCTCATGGACATTCCAGTGTTACTGGGTTTACTCACCTACATCAGCATGAGAATATTTGTATGCATTTAGTAAATCCCTTTCCAAAAAAAAAAATCTCAAATCTATTTTAGGTAGCTTCTTTGAGGTATACTTCACCCAATTGTTCCTAAAAACATACTGATGATCAATGAAAAACATTAGTTGAAGTTTGGATGTGCTGCTGCCATCCTTTCCACTCTTTTTCTTTAATAAAATAGATGACTATCTTTATCTTTACAACAAGCAAAAATGTATGGGTATATGTGTTTGTGTTTGTATAAGAGAAGGACCGCAAATCTATTGGGCACATTTTAGATTATATTACAGACATTCTAATTCAAAATAATCTAAAACCACTTAAACAGAGAAAGCTTCTTCCTCCATATCCTTTGGTTTCTCTGAGGATGAATTTTTTTTTTACAAGCATTTCAGAACATTTTTATATACACTGACTTTTTCAGGAATTACAGATTTAAGTCAAATAAGATTTTTAAAAAATGTATCATTTTGAAAAATTACATCATCAACTATATTGTCACTTTAGAATTTGGCATATACAACATATCTTTTATTAATTTTTATTGTTCTATGTGGATGAGTTATTTTTAGAAATAATCCTTTATTACCTAATTGGTAATCACCATTGTTCTACTTTTCTCAATTGAGACAAAATAATCCAAAATCCTAAACAGGGTGTGTGTGTGTGTGTGTGTGTGTGTGTGTGTGTGTGTGTGTGTGTTCGGATTGGATAGTCTCTTTCTTAATTCCTCTACAGTAACATGAAGCAGCAACCTGCATAAGTGTTCATGCTTTCTAGACTCAAAATGTTCCTTCAGTGAGCAGTTTCAAGGCCTACATTAGGGGAAACTAGGAGTTAGAAGGCACACTTACCTTTATCAGTAATAACAGTAATAAGTTGATTTATCATCTGCCTTATTCTTTAATCTTACTTCTCAATTGATTCAGAATTTAGAATGAGGGGAAGAAGGATACTATTTGTCAAGTCCCTTCAAATCCCCAACACTTTGTAGACAAACAGCTAAGAGATTAATGACAAGTTTGAAAAGGTCATAAATCGAGATCCCTCACCCTCTGCTCCCTCAAAACATCCCTGGGATATTTCCCAGCAGCCCCTTCTCATTCTTTGGGCAATGCTGTCCTACCCCAAATTCAGTCAGATCTTAATCTGATTCTTTCACCAAGTCTCTTTCTTGGAGGTTCCTCATCTGTGCAAGCCCATTGATATATACAAAAAAAAAAAAAAAAGATTAGATTTGATTTATCATATATCCCTCCCTTTCCCCTTTGATATGGCTTTTATTTGGCAAAATCTAATTTTACTTTATCCATTATCTCTGCCAAGAGGTATGATCTTCAAATTCTTACTGTCCTCATTTTACCTTTCTTATGGTTATCTTCCCATTCAGAAAGAAAGCTTAAAACCCTAATTAACTATTAATAAATATTTCCAAATTCCTCTGACTACTTCCTTACCTTCTCCTGGATTCCTTCATCATCACCAGCAAAGTACAAAATAGGGACATTGAGCTCAGAGGCAGCTACCCATTGAAGTACAGCTTGGAGTTGCTTGTTCTGAACTGTATCAGTTAGGTTATGATTGCTGACAATCACTTTGGGTGATGCACACCCTTCTGGGGGCTGTCCTGATATACATCTCAATTCATTATGGATAGTTTGATAGGCATTCTGCAAGAGAGCCTCTGCTGTCCCTGTGCCCTTTACTGGTAAACACTCATATAAACTATCTGGGAAGGCTGAAGCTGGCCTGCTGGCATCCCCAGACTTATCGTCTCCCAGCTCTGCCAAGGGAGAGTCACAGGACTTGGCAATAATGAGACATAACTTCATCACTGAGTCCATCAGATGTTCTATCATCTCCCCATTCATGTGGCCATCTAGTGAGTTGGCAACCATCTTGGTCAGCCCAGCAAAGGGACCACCAGCTTCATTGCCTTCACTTAGTTTGGCAGGAGAAGGGGTTACAGGTCTTTCACACAGGTGGCTATATTCTTCCTTAGTTGGCTGTTCTGGCACCTTGCGTTCAGAGCTACGGTCGCTCTTGAAAATGGTCTCCCTAAGTAAATTCCGGATAAAGTTAAAAAAAACGCTCATTAGATCCTTTTTTTCTGCTTCTTCTTGGTTACCTTCCATATGAGAAGACTTAGGCTTGGTCTCATCAGGAACTACAGGGGACTTGTTGGCAGGGAAGTTGGTGCTGCCAGCAGCTTCAAGGAAGCTCTGTGCATCCATGCTTCCTCCCTGGGCAAGGTGGTATTGAATCAGAAGCAAGGCAGATACAATCAAGTCCTTGGCCCAGGAGTCTGAATCAAAATTCTCAGGTTTCTCTGGTTCATGCATAGGGGGGTTGAAGTTGCAAGTATCCAGAGGATATCCTAGGGGAATGTCTGGTGCAGGCTTATACTGTTTGTTGGGAGCTGCAAACATTGTGTTTGGTTGCAAATGGCAACCTGGAAATTGTCCTTCTTTATTCTGAGATTTATGCCACAAGGTCAGTCCCTCTTTGATAATGTGTTCACCCAAAGTTTCAGCACAACTCTTCTCCTCCGGTTTGTATGGAGGACAGTACACATTTTCCCTCATTTTCCCTTCAGATTTCATTGATGCAAAGTTTACATTTCGGTTTTTAGGGTCACCCATTCCTTTCATGGTGACAAGGGAATAAATCTCAGACTGGTCCTTGGTTTTCCTGATATTCTCAGGAGATTTCTTGGTAAACATCACATTGTATAGCTTACTCAGCATGGCATCCATGATATCTGTGGCCTTCTGGCTTCCATGACCAAAGAAACTTCTTTTCACAGCAGAGACAAAGTCTGTATCAGTCATGAGGGTCCCTGTGACGTTGTGGAGGTTCTTCATGAAGGAGTCAATGAGATCTGAGACTACCTCTTTTGCGTGCTTGATTAGTACCTTCTTCAGCAGGATGGTGGCAATGGTTGTGTCCTTCACTTGGACCTTCAGTGTCTTCATGATGGAGACCATCATATCAGATACAACGCTGTTAGCATAGGTCATGATCCCTTGACTAACAGAAGTTGTGAAGTCATCGGGCCTTTCTTGCCCTCTGAATATCTTTCTCTCCCCAGGTAAGAACTTTCCACCCCCTTTGGCGTCACCTGCATTACGAGATTCAAACACTTCCTTATAGAAGAAAGATTTCTTAGAAGCAGGTTTCTCAGCTGGACTCTTGCTTCCTTTGGTGCTCTCCTTGATCTTCAATGTGGTCTTGTATTTCAAATTTGGAGGACTCTGTAATGATCTTGAAGTTCTGTCACCAGAACCAGGAACTTTATCTGAAATAGGTGTCTTGGAACATACAGAGACAGTCTCATTCACCAGTTCTGATGCCACCTTACTCAGGCTTTTGTTCAGTGTAGGTTCATCTCCCATGTACAATGACTGATGGACACATTTGTTTTCAGAGCCATCGATCTTCTCATTGATCTCCTTGCGGGCCATGGCTATGACTAGATTTGTGAGACGGTTAGCATAGAAGGAAACTTCATCCACTGAACTCCCATTACCAAGTTGGGCCCTGGGGCCCTGGAGAGGTATATCTCTGTGAGTCATTTCAAAATGCAATCTCCCTGGATTGCCCTCATGGTTGGTATTGTAATAGTCCACAAAGAAACCTTTGCGTTGGTCTCCTGGGCTGGTCATTTCCCCACCAAGTGATGATTCTCCAGGCTTGAATCTAACATCTTGGAATCCTGCTGTACTTCTTTCCAGGTCTTTGCGGAGCCAGCTGAGCACTTTGACAGGATCAGTTGAGGCTTCCTTAAAAATAGACAAGGATTCATCCGACTATAACAAAGTAAACATACAGGATATTCAGGACAACTCAAAGATCGCTTACAAAAATGGTCACCTTGCTCAAGCCTGAACTACTCCATTACCACAATAAAAGTAACCAACACGTATTGAGTGCTTACTATGTTTCAGGCACTGTTCCAAGTATTTTAAGACTATTATCTCATTTAACATTATTCTCACAGAAAACTTAAATGTTACCTCTCCTATTATCTACATTTTACAGAGGAGGAAATTTAAGAACTGAGAGACTTAGTTACTTATCTGAAGTTATACAGCTAATCATTCATGGAGCAGGAATTCCAACCCAGGCAGTCTAACTCCAGTGGCCCATGCTCTAGGCCACTATGTTATATTGCATCTAACAACATATATCTTTAAGATCTGACAGTCATCAGCTATACAGTCAAGTTAGCATTTGAACTAAATCAGATTTTTCTTGTATTGATATTAATTGCTGTCCTCTACATTTTATCTGTTTTTATTTAGGTCTCTTATTACAAAATACAGTTTTTTAAAGAAATAGAAAATTGAAGGATAATTGTGCATAATTAATCACTTTGCCAGGCTATGCAATGCTAAACAGCTTCCAATGGAATATTTGATATCACTTACGTTAATATGATTTACAATTGAGGAGTTAATATCTGTGGACAATTTATTAGTTTTAAGTGAATACAAACTCTTCGGTGGATACTCGTTATGATAAACGCATGCATATACATGTTTACATTTTGTAATCTATAATCTTCACTTGAACATAGGCTAAAATAAGAATGTATGTGAAAGTGTCCTATTTACTATTAAATGTAAAGGATCAATATAATTATTGGAGTTATATCTTCTCAAAATGACCACAAGTATTGCCCATCTTTAAAAAATAATTTCGTATTTTAATCACCAAGCATCATATAGTTACTAGCTATTTGTTGAACGCTTACATTTTCTAGGCACTGTGCTAAGTGCTTTACACACATTATTTCCTTTAATCCTCATACACACCTGTGAATCTTTATTCACAGGTGAGAAAACTGAGGCTTAGAGAAGCTAAATAAATTCACTAGCATCTCACAGCTACTACATGAAGGGGTTAGTATTCAAATCCAGTTCCTGCTCTAAAATTGGTCCTCTCTACCCACTGCTATGTTTTGATGACTTGGAAAGAAGAGGAAAGTAGTTGTACCAGTTCTCTACAGGACTGATTTAAGCTGCTTGTTGGTCATAGTACTTGGTTCAAAGTCTTCCTAAATGGTTCGCATAATTTGAACAATATCTACTACAGGAAAATTTTGTGAAAAACTATGCATAATTTATAGCATAGCCTTTCACATTTTCTGATTCTGATTCTCTTGGAGTTATTTTATAATTGTATAAAGTATAGATAACTGATAGCAGTGCAATATAATTCCTGCTTACTCACACGTTAATTCTGACCAGGGAAGGTTTGATTGACTTCCTCTCACACTGTGGAAAAGTGCTTCGATTTGCTCATTCACTTCAATATTCCTATATGTGTTTTTTTTCCCCTTTGAGTCTCCTTTAAACCACACCAGTTCCTTGTTAATGAGTTAAAATCCTTAACATGAGTTTATTTTTATATATGTATGAGAGTCATTATTTTACTCTTCTCTGAAAATGATCTTTTAACAGTTTTGGAAGTCTTTGCCGAAATTTCCAAAAGATTCACCTAACAGAAGAAAATGTCATGAGAGGAGTGTACCAGGTGCGCCTTGGCCCTCACAGGTGAATCCAAAGTGGCAATAGAATGATGCGGGTGTTCTGTTTTTCTAGTTTTAATTTTTCCCTCTACTTAATTTGCTTTTGGTTTTCATTTTGGTTCCTTTGTGACCATTAATCATTGGTGGCAGCAATGATTGAGAATTTTGTTTTATTGTCTGACGATTTGGTGATTCTTTAATGAACTATGGTTTATAGAGCTCTATTCTCTGTCGGGTGAGACACAACAGAAAATCCATTTTGCTAGTATTTTTTGCCCATCTTAAGCTCAAAACAATAATTTTGTGCTTACTTATAAGGAGAAGAGCACTCTGATCTCTGGAGAGGTGAGTTCTGTGTTTCTGTTTTTACTTCTGATGTATGGTTTAAAGCTTATCATTATTATTTTTAATTAACATTAAAAATAATTTAATTAAATTGATACATATCGGTTTCAGGTGTATAAAATAATGATTCAACATTTGTATATATTGTGAAATCATCACCACAATGTGTCTAATCTATCACCGCACATAGTTCAAATTATTTTTTCTTGTGATGAGAACTTTCAAGATCTACTCTCTTCATAGCTTTCAAACATACACTATAGCAGGGATCCCCAACCCCCAGGCCACAGACCAGTACCAGTCCATGGCCTGTTAGAAACCAGGCCAGACAGCAGGAGGTGAGCAGCAGGTGAGTGAGAGAAGCTTCATCTGTATTTCAGCTGTTCTCCAGGGCTAGCATCACTGCCTCAGCTCCACCTTACATCAACAGGTATTAGATTCCCATAGGAGTACTGGTCCCTGGTGCCAAAAAAGTTGGGGACCACTATAATGTAGTATTATTAACTATAGTCACCATGCTGTACATTACATCCCCAGGACTTATTTATTTTACAACTGGAAATCTGCACCTTTTGATCACCTTCACCCACTCCACCCATCTCCCCAATGGATCCACATATAAGTGAGATCTTATGGTATTTGTCTTTCTCTTTCTAACTTATTTCACTCAGCGTAATGCCCTCAAAGTTCACCTATATTGTAAATGGCAAAATTTCCTTCTTTTTTTATGAATGAATAATATTACACACACACACACACACACACACACACATATTTATATACACACACACCACATTTTCTTTATCCATTCATCTACTGATGGACACTAAGGTTAAGGTTTCTTCCATGTCTTGCCTACTGTAAATAATGATGCAAAAACTTAGGGATACAGATATGTATTAAGATAGTGATTTTGCTTCCTTCAGATATATACCCATGAGTAGAATTGTTCGATTGTATGGTGATTATTATTTTAAATAATTTCTTCCTTTATTGTGATTAGAATTAAATGAGATTAAATGAGATAATATGCATAAAATAATCTGTATACTTAATGTGGTATATATAAGATAGATAATACTACTTAAACATTTCAAATAAAGGTTAGACCTCAAAAGAAATAAAAGAGAAGCTTATTTTAGGGTAATGCAGTGAAACACAGTTAACTAGCTAAGGAAGTACCAGAGAATAAAACTTGACTTTCCTATATGAGAAAATAGTGCCCTGAGTGAAAAGAGAAGTGCTGGAAGAGAGTATGGCTAGGGATGTGCACTGTGATTCATTCCTATCAGATTACATGGAATGTGCAAAGAAACTGTTGCATTTCTGTAATGAATCTTTGAAAAATTATTTTTCCTAACCAAAGGTTGATAACAAATGGGAACTTCCTATTGGATAAAATTTAGCTTTTAGAGGAAGTATTAGGAAAGAATACTGCCTATATCCATGTCTGAGAAAGGGACAGACCAGAGGTGGCAGAGTCAGAGCAAAGACAGCATTCGAGCAATGGAAAGTCAGGTTCCAATGAACAAGCTATCCACCAGGAGGACCAACCAGATAGCCTGCTATTGCAGAGGTGATTTAGGGGAGATAAATGATGTATATGTTACCTTATAATATGTATATAGTGTCTGTGTACAACATACTCTACTAGACATTGTGGGACATATAAAGGTGAAAGAAATATGATCCTTGCCTTCTGGAATCATATGGTCTACTGTAGAGATAAAACGTGAACAATACTATATGATCAGTTCTATAAAACAATAAAGTAAATAATATTTAATGTTAGAAGAGGGATAGATAATTTTTGCTAGGAAACTAGAGAAAGAAGTGGCATTTAAGATGTACTTTAAAGTATTTTGATAGCCAGATATAATAGAATGGGCATTCTTGGCAACAAAATGACAGAGGCAAAATATATTATTTGGGGCGATGCTAGTTTTAAATTAGATAGCCCCTGAAGTATCAGGGGTATATCAAAACAGAGGTTTACTTCTTGATCACTTTGTTTAGAGAGGGCATTCAATGAGAAGCCTTCTTGGCAGTGACTCAGGGCCCCAGGCTCTGCTTCTGCACTTTGTCACCCTCCCCTAGGGCCTCAGAATCTTTTCTTAAGCAAGTGTATGGGGAATGATAGCGATCATGGAGGATTAGATAGGAGGCTTTTTTTGGTCTAGGCCTGAAAGTGACAAACATCGCTTCTACCCATATTCTATTTGTCTTTGTCTTTTGAAAGTTTGATTATAACATCTCAGTGTGGGTCTCTTCGATTTCATCTTACTTGAGTTCATTGAACTTCTCAGATGTTCATGTTTATGTTTCATCAGATTCGAGAAGTTTCTAGCCAATATTTCTTAAAATGTTCTCTCTGCCCTTTTCTCATTCTCTTCTCTTACTGAGACTCTCAGGATAAATATGTTCGTTTGCTTGATAGTATTCCACAGGTCCCTTTGGCTCTGTTCACTTTTCTTCAGTTTTTTTTTCTTTCTATTCTTTAAACTTTATAATTTCCACTGTCCTACCTTCAAGTTTGCTGATTTTTTCTTCTGCCTGCTCAAATCTGATTTTGATTCCTTCTAGTGAGTTTTTCATTTCTGTTACTGTACTTTACAGCCCCAGAATTTTTTTAGCTTATTTTTAGGTTTTCTATCTCTTTACTCATATTTCATTTTTGTTCAAACACTGTTTTCTTGATGTTCTCCACATCTTTTCTTTAGTTCTTTGAGCATCTTTAAGACCGTTGGTTTGTAGTCTTGTCTAGTATATCTGTTATCAGGTCTTTTCCATAAATAGATTCCGTTGATTTATTTTTTTCCTTTGAATGGACCATACTTGCCTGTTTCTTTGTATGTCTTGTGAGTTTTTGTTGAAAACTGAACATTTGAGTCGAATGCCTGATTGTAGTGTTTGTATTACTATGTATTTGTCATTCAGAAAAGCATTAAGTGTAAGGAGTAATGCCTTTCTACCTACACATTTTATTATTAACCTAGATTTTATAAAGTCTATTATATTAAAGGATCTCTATTCTAGTTGGAAAAAATATTCTTATAGAACCTAATTGAGAAATATTTTAGGAACCTAACTACATAAGTTAGGTAAATCTTTAAGTTAGATTAGTTAGGTAAGTGTAAGTTAGGTAAACAAGATTAGTTTAATAATTTTAGTTTAATAAAAACAGCTATTTCTTTTCTGATTTATCAGTGTTAAGTATAACACAAGTCTGCATTTTTATTTTGATATGCTCTTCATATACTCATACAGGTTATACAGATCCAATAAGCTAGTATTACTTCTACTTAATGTTTAATATCATGAAAAATATAAATTTATGTTTAATCAGATTGAATAATTATTCTGACAAACTTTATTTCAAGTATGTTTTATAGTATGTCAGCTTGATGATAAATTTCCAATATCTTTATGTAACTTAAAACAGTGGACTGGTATTAAATTGTTAATTAATAGATATTCATTGGATTATTTAGATCATTTTAAGTAAAATAGAATAGTGAAACACTGATAATTAAGCATAGTTTATATGCTTTTGCTTCTTTTTTTATTACTATAGAAAAGCTATATCTATAGTAATAAGGGATGTGTGTGGCTTAGATACTGTCTTATGGTGTTCATGAACTCTGCTAGTCTGTACTTAAGTTGGTGTGTGACAGTTTATAATTACATTCCTCTACCTCCCCTGTTTTATTTGTGAAATAGAAAGAATACAAAATATTTTGATGAAAGTTATATTAATAGAAGTGGTTGAGACTATTTTTAGGAACAATAGCATTAGAGAAATTTAACCGTGTACATGCTTGTTTTTCTAGGTACAGCAGGTTTTATCAAAATGACAACTATAGATGAAAATTTGTGCTTCAATAGAAAATTACTCATTGTCTATAGTCCATACCCTATAGACTAAACATTGTCTACAGGCTTCCATGTAATCTGTTTCTGACTCTATGACAGCTATTTTACATCTCAATAGTTTAAACTTCGATAATTGATAGTATTGCAAACTAACTCTACATTGATAGACATGTAAATTACGTCCAGTGGCGGTTCAGCTGCCTCCCCTTCTCCACTGTGGAAGAGGCCAGTTTTGCATCTATTTGCACATTCATTTCAATATGCCTGATCTGGTTGTAACACCTCACCAATTTTCTCATTAATGAGTTAAATAAAATCTTTAACATGCCTTCATTTTCATATCTAATTGGGAATTTTTATTTTATTCTTTTTGAAAAGTTTGCCTTAATAGTATTTATTTACAGATAGGCACGCTATCTGAAAATAAGCATGTTTCCATAATTGGGATAATATGTACAAGTAAGTCTTATTAGAATGTAGATATAGGGTTTATTTTTTTATCCTTTTCAATTCTTTTCACAGAATATTAAAAAACCCCAACAAACCTACAGCATAACATAGAGCTTTAATGATGGAATCTTAAGAGTTGTGTTAGCTTGCTATATTTACAGTTTTTTATTGTCTATGGTTTTTAAACCTAAAATGTGTGTACCCTATGTCCATTATTCCACTCGGTCTGGAAGAATTTTGCAAAATTGGTTGATGAAGCCATCTTAACTGACTGAAAGGCTAACCACATTTCTTCTTTATCAATGTAGTCTACAATCAAACATACATCTCTTCCAAACCCCTTTGCCTTCTTGTAACCTTTAAGTCTTTCTCTTATTATACCGTAATATCCTGAGCAGTTGGGGAAAGTGGATGTCAAATTATTTCTGACTTTTTCTTAATAAAGGGCCCAGGAAAATTTTCGTGTCAAGATAGAGAATGTGAAAAGGGCTAAGAGGTTAATTTTCTCTCTTCAGCCATCTTTCACAACAGTAGCTTAGTTTTAAGTCAATGTATATACTTCCCATCCTATTCTTCACCTATAGCTTAAATATACTTTATAAAATTTTCCTTAATCACCTCCCATTTTGAAATGATCTGTTCTTTAAACACCTATAGCAATTATTATCCAGAAAACCCATTTGGCAAATATCATAGATTTCTTATAATTAGTGTCCACCAGTTATTTAGAGCGTTTTAAAATTATATTTATATTTTCACATATATATATTTTATTTCCTTAAGTGAATGTTAAGGTCTATGAGGGCAGAAATTGATTTGTTCTATTTTGAATTCCTCAGAATTCTTCTCACTTAGTGAAAAATGAAGACATTTTTGATATTCTGACTTAATATTGAAACTTATCTGCCTTAGTAATTTGGTATTTATTATCTATATGTCTTAATGTCTTACATAGATTTGTTAACGTTTTATCTCTTAGGCAGTATAAAGATAGACCAAATAGATTTTAGACAAACAGAAGATGATTCATGTAACATTGCATGCAAATCAGTGTTTGATAAATGTTAATACTAAGGATGAGGATTACAATAGAGATTTCATTTGGCTATGAGATCCTTAAAACGAGAGAATTAAATTTGTATATGTCTGAACCTACGACTCAACACAGTATCTGTATCAGTTATTCATTATTGTCTCTCGACTCTAAGACCATCTTTCATCTTGTTTTATGACACTAAAACTGGATCTGATAAACATTTCTCAGCTGGCTTTGTTTATAGAGAGCACTGGAGGGAGGAGGGATACTCTGCGGCCATAGCAGGAAGAACAGTTTTCCCTCCTGGCCCACCTGCAGCCTCTGGCAAGTGTGTTTGGCACCAGCAGGCTGTGCGTTCCTATGGCAGACACACTCTCTCCTTGGTTGAGGAAGAGAGAACTTTTCTGAATTCTTAGTTTCTTCCTTACTCATGCTCTCTTAGCCTAGGGGTACTAGCTGCTTTTTACGTTTGCTCCTTCTGGAACTTTTAGAGTCCTCTTTTACACCTTTTAATACTTAAGTTAGTTAACTATCTTTTAAACAGTTTTTAAATATTAAGTTACTGGTGTGGTTTCCGTCTTCTGACTGAACCCAAACTTACAGAGCCTGATACTGAGTAAGTACTTCATAAATGTTAAACAATGAAGGCAGATTGACAATATTACTTAGATAAGAGTTCATAGTTCTGAGAATTTTAAACAGCCTACATTTCAGAAAATATTTTTTATGAACTTTAGAGATATTTGTTTGAAATCTAATCCCCTCTTGTTTGAAAAATCAAACACATTTTTACAGCTGTAATATATAGGGTTTTTTTTTCATTAATAACAGCATATTTCTCCTACTAAATACCCCATAGGATTTTTTTCCAAAAATTATAGATGGCAATTTTTTGTTCTAAAGTTCACTTTACTGCCCCCTCCCCAATAATTCAATCTTTGAAAAATAAGAGTGGGTGGTGGTGGTGGTGGAGAGAATAAGGCTACTCTTAATGGTACTCCACATATTCCTAACCCAGTATTTGTAAAGAGGTTGACACTTACTATTTTCCAGTCCTGAGGTTGGCTTTCTCCAGGTGAATAGATATCAACTTTGCATACCCCATTTTGGCTTTGTAACCAGTCAACCCTATCTGACATCTAGATGTAGAAAAAAAGAAAAAGAAATGGTCATCAAAAGGACAAGTTATATGAAAGGAGAAATAAGGTAAATGGCTGAGTGTGAAAAATAGGAGCAATGCTTTCATAGAGACCTGTCCCGAGAGCTAATTCCTCAGCTCTCAACTGCAGAAAGATTTCTTAAATATATGTACCCCTTTGCTAAGGCCAGTGCCTG
The DNA here is from genome assembly GCA_028627145.1 of Eidolon dupreanum. Classification (NCBI taxonomy): domain Eukaryota; kingdom Metazoa; phylum Chordata; class Mammalia; order Chiroptera; family Pteropodidae; genus Eidolon; species Eidolon dupreanum. The sequence continues at coordinate 74,696,021 of CM053503.1, read as the reverse complement.
GTATATGCTAGAAGTGCTTAATACAGGTCTGTTCATGAAAGAACCTAAGCAGCCATGTCCTTCTCTTTGTGTCCTTGCTTGACAGCCCTTCTACATCTTGGATTTTCAGTAGATATTCAAAACTCAGTGTGATCAAAATAGAAGTAATGTATTGCTTGCCTCTTCTTGCTCCCATCAACTTATTTTTTAAAGTAATATATGGTTTGTTCTTAATTTCTAGAATATTAACTTACTCATACTAGTGGTAAGTCTAGTAGCTCTTCCTTAAAACTAATCCCTCCTTCAATTAGACAAGAATCCTGAGAGAATTCTCAGTCTCCATGGTTCAGCCAAACTTCTGAATGCCAGAACAGAGATGTCATATGCATCATCCAATGGGCCTTTGTCTATGGAGGCAGTAATAAGCCTTGTTGATTTTGATTCTTTCATAACCCTCTGACACTTTTCTCTATTCTCTAACCTCTGTAATGGCACCACCCTCAACCTGGTCTTCTAAGCCAGAAAGTTGATATTTCATTTTAGTTGTCTTCTTCCACCTCAAACCTCCCTCTATCTGCTACTATTTTTCTCCTTTGTAGCCATTTTTTAAAAGAATTGCATATACTTGCTGATTGCATTGCTTCACCTCGCAGCTGAGCATCTCATACTCCTTTGGTCCTTGGCCTTGGTCTCACCTACTTTCCACAGTATCTTATTAGGCGGTTCTTGGGAACAGGAATAATTATGATATGTGCCTACTGACAATGTACAAGTAAGAGAGCTTCTCTTTGTCCTCTTTTTCCATGCCAGACTTCCATCACCAGGCTTCCACATTGAAGTTTTCTTTCTTTTATTATAAATGCTGCTTACATCTATATTTCTCAATAAGCAAGGTGAGATAAAATGGCCAGTTTTTCCTCCCCAATGTCCCAAAACATTTTTGTGAAATGTGTGCTCATATTCATATTTTGATTCTAACAAATATACTGGTTTAAAATTCCATTATAATAGAGTCCAAAAGCTTAACCTCTTTTTTAGAGTAAAATTGTGTTTTATAAAGAATTGCTTGAAATAAGTGAAGCATTAATAGGGATGGAATATCTGGTTAATTGGAAATATTTGTTTTAAAGGACTTTAGGCTGTGGTAGGGGTAGACAACTTCCCTTAAAATAAAACCAACGCAAGTGAAACAGATTATTCACATGATTTAAACTTATTTATAATTAGATTCATTAATTTTATTATACAGAATATTATAGGTAATTATTAAAAATAAAAAATAAGATCTTATAATATCTACTTGTTTTTTTGCTCCTACAGGATTTGTACCCATTTAAACACCTCAACCACTGACTCAGATTACAGAGCTAGGGAAACAGTTTCCTTTACTCTTCCTGACACTATAATAACAGGTTCCTTAGGTAAGCAATGGGTTCCCCACCCTGATTAGAATCATCCAGAAAACTGCTTTAAAATATTAAATCTGAGATACCACCCCCCAGATAATCTTATTTCAATGTTTTTAGGGTGGGTAAACTTAGGTACTAAATTTCTTAAAAGCGCCATGGGTGATTCTAACATACATCTAGAATAGAGAATCCCCGATCCTGGGCTTATCTTGAGAGACCCTTTCTGAGAAAGATGAGCCAGCTCCAAAATTACTTATTCTTTTCTTTAAATTTTCTCTGAGATTTCCTCACCTTCTTTGGTATCTCATTTCAATGTTATTTCAAGCCCTAACAAGAAAGCTGTTAATAACTATGAAGTTAAACCCTGTATTGTCTCTTAGCAGCTCACTATTAAATATAAATATTCTTATACTTGAATCATTACCACGAAGAAAGGAATGGATGGTACTACTACTTGGCCAAAGAATGAGACAACTTGGAAATGGGCAGTCCTGGACTGCTGACAAGTCTCTTAACTGCTTGTTTGTATTTCATCTTAATGAATTACTTCTAATAGAAAATGGCAGAATCAATAGACTCTACAGACTTATTTAAGTTATATACCATAATTAAAAAGCAAAGATAAAAATTAAGTACAAAAAGTAAGGAGATTATGTGATCACTTACTCTTACTGAGGATGAGTTCTGAGGTATGAGGAAAGCTCTTGATTAATTGTTTTTTGTCTTCACTATTCCTAAATTTACCCACCCTTCCTGCCATGTAATATAAGGAATCTGCAATGAAAACACACATAAAAATTGACTACATTTACATATGAGCCATATTGCTCTTATTTCCAAATAATTTTTACTTATTCATTATTTTCCACATGTAATATACAAGTGATGAGCACAAAATGACATTCAAATTTAAAGTCCAGATCTTATTCTTTGTGTAGTCTGATGGTTTCCAGATGACAAAAACGGTCTCATCTTTTGGCCAATAATTTCTGAAGTGACTATATCCCACTTTCAAATCATTGATATATAGGCTTTTTTAACAATGAGAAAACAAAATTTTTAGACTAATTTCAACCTTGCTTGAAAAACGTGTCAGAAGTAACTAGAATGGAGAATAAGGGCCCTGAATTCATGAATCTCAAAACACGTTGTAATTATTCCTTTGAGGACTTGGGAAAAATATACAACCTCATGTTATAAAAGGGAATTCATAATTAATGTCAAAACAAGCTTCCAGATCAATTATCGTCCTTATACTACCTCAACCAAGACATTTAAATAGAAGACATTAGGGCACTGTACCTTGGAATATATTCATCACCCCCCTGAAAACATCCCTCTAAAGTCCACCTTACTTCACAGTCCAGGTCAAATCTTACACTGGCCACGAAATATTTTCTAAATACCTAATTGAATGTGATTGTTCTATTATCAAAGTTTCCATCATATTTTGTCTCAATCTTTATACCCCCTCTAGTATTTTAATTGCTCACATATGTTCTATCTCCTTTATTAGATGGTTTCATGAGGGCAGATGCATTTTCTTACCCATCTTGGTATCCCTTATAGTAGCGAGATCTCAAATTTGGTGCACAATAATTGTCTGCTGAAAGAATTAATATATGAATAGTGCCTATTTCTAATGCCAGATAGCTCAATTTTTCTTTCTTTCTTAAATTGGAGAATCTGAGAATAACAACAACAACAACAACAACAACAACAACAAAAATGGGTTGCTCAAATCTGCTATGGTTCTAAGCCATACATTCAAGCTTTTTTGAAGCTTGACTCCTTTGGGGGATAAGTTCACCCTAGAGGCTTTTCCAAGGTGTAAATACTTATCCATTGATTTATTCAGACTTTTTTATACCAATAACATCAAAATCTCAGAAGCACTCTTGTCCCTTTTTCAGCAACAGTAAGTACACTTGCTAGTCATATATATCTAACAAGCACTCTGCTTACATATGTCCTAATGTTTTTATTCTATTTTCAATGTCTTTTGCATGTTTATCTGCATCCATGAAGCTTGTTTTAGACTTTAAGCTTCCTAAGTTGTTCTGGATAATAGTAAGTGCAAAGAGATACTTAAATATTTTTTGAGGATAATGATATTCAGACTTCTAAATCTGTATACATTTCTCATAAGAAAATAGAAAAAAGAAAAATCTAAAAAATTTAATGGAGCTAATGAATGGGTTCATAAATTTCTTAACTTCAAAGTTGGTGACTAATATCCTTGTGTTAGGGTGGAAAGTAAAGAGAGAAAAAGGATGCTTTTCATTATCTACTAAGTTTGATGAAGAAAGAAAGCTAATCACATATAGTGTAAAGATAAATCAGCATTAGAAACCATTTATTCTAACATCCTCATTTTACAGATTAGGAAATTGAGGCACAAAGAGGGAATAATAAAACCAGTGGATATATTCTTTCAAATATTACAGTTCTGGAGGTTAACATCCTTGAGACTGTGAAAATTTTCTTTGGCCAATAGAAGGATTCTCTAGCCACTAGAAGGACTGACTTAAAATGTTCCTTAAAAATGCCAGTGTGATTATTACTTCAATAATTGAGGAGGCGTGCAAATCATGAATGCCAACCAAGGAGGGCATAAATAACACAGAAGTTTGGTTATAGATGCTATACTCCAGACCACAGCTCCATCTCAGGACATTTTTCTCCTATATTCATCAAAAGCAAGAAGCTCCTATTTACTCAAGGTTCCTAAACTCATAGAAAAGCTCAAATTACAGGTGGCATAAATAAAGTTATTGCAGGATTGATACATATCTGATCAAGTTTTGAAGTTTATTCAACCAAGTTTTATTACTATCTTTAAAAAAGAAGAATGTATTCTGTTATATCCATTCTCCTTTTCTCTCTCTCCCTTTCTCTAAGTGTCTGATAAATTGTAGACATCCAATACATTTGATTGTTGATGAAATCAGTTTCAATTGATTTTGTTTAAATAGGATCGGTAGTATGTGTGTGTGTGTTGTATCTTTCTCTCTGTGATACGATTCATTGTTTAGCTTTCCAGCAGCTCTCCCCTATGTTCACTTTCCCTCTAGTAATAACTTCTTCCTCTAGTGCCCCATTAGTACAGATACTTTCCCAACATAGTTATCTATATATCCTGTCTTTTCCCAGATCTGTTGTCTAGCCAAGGCTTCAGAAATAACAGTGAGGGAATGAAAGTGGGTAAGAATCAGACCTCAAAGTTATACCAGTCTGATTTTACTATTCGAGTACTGGAAAGAAGAACTTTTGGAATATCCGCATAATAAAGAGGAGAAGTCAGTAGGTAGTCAGCTTCCAGTCTCATTGCTAAATTGAGAAGCAGAGACTAAGACCTCTTCATGTGGCAAAAGAATGACCGAAGAGGTCTGGTCAATCTGCAACGAAATGAAAACTTCAGCAACAAAGATAGTAGTTTAGCTGTAATGCTGCTGAAGGAGAGGCTCATATATTTTCAGAAGACTCTGAGGTAAAATTAAAATTGACTGGGCAAAGAGACCTATCACTTGTCACTAAATTCTCCCTTTTAACCAGAGGATCAGAAAATGGGCTGTTTTATCAGACCAATGGGATTTCCTACCTCTGTAGTACTGGAATAGTGACCACAGAAAACTCCAGAATATAGTTTTAAAGTCAACGAAGATGCTGGGATGTTCTTGCTCAGCTCGAGATCTTGTTTCCTCCCCCAGCCTTCCATGTACCTCTCCCTTGTTGGGACTGGTGAGTGACATCAGAATCACAACTGGTGATATCACTGTCTCTATAGCAACAGTGGTGCAACTACCAGAAATTGAGTCATCAAAGGATGTAGGGGAGGGGGGAGAGGTACACTCCAAGGCTCTGATGCTTAGACAATTACCTGATAAATTGTCTCCTGTAAGTGTCTGATTTATGTAGGGAATATGAGAGGGGGAATTTTGCCAATGGATTCTACTTAAAACAGTAGAGTAAGTATTATGTATTAACAAATCCAGATGCATGTAGAAATAAGAATTAAAAGAATTGAGAAGTCTACTAAATTTTTTATGCAAAGCCTATGGAATCACTTTACTTTGTGGGATCCAACTTGGACTTTTTCATTATAAACATCTTGCTTTTCGTAAAAAAATTAATTTGGGGATATTTTGCCTAAATTGACTTGTCTAGGTTAAAATTCATCTTAGATGGTCAGAGATACAGTAGCACTACTCTGTCCTCTGCAATGCCTCCACCTGAGGAATTGTAGTGGGACAAATCAGACCAAGAGGCATTTGGTTGGCAATTTCTAGGCTTGAGGACTTTATTAGTAGTACATTCACTTTGGAAATGTTATCTCAGGTACTATTAATTAATGATTAAGTATAGGACACATACATAGTTTCCATGAAGCAAAAAGAATCTCTGATCAAGGCCACAGGATAAGAATTAAAATTGTTAATGAATTCAAAAGTGACTGACTGGTTTATTACATGCTTCTTTCAACAATGTTATTTATCTCTTGATCTTTTATATCAGGTGTCAGCTTCTTCATCTTTAAAATAAATTGGGCTTTTTGATCTTCTACGATCTCTTCCAGTTCTAACATTCTATGATTTTGATACTTCATAGTATTTGAATAAAACTATATATATACACATATAGCACTTTGCAGTTGATAAAGCACATATTCATCATATCATCTGATCCTCACAATAACCTTTTGAGGTAACAGGGCAGATATTATTTCCCCTGTTAGACAAGTATAGAAGATTGTGCAGGTCACAACTAATAACTGGGATCTAATAGTCTGAATTTTAAGTTAGTGTTCTCTAAACTATATCATGTCGCCTTGAAACTAGCATTTAGAACATGGGGCAGTGTTGGACTCTGAGATGTTATATAACATAATTGGCCATGTTATATGGTGTTAGGAGGTTGCTGATGATAATAGGGGTCTGTTAATTTATTGGAACCAGGAAAGTACATTTATATTCATAATGACTCCAGAAGCAAATATTACCAGATTTTAAGTGCTGACTGAATATCGGTTGAGACCAAGAAATATAAGACAGCATAACATTAGTCAATTTCTCTGATAAAATTTCCTCAAGAGTTACTTTTCTAATTCGGTTTGGCAGGTGACATTTCAGTAAACAGTAAGGGCGACGTAGAGTGGGAACAACCAATCTTAGAAGACTAATAACAAGCAACCTCTACTCACTACAGGTCTTTTGTCAAACCCAGCTCTCTTTCTTCCTGAAAAAAAACAAAGTGTGAAAGAATTATCTAGTCTAGAAAGATCCACTAGTTTGTTTTCTGATCAGTCCAAGGTATATGTCTCAGGACAGGTTGCTGGCTGCTATCTCCAACTCAGGGACATTTAGAGGGTGACCAGATTAAACTATTTAAAAATATGTTTGATCTTGGACATGGTTCCATAGTGTAGCAGTTAGCAAGTCTGCTTTATACACAGAAGGTCCTGGGCTTGTGCCCCAGTAGAGCCACAGTCCATGGTCTCCAGCCATGCCACTCTTGTTGAATAAGCCTGACGTCTGATCTCCTAAGCTAAGCAGGATCGGGTCTGGTTAGTACTTGGATGGGAGACCACCTGGGAAGACCAGGTGCTGTACGCATAAATAATAATAAATAATAAAATTAAAAATAAATAAAAATGTTTTTATTCTAATCTTTCTGGAATCTCCTGAGGCTCTAAATACCCCTTTCTAAAACAAGCAGATTCCCAAAGGAGTACAGTTAAAGTAAAAAAAATAAAAAATAAAAAAAATTACAAACTATTGCTCTAGAGAGAGCATCTTGAATTTCTTCCGCGAAAAATGTGCAGAGGGCTCAAATGTCCACTAAATTTTACATAACATTTCAGGAGATTCACAGATTTCCTGAAGTCTACTCATGAATCACACTCCAGGTTAAGAATTTATAGATTCATACGTCAGGTGGTGATAAGTGCGTTGATAAATAATAATAATAATAAAACGTGAAAATGATGACCACCTTGGTTGGATACGATGTCAGAGAAGTCTTCTCTGAGGTCACCCGAGAGCAGAGACGCGCTGCTGCTATCTGCGTGAGCATGCTATAGGGAAAAAGGAAAAGCAAGAGCAACGGCTCGGGGTAGAGAACACGTTTCGGCAAGTAGAACGTGCATACCCTCATTTCCATTTCTCTTCCTCACTTTTACTCTCTGGGTCCCCGCTCCACTCTTTTCTTGTCCAACCTCTCCCTTGGACCCTTGTTCTCAAAGAACTTTCGGAGTTCAAGAGCCACGCCTCCAACTTCTCCCAGTCTCTCCATGGCTTCCCTATCTGACACGTTCAGGAAACAACGAACTGTCAGGAAAGCTGATTTCGGATTCCGCAATTTTGTATGCCCCTAAGTCAGTCACTGGATGAGTCTGAACTTCAGGTTACTCGGCAATGAGACTATCTTTATGGTCCATTCTATAATCTGAGATCGGAGATTCCTACCTCAGGAGTCCTTTTATTTCCCTCTTTCCCCGTTCCACGCTCCCTCTGGTCTCGCTCTCTCTCACCCCAGCTCTCCTTTCTACTACACTCCACCCCAATCTGATCTACCCCTTTCATCCCCAGTTAGCGCCTGCGCAGACAGGCGTGGAAGGTCACTTTTGACCCAGCCTGGTAGCCGTAGTCGGTCTGAGCGCCTGCAGTGGGGGATTGTGGGAGAAGATGGCGGCTGCCATTCACCCCCGGGTTCTCTGGGCCCTGCCAATGTCACGTAAGTGTCACCGGGAATACTGGCTCCAGATCGGGATTCCGAGACCGGGATCGAAACTTGGGGAGTGGAGCCGTGCTGCAGCAGTCATGCAGACTCCCTGAACACCATTGTTTTTCTAGGTCTGGAGCTGCCTCTCTGTAAGGTTTCTCCTTTCCTTTCTTTCTCGGCTCACATATTAAAATATGCTCTTGGGAAAAGATCTGCACTGAGAGAACGTGAGCAACGGGAAGGGAAGAGGAGGAAGTGGGGAACGTGTAAAGGATCGTTTCTTATAGCGTTGTAAGAGTTTGGGGTTACGAGAAATTTGTGTGAGGGCGGAGTGGAAGACTGGATAATGGAGAGAAGGTTCTTCATGGAATGACTTTATGACCTTGTGCAAACCCTTAATCGGTCTCAACTTAAGATCCTTCGTGTTACAATGGAAATGGTAATACCACAACGCCAGGGCTTTTATGAAAATATTAAATGAAGTGGTATTTTTAAAACCACTTTCTAAATCAAAAGCATCTCTACAAACGCAGAGTATGCTAGATCGAGGCGCTGGAGCCTGAAGTAGCGAGAGATGTTCAGAGAGAGAAGAATCACGAGCTTGGTGGAAAGGAAAGGGAAGAAGAGTAAAGGATATATTAGGATCTGTCCAAGCGTTTTTCATTTAGCCGCCTGTTCTTACTGGATCTACTATCTTGGTCTTCAGATTGAAAACGTGTATTTGCTCTTGCATTCACTAAGGCTAGAAAAACAAGGTAATTTAATAGTTACACCTCATCATTATTCACTGATTCTCTACCCTTTCACAAACACACCCCAATCAACCTGCAAAAGTAGTATTTTTCCATAGTGTTTTAGTCATTATAGAATATCATTTCTTTTCAAAATTAGCTGCATGTCAGAATCATTCTTAGAGCTTTATAAAAAATAGAAATGGGAACTCATTACAGAGCTATTGAATCAGAATTTTTGAGAGTGGCTCCTTGCACCATAAATTTTGAAAATCTACACAGTTCTAGTGTTCAGCTTGAGGTGAGAGTCAAAAGTATTTGGAGAATCCTTTTTTATTTTCCATCTGGGGTAGCGCTAGCTCCTACATACCACTGAGAAGGTTCTTGGTGCACATCATTTATAGTTGATGGTTTTGTAGCCATGATTTCTTTGCAGACATTTACTGACACTTGTTAAATGATTACATTGCTTTGACCTAATGTAGATTGTGAATGGTAATAACTACTATTGAGTACAGGTATCTGTTAACCACAGTTCTAGATATGTTTATAATTTTTTTATCTTTTTAACCAACACTGCTTTATTGTCTCTGGTAAAGTTAGCTTTTGAGTAAAAACTCTGGAGAGGCAAGTCTAGTGTGTAACATAATCAAGACACTATAAAACAGAACTGTAAAACAATTAGAAATATAGAGAGACTATCAAGTACCATAGGAAATCAGAAAAAATGCAAGATTGATATCATTTGAAGTAGTGAGGGAAGATTGGAAGACTAGTGAAGAATTGTGCTTCCACTGATTTTTTTGGGGGGAGGGGTTGTTATGATCTAGAAAGTCAGAAAGGTTGAACATTTTCCTGTCACTGGTGAGGACAAGGGGGTGAGAATGGAATCATGAAGTACTTAGGATGCAGTGAAATGACTACCTATAGATCTGGAATGGGATCAAATAATAGAGGCCTTTGAAAACCAAACAGTATAGACCAGTGGTTTCCAAAGTGGGTTTTGCAAGAGATAATAATGGGATGCAGAAATGAAGTATTAGAGCTTAAAAAAGTTTTCTGTAATAACAATAGCTAACATGTCATTCAAACTATGTACACTATTCTAAGTATGTTTTATAATGTATAAAATAGGTTGGTACTACATAGAACATGTTTGTAATTTATAAATAAATATAGGTGCAAGCAAATATGTTTGGAGACTACTGGTTTAGATATTGCAGTAGGAAACCAATGTAACTTTTTGAGCAGAGGAATATAGGAATAAGTAATATTACTCTCCTAATGATTTTCATAATAAATGGAAGAAAATTGAGAGACTGGAGCCAAAGACGGTAATGACATATTTATCGAGCACCTACTGTGAGCAAGGCACTTTGACAGGTACTTACCCATGTATTACTAATTCTTACATCAGCCCTCTAAAATGTTAGCTCCATGAGGCTAGGGACTTTGTCTTTTTTACTGTGCTAGTCACAGTTTCTACAGTAGTGCTTTGCCCATAATTGTTGGAAAAAACAACCATGTGAAGTTAGTATAATATTACCTTCTGAGGAATTTTGAAGTAGTAATAAATGAAAGCAACTATTATTCATGGAATGCTTAATGTGTGCTGGTAATGTGCTAAATGCTTTATGTACATTTACTTTAATCCTCATAACAATTCTTTGAGGTATTAATTCTTTGACTCCAGTAATTGCTCCCATTTTATTGGCTCTGTCTTTTATCCTGTGCCCTCACTTTCTTCCTTACTCATCATTTTAATCATTCCCTTTCATACATTCTCAACTCCCCAGCCTGTCTCCTTTTGTTGTTTAAAAAACAAAACAAAACAAAACAAAAACTATACTGATTAAGCCAAACTTTCCCTCTATTTCCTGGCTGCCCCTGAGCAGTAGAGAATTGAAGTAGGGAAAACTCCAAACTAACTGGCCTTATTTTAAATTCATGAATACAAATCTCAAAGTAGATTTTCAGCACAAATTTCCTAGGAAATTTGCTTTCCCTTTCTCCATAATAATTATTTAACATTGCCAATCTCCTAAAACTTTTAACATATGCTTCTGTCTCATTCTCAGCTGTACAGAGAAATCAGAAGAATCAGATGAAAGCTAAGCAAGGTTGGGCCTGGTTAGTACTTGGATGGGAGACCACCTAGGAAGACCAGGTGCTGTAGGTGTAAAAAATAAAATAAGGGATTGTAAGCTGACAACGTCCTTGCAATCTGTGAGATCAACCAAGGGTTGCCTTTCTTAAAATATTTAAAACAAACAAACAAACAGAAGACTCAGATGAGAACAATCTCACTTTCTCACCATAAAAATCTAACAGCTGACCTGTAATAATTCTCTGCCTTCCTTCCTATTACAGTAGATGAGGTCCTTCTGCTCTAAGACCAGTTTCTTTACTTTGCATTCGATCTTATCATCTCTTACCTATTCATTTCCTCTCCTGAGTCATTAATTTTCTTTTCGTTATATGTTAATATAATGTTTCATTTAAAAAAAAATTCCTTGTCTTCATGTTACTCTAGTCCCATATTTCTTTGTCCCTTTACATCACACCTCCTCAAAAGATTATCAGTACTCCTCTTACCACTTTCTTGCCTCTCATTCTTTTGCTTGTCCCAGTCAGGCTTTCATGCCCACTATTCCAATAAAATTGCTCTGTTAAGACCATTTACAACCAACATATTCTAGATCCTATGGTCCTTTGTCCTCACCCTACCTCACTTTTCAGCAGCATTTGGTGAGTTATAGGATTAACTTCAGTAGTCCCCCCCATCTGCAGTTTCCCTTTCCATGGTTTCAGTTACCTGTGGTCAGCTGCAGTCTGAAAATATTAAATGGAAAATTCCAGTAATAAATAATTCACAAGTTTTAAATTGCACGCCATTTCGAGTAGTGTGATGAAATCTTGCACCCTCCCACTTCATTCTGCCTGGAATGGGAATCATCCCTTTGTCCACTGTATCCATGCTGTATACACTACCTGCTTGTTTGTTACTTAGTAGCCATCTTGGCTATCACATTGACTGTCAGAGTTTTGCAGTGCTTGTGTTCAAAGTAACACTTATTTTACTTAATGGCCCAAAAGTGCAAGAGTAGTGATGCTGGGAATTGGATATACCAAAGAGAAGCCATAAAAATGCCTCCTATAAATGAAAATGTATGTATATATAGGTAAAAATGTAGTAGTGTATATAGGGTTCGGTACTACCCATGGTTTCAGGCCTTCTGGAACTCTAGAAACGTATCCCCTGAGCATAAGAGGGGACTACTGTATTCTCGGTCAATCACTTTTTAAATTTCGTTTCCAGATACCATTTTTTTTTCCTCTTAACTTCACTGGGCTGCTTTTCAGTCTCCTTTGCTGGCTCTTTAGGCTAGTTACTTAACCACTCCAAGACTTAGTTTCCTCATCTGTAAAGTGGCAATAAAGGTAATACCTATTAAGCACTTAGAACAATGCCAGGCACCTGGTAAGAGCTTTGTAAGTTTAGCTATTATTATGTTATTATTTTGTTATTATTATGTGTCTTATCTGCAATATTTTTAAAAATTACAGTTGATATATTAGTACAACATAGTGATTCGACCTTTATATAAATTATGAAGTGGTCAACACTATAAATCTAGTTCCCATCTGACACCATACATAGTTATTACATGTAAAGTGCAATGTTTGTTTTTAATCACTGTGGTTTCAGTAACTTTTCAGTAAGCTAGGCTTTTTCTCCAAATGCATACTTTTGGATAGAGAAAAACTGGGTGGAGTGCCACTGGAAAGTCATCCCTAAGAAACAGACACAGACTTACTTTTGATGATTTTCAGTAGTTTTATATTAAGTCTGAATTGCACTCTTTAAAAATATATATATAGAAGAAAACATAGGTACTAAACTTAGGGACCTTGGTCTCAAATTTTATGAATTTGACCCCAAAGGCAAGGGAAGTAAAAGCAAAAATAAATAAATGGAACTACTTCAAACTCAAAGGCTTCTGCACAGCAAAAGAAACTATCATCAAAACAAAGAAGCAACCAACTGAATGGGAGAAGATATTTGTAAACAATACCTCTGTTAAGGGGCTAATATAAAAAATACATAAAGAACTCATACACCTCAATAACTACCTATAGAATTAAAAAATGGGCAGAGAACCTAAACAGACACTTTTTCCAGGAAAACATATAAATTGCCAATAGATGTATTAAAAGGTGCCCAACTTCACTTGCTATAAGGGAAACACAAATCAAAACCACAATGAGATACCACCTCAAACCTGTTAGAATAGCGGTTATCATTAAGGCAAATAATAACCAGTGTTAGGTTGTAGAGAAAGAGGAACCCCTCATACATTGCTGGTGGGAATGTAAATTGGTACAACCACTCTGGAAAACAGTATAGAGGTTACTCAAAAAATAAATAGAGATGCCGTATGACCCAGCAGTCCCTTTTTCTAGGTAGCTACCAAAAAATTTGAAAGCATTTATTTGTAAAGATATAAGTATACCTATGTTTATTGCAACATTATTCATGATAGCCAAGACATGAAAACAACTTTAGTGTCCTTTGATGGATGATTTGATAAAGATGTGATACGTATATACAATAGACATAGGAAAAGATGAAATACTAACAGTTGTGACAACATGGATGGATCTTGAGAGTATCATGCTAAGCAAAGTAAGTCAGAAAAGGACAAAAACCATATAATTTCACTCATGTGGCCTATAAATTAGAAAGTAACAAACGAACAAACAAAAAACCTTATAAATGAGCAGACAACAGTATGGTGGTTACCAGACTGGAAGGGGCGTGTGAGGAGGTTGAAGAGGATAAAGGGAGTCAAATACATGGTAACAGAAGGGGACTAGACTTTGGTTGGTGAGCACACAGTGCAATATACAGATGATGTATTATAGAAGAGTACACTTGAAACATATAATCTTATTAATGAATGTCACCCCAATAAATTTAATTAAAACAAGAAAAAAGTTGTATACTAACAGCTTTCTGCCTCACTTAGTATATAAACTCATATTATCAACTTTATTTTTCATTCATTATTAGTTTCAAAGTCTGTTTCAGGTAAGTCTTTTGCTATTCCCTGCACTGGGCTTATTCAGTTCCACCTCGACATTGTTATATGTGTTAAGTGTTTCACATGGAAATCTTTCTGTTATTACTTTTTAAAACTTTTCTCAAAACACTTTATTCAGAATCTTTCCTCATGATTATCTAACTCATTGCTCTTTACTTTGCATTCTTTCAATTCCTTCCACTGTTGAGGTTTGTATTCTTAATTTGTAACTGATTAGTGTTTTTTTTTTTTTAAATGTGATTTATCTTCCTAGGCAAATTATATTCTGTAGGAGAGGGAGTTTATACTTTTTATATATTTCCTTATCTCCTACAGAGTCTTTGTTGCAATAATTTGTGTTTATTATGGCTATTGGAACTTAAATTATACCTTTTAATTTAAAAGTTAAATTTAAACTTTAACATATATAAATAAAAACACTGATAAAATAATGTTACACATTTCTAGGAAAAGAAAGTGTTTGTATTCATAGTCACTTTTATAATAACATTTTCCATTTTTGTATATTCTGGGCTTTTGTTTAAGGTTCGTCTATTGCCGCAGTAGCCACATCCGTGTTTCATGGCCCACCCCCTCGCCAGCTTCATCATGCAGTCATACCTCATGGGAAAGGTGGGCGTTCCTCAGTCAGTGGGATAGTGGCCACTGTGTTTGGAGCAACAGGATTCCTGGGCCGATATGTTGTCAACCACCTTGGTAAATAAGATTTCTTGAGTTTAATATATTTTAATGCCCTTTATCAGGGTTGCCTAATGAGAAGCCATGAGCTATGTTTCTTTGCATTTTAATAGTGTTCCGAATAACCTCTGTCTTGGATTTATGTGATTTTGGTCTGCTGTGTATTATGAGTACATTCATACTTCCTCATACTTCCTATATAGCACATTAAAACAGTAATAGAGGACTCTGAAAAGTTATGGCATCTCTAACATGGCAAAATATGCTTTTTGTTAAGGATAGTATCGATTCACATATAATACTGGAATTTAAATGTTTACCAAATCACTGTCATATAAGGTATCCTTATTATGTTAACATTGTTCCTTGTCTCAATACATTTTTTTTTTAGGACGTATGGGGTCACAGATAATCATACCCTATCGGTGTGAAAGATATGACATAATGCATCTTCGTCCTATGGGTGACCTGGGCCAGATTATCTTTCTGGTAAGAGCCTGTATTACTGATTATGGTAGTTGACAAATGTAGATCACTAAGGTCATTTTGGGGAAAGAGAGGCAGCATAATAAAGAGCACCCAGAGTGGACCAAGGGCACGCTCCATTAACAGGGCATTCTTACAAACTCTGGTCCAGCAGGTGGCAAACTTTCTGTGAAGGGCCAGATAGTAAATATTTTAGGCTCTGTGGGTCATAGGGTCTTTGTCATTATTACTCAGCTCTGCCCTTGTACCCTAAAAGCAGCCATAGACAATATGTAAGGGAATGGGAGTGGCTGTGTTCTAATAAAAATTTATTTAGAAAGTTAGACCATAGGTGAGATTTGCCTGTGGGGGTCATAATTTGCCAGCCCCTGCTCTAGACCTATGCTGTCCAGTATGGTGGCCATTAGCCACATGTGTGGCTATTGCACACTTGAAATGTGGCTGGTCTGAATTGAGATGTGCCATTAAATGTAAAATGCACATCAGATTTCAAAGACTTAGTATCAAGAAAATATACAATATATTGTCAATAATTTTTTACATTTATTACATATTGAAATAATATTTTAAGACATTGGGTTAAATAAAGTACATTATTAAAATGAATTTCACTGTTTCTTTTTATTTTAAATGTGACTACTAGAAAATTCAGAATTACATATGTGCCTCAAGTTATATTTCTACTGGACAGTGCTTCTGTAGACAGAAAATCATAATATAGGGTGTTTTATAACTTGGTTTGCTTGGCATAGACTTAATTTAAAATAATTGTTCCCAAGCAATCCCTATTATTTTTTTAATTTGCATGTTCTTCCTTTATGCCATTAGTTGCCAGTGGGGCGAGGCAGGGGGAATGGAGTTGGGGAGAACATTCAATGGAGTGATTAAAAATATGTAAGCTCTTTTGGTTATCACAGTTACTGGAGACCTGACTGATTTATTAGAGATGCCTAATATCCTACAGTGCACAGGACAGTCCCTTTCCATAAAGGATCATGCTGCCCCAAATGCCTGCAATATTCTTGCTGAAAAACACTGGGCCTTGATGCTTGGGTCTACTGTTCTTTTCACTAACTTTTCTTACTTTCATCATCCTGTATGGAACTGAGTTCTTAATTTGCACACTTTCCTCTTTTAAAAAATATTTGATAAACATCCTTAATTTCTGATATTATTTTCATACAGATTATTTGTGATCTCTTTAAATTTTGACTTACTCTTAATGGCTTTTTCATTTATTTTTTATTGAATATTCACAAGCTAAGTATATTTATACTAGAAGTTTCGTGTTTCTAAAGTGTTTTTTTTTTCCAAAATCTTATTCTCAAATATCTTCTTTTTCCTAATTCTTTGTAATTTAAGATTATTGGTCACCTTGTCAATCCAAAAATTAAAATATTTCACAAGTGATAGGTGAAAACTTTTACAGGCTTGCAAATGTGGAATCATTGGAATTCATATGACATGTATTCCATTCTTTCCACAGATATTTATTGAGTGTCCACTATGTTTTCGGCTTTGAGCTAAGCTCTGAGCGTATCTTGATAAACAAGTCCACAGGGAGTTCATTCTTAACAGAATACAGACACTAAGCACTTAACTTTGAATATAATAATGATTATGAAAGGGGAAGTCCAGGGAAAGTATAATGGGGGGGGAACCTCACTATATTATTGTTGTTTATTTTTGAAAAGGATGGAAATTTTGGGGTATGGAATGCTAATTTCTCTGCTTCAGTGTCTGTTTGAAATTGCTGTCTGAGTGACCACTGGTCTGACTGTGGTTCTTGGGCCTTACCCCTGGGAATTTGGTTTCCATTTGATTCCTTCTCTCCAGGCCTCTCTTGGGATCTTTATTTAGTTAATGCCACAAGCTCTTCCACTCTCGAGTGGTTTTGGATTCTTTTTCTCCCACTCTTGCCATCTTTGCTGAAAAGGCCTTCTTTTTTAGCTCTTTATGTGCAGAGCTGCTTTTTTTGATAAGTATGTCACTAACTGTGCTGCAGATTTTATGTGTATTTTACTTGATCTTCATAGCAACCCCATGAGGTAAGCTGTATTTTCAAATTTTACATGGAGGTTGGAGAGATCATTTGTATACAGTGAGTGAATGGCAAAATGGAATTTGAATTCCTGTCTGACTCTGAAGCTGTTATGCTGTACTATCTCTTGCACTCTACTCTCCATCATCAGTTGTAACTAGTTTTTCAGGCTGAGGGCTTCTTTTTGTTTTTGAATCAAATTTCTATAGCCCTTGCACTCTTTTCGAAATCACACAGGCATTTGAGTATGCTTACTCATGCTCGCTTGTGTGTCTGCACTCACGCTCACACCCACTCGCACTTGCATGCTCTCCCCCACTCCTGCCCTCATTCCTTCCCTCCCTAATTCCCCTCCCCCACTTTCTCTTGTCCCTTCTTTCTTCCTCTCTCACTCTCCCTTCCACTCCATTCGCTCATACATATATACTTATGAAATTCTTATTATCTTCCATTGAAATACTTTAAAAATTCCATTTTATTTTAACATAGAAAACTCTGTACCTTTGTCTGGGGTTATTTAATCCCCAGTCACTATTTTGGATAAGGATCATGAATCTTACCTAAGTCCTAAATGATACTCAAAAGTATAGTTCTACACCGAAATCTGCCATTTGCTCACCCTGAAGTTTTAGGCAGGTCACTTCTCTCTGAGCGTTGTTTTCATGTCTTTAAAGTAGAAATGACTAGATCTGGAGTTATAAAGAGGAAAGAGTTAAAAAGAAGTAAGAAAATGGTTATATACTCTCAATTTATTGTTAGCCTTTAAGAGACCCTCCTGTCTTTAGTCTGTAACTGCTTACTGCTGAAAAGGGAAAGTCACTTTACCTCCCAGATAATCCTTGGTTCTTTGGCTGTATTTCAGAAAGGGAGACTTGATTACTGGATTCCTTTACAGATTTGCGGCAGTTGCGTAGACAAAAAATTGATATGTCTCATTAAAAACGAATAGTGTTGTTAACTAGTTTTATCATTTGATTACCTGAATAACATGTACTTTCAACTCTCTGTCTCCAAAAGAGTGGGGGTGAGGCCCTACAAAAGTGTTACATGCTATGGTGCACCCCTTAGTTTTCCATCCAATTGACTGTTGCTGTTATAGGAATGGAATGCAAGAAACAAAGATTCTATCCGAAGAGCAGTAGAGCACAGCAATGTGGTCATCAATCTTGTTGGAAGAGACTGGGAAACCAGGTAAGTCTTTGACTCATTTCTTCTTTGCATAAGCTGTTTTAAGGTTCAGTAGACATTTATTGGGTACCGTCTATACCTTAGGTATTGTAGTGGTGACATTTTTAATTAGTCCATCAATAAGCATTGGTTGAACAACCATTTATATACCAACCATTTACTTACCTAGTGACTGTCCCCCTCCCCCCTGGCCCCAGGGATTTAGTTGCATATGTTTGGTATAGGTAAGGTAAGGAGTGTGATATGCTGCCCATAAAAAAGCCCATATAGATTGTGTCAGTGTGGTTGGTGTCATCAGTTTGACATGATGACAGGTATTGGTCCTGTGCTCATATCTATCCAGCTGGGATGGGATTAAGTAGGAGAATTTTCGTATTTCACTGTTCAGCAAGATAGACATTGGTTTTCCAGTGTGGACAATGTCTTGAATCTCTTCTTCACATTGTTAATTTAAGGTGGCATGAGTACTGCTTTGAACAGTTCTTTGTAGCCTTTGCATGAGTCCTTTATCAACAAATAACGTTTGACTCCTGTAGTTCCACACCACTTTGTTCACACCTTTTTTGTAGCATTTATTAAAATTTGACTTAGATTTATTCATATATGTCTGCCTCATCAAATGTTCTTAAGTTATTTGATGAGGGTATTGGTCACCTTTTTTATCCACCTTAGTGACTAACACAGTGCCTTACACAAAGTAAGCCTTTAGTTAATGTTGTTGGATTAAATTGGTGACTGACTTTTTAGTTTCTTTCTTTCTCCCTGAGGGAAACAAAGGCCCCACATAAGAAGTAATTTTCCTTCCAGTCCCAGCACTAACCTCATCCCAACTCAGAAGTGCAGACAGTGCAGTCAGATGTTTTTCAAGTGCCTCGGCCTAGGGATTCCTTGAGAACACAGAATATTACACATGCTGCTTTGTAACTTATAGTAAGGCTTGAATTGGCGTACAGTAATAATAGTGAGCAGTAAAAAAAGAATTTTTTTTGATTTTGGGTTAAATCATTGCTGTTTAAAAGTTTAGCTGTTATGAATTTCAGCAGCAGTATGAAAACCAGCTTGAGATAAAAAGCTTTGAAATCCTGAGTTAGGTGTTCTTAGCTGATCCCCGCCCCCTCTTTTTTCTTTCAGAAACTATGATTTTGAGGATGTTTTTGTGAAGATTCCCCAAGCAATTGCTCAGCTGTCCAAGGAAGTTGGAGTTGAAAAATTGATCCACATTTCCCATCTGAATGCTGATATTAAAAGCTCTTCTAGATACCTGAGAAATAAGGTAAGTAACAAGTTGATTTGGGAAGTGGTTCACAGAGCTGGAGTTTCCTGGCCCCTCTGAAACATGAGTTACGTGAGAAGTGTTTCTCATGTTTCTCATTGACATATCCAGGATTAAAAGAGGTTTCTAATTCTCTATACCAGAATTAGATTTGTGTATGTGATAGGGTGTGTGTGTGGTGGGGGGGGAGGCAGTAGGGGTGGTCTTTCATTTTGGTTGAGTGCCTTCTATTTATAGGGAACTATGCTAAGGGACTTCAAAGATAGATAGACAATATTATTACGTGCCCTCAAATGCATAGTTTCTTGGGACATAATAGCATTCCACAGTAAACATCATGAAAGATAGAGTATGATTTCTGCCCAAAAAAGTCATACTTGTGTCACTTCCCAAGGCTAAAGGATGATCTTTTTTTCTCAAACCCCTTGCATAGTCATGGTTTTATGCCACTTCTGAAGGGGTGATGTGAAGACTGAGAGTGACTGCAGAGTTCCTTGACAGTGGCTCCAACTTTTTGACTTACTGCATTCTTTTATTGAATATATTATTTATTAAGCACCTACTGTGTACTGCATGTTGTATTAAGCACTGGGGATACAGTAGTGAATAAAAGAGACATGATCTTAGCCCATATCTAGTTTCCAGTCCTTTGAGGAAAATAATTCCAGAGGCACCAGGTATCACAGAATAGCAAACAGTGAGTGCCATAGGAGCCTATAATGGGGGAGAAAGGATATCTATCAGTTAGGAGCATTTAATTACTAGCATTAGCAAATCCAGTGTAAACTGGCCTAAACAAAAGGGAATTTATAGGCCCACGTATCTGAAAATTCTAACAATGGGGACCCTTAAACATATTGGTGTCAGGGTTCATCAGGGGTGCAGCTTTGTTTCTTTGTGATTCTTTCAGCTTCCTTTTGTGTAAGCTTGGTTTTTCATACTCACAAAATTGCCTGACAGCACATCAAGGCCTCACATTCTCATACTACATTACAGAGAAAGAATGTGTACATTGTGCCTGCTTCTGCCCTAGCATTCATAGAGTCATCTAAATTTATGATTATTCAGAAGGAACAGGGCAGAGGGAGTCTGATGAGAAAGAAAAGAGTCAAAAATGTCCAGCAGGTTGGATGGCAGTACTATTGAATAAGATGAGAAACTCTTGAGAAAGGACCAGGCCTTAGGGCAGTAATTCTTAACCTTAGTTGCACATTACAATCACTGAGGGAGCTTTGAAAAATTCTGATGCCCAGACTGCACCAAGACCAATTAAAATAGAATCTCCTAGGATAAAACTTGGCTGTTTTTTAACTCTCCCTAGGTAATTCTAGTGTACAGCGAAGATTAAGAAATACTATTTATGGGGAATGGAAGAGGATGATCCAGTTTTCATTCATTCATTCATTCATTCATTCATTCATTTCTTTAGCTATTCTTACCTATTCATTCATTCATTCACTTTAACACCTACAGCATCTGGTATTCCTAGGTGGTCTCACATCCAAGTACTAACTCTGCTTAACTTCCAAGATCAGACAAGATCGGGCACATTCAGGGTGAAATGGCCATAGACTAAGGATGATCCAGTTTTAGATTCGGGTTACATTTCGTGTGATGTCAGTCATCCAGGTAACAGTGGTGAGTGGGCTTTCTGATCCTGCAGCCCAGAAGAGAGGTCTGGGTTAGAGGTATAAATTAGGGAGTCAGCAGCATTTGCTGTTGAAACAATAGGTGAAGATATGATGGCCTAGTGAGGAAGTGTAGATTGAGAGGAGAGGAATATCGGTAATTAGTGGTCTCATAGACCAGGAGGCACCTGCAAGAAACAAAACAAACAAAAAGACTGAGGAGTGGTAATGGTGAGATTGAAAGGAAATCAGGAGAATAACAAGATAAAGACAAGGAAAGACAGTGTTACAAGCAGAATCAGTGGACTAGCACTCCTGAGAAAGTTGAGAAACATATCTTAGGGGCAGATAAACAAAGAACATGCAGGCTGGAAATAGGAGTTTGTAATCTAGGAGTAGGATGTCTTCATTTAGTGTTTCAGAAGAAGGGCACTTAAGTTGTTGATATGGTCTGAGCCTGACCGAATTGAGAGTGTAGGAGTGGAGTGAAGAGGTGGTCATTGGAGTTGAGAAGCTCAAGAAACTGAGAGGTCCAAGTCCTTTTCGAATTTGATGTCACCCACAGTGGTGGTGTAGGTGAAAAAGAAGGTGGGTGGAAAGGAGGACTGAACGAGGTGCTGATGTCTGCATTGAAAAGAGGACTTGTCTAGGAAATAAGTGGATGATAACAGGTGAGGGGAAGAAGATTAAGGACCCTCTTCTGGGTAGGTATGTACTGCTGCAACTTTCATCAAGGTAGTGCATTCCAGCACTCTCCTTTCTCTGGCAGGCTGCTAGGTGGTTGACAAACAAGAGAATCTGTAATTAGAAGGAAAAATAGAGGCTAGAAAAATTCTACTCTGGTTTTTCTCTTTCTGTGTAAGCTTACCTAGACTAAATATGAGAAGAAACCCAACAAGAGCTGTAAGAGACAGGGTATTTTTATGTGTGATTTTTTAAAAAAAATTCTATGTAACTGAGTTTTATGAATAGTATCATTATTTTAATCTGAATGAACATATGACCTTTGTAATACAAGTAGTGCCCCGATAGCAGAAATAATGGAAGGTTTCTTTTTACTCATCTGAGAATTCTTTTATTTGATTGTTTGTTTAGGCTGTTGGAGAGAAAGAAGTGAGAGATGCATTTCCAGAAGCCACTATCATAAAGCCGTCAGACATCTTTGGACGAGAAGATAGATTCCTAAATTATTTTGCAAGTGCGTATTCTTTCTTAATGGTAGAAGAGAGGAGAACCAGTTAACCTTGTCAAAGTTAAGCACAAGCTAACAATGTTCTCTGACTTTACAGACTGATATTAAACTTTTTCATCCCCCAGTTGCCTTTTTCTCCCCAAGGTTATTATATTTGTCACTTTCTCTGATTGCCATGTTTCTAAGACTTAGATGTTGATATTCAAAGACAAAAAGGTAGTATACTTTGTCAAACGTATTAATAGATCTTCCTAGTTAATGGCAATTTCTATGGAATAGGCTTAGAGATTAATAAATATTAATTTGGCCATTGATAAACTAAAGTAGTCAGTTGGTATGTAAACTAATTTCATAGGCTGGGAGATATTTTATGCTTATTCTCAGGGTTTTTGTTTGTTTGTTTACTAATTAGACTTGACTTGGCAGAAAAATCAGTGATGAGATTTTTGAGATTTTAGGGGTGAAAAAATGATTTTCCTGTACTTCTGTGGGGGCAGGAGAGGAGAATGCATTTTTAAGTCTATGATAAGAAACTATTTTTAGTTTCTTATTCTACTGAATTACCAGTTACCTCTCCATTTATTCACTTTTACATTTGAAGAGGATTCAGACTTTCCTCCTAGGAAGTACTAGGAAGGTTAGTGAATTACTGTTTTATCAGAAGCTTCCTATTTCTCCTTGTGAGCTATTTGTATTACTTTTGTGAGTTTTCTATGCTGTCTTGCTCAGGTGGGTTATTTGTTTGTTTGTTTGTTTGTTTATTTATTTATTTGGAGAGGTGGTTTTCTTAGTGATTTATTCAGGCTCTTTACCTATTAAGGATACATATCTTTTCTTACATTTGCTGTAACTTTTTGGTTGGCTTATTTATTTTAAAATTCTTATTTTAATTAATAATAGATTTAGTTTTTAGAGCAGTTTTAGGTTTATAGAAAAATTGAGTGTAAAGCACAGAGTTCTCATATATCCTTTAACCCCTCATCCTCCCCCCATGACAGTTTCCCATATTATTATCTTACATTAGTGTGGTACAGTTGTTACAATTGATAAACCAATACTGATACATTATTATTAACTAAAGTCCATAGTTTACATTAGGATGCATTCTTTATGTTGTACATTCTGTGGATTTTGACAAATGTATAATGATATATACTTACCATTAGAATATCATATAGAATAGTTTCACTGCCCTAACAAAATCTCCTGTGCTTCACCTATTCATCCCTCCCTCTTTGCCCACTTACCTCCAACCCTGACCCTAATACCTGGCAAACATGGATCTTTTTATTGTTTCTATAGTTTTGCCTTTTTCAGAAGACTGTATAGTAGAAATCATACAGTCTGTAGCCTTTTCAGATTGGTTTCTTTCACTGAGCAATGTGCATTTAAGTTTTCTCTATGTCTTTTCATGGCTTAATAGCTTATTTCTTTTTATAACTGAGTAATATTCCATTATACAGATATATTACAGTTCATTTATCCAATTTAGATGTTTTTATCATGTGTTTTTCCTCCTATTGCTTGTGTCCTTTCACATTTTGTAGTCCACTTAAAAAATTGTGATAAGAATATAATACATAAGATAAAATTTATCATTTGCTGTGGACTGAATTATGTCCCTCACAAATTCATTTATTGAAGCTCTAACCCCCAGTATGATTGTATTTGGAGGTAGGGCTTTTAGGAGGCAATTAACGTTAAAGGAGCTCTAAGGGTGGGGTCTTAACCTGATAGGAGTGGTGGTCTTATAAGAAGAGGAAGAAAGAGATCTATCTTATCCTGTGTGTATGCACTGAGGAAACATCATTTGAGAACAAGGTTGGCTGCCTATGAGTAGGAAGAGAGCTCTAACCAGGAACCAAAACAGCTAACACCTTTCTGGACTTTTCAGCCTCCAGAGCTGAAAAATAAATTTCTCTTTTAAATAAGTCTTCCAATCTATGGTATTTTGTTATGATGGACTAAGACACCATCTTCACTATTTTTAGGTGTACAATTCAGTGCTGTTAATATACATTCACATTATAGTGCTACCAGTCTCCAGAACTCTTTATCTTGCAAAACTGAAACTATGTGCATTAAACAACTTCCTGTTTCCTCCTCCCTCCATCCGCTGGCAATCACCATTTTTTTTTTTTTTTTTTTTGGTCTCTTGACTACCCTAGGTACCTCATGTAAACAGAATCACACAGTTATTTGTCTTTTTGTGATTGACTTATTTCACTGAGTATAATGTTTTCAAGGTTTATCCATGTTGTAGCATGTGACAGGATTTCCTTCCTTTTTAAGGCTGAACAATATTCCACTGTGTGTATGTCCCACATTTTGTTTATCTGTTCATCTGTCCGTGGACACTTGGGTAGCTTCCACCTTTTGTCTGTTGTGAATAATGCTTTTACAAGCATGGGTAAATAAATATCTCTTTGAGACCCTGCTTTCAATTCTTTGGAGTATATATCCAGAAGTGGAATTGCTGGATCATGTGATAGCTCAATTTTTAATTTTTTGAGGAACTGCTGTACTATTTTCCATAGTGGCTGTACTGGTTTACATTTCAACCAGGTGCACAGGATTCCATTTTTTCTATATCCTTGTCAACAGTTGTTATTTTCTTCCTTCCTTCCCTCCTTCCTTCCTTCCTTCCTTCCTTCCTTCCTTCCTTCCTTCCTTCCTTCCTTCCTTCCTTCCTTCCTTCCTTCCTTTCTTTCTTTCTTTCTTTCTTTCTTTCTTTCTTTCTTTCTATCTTTCTTTTTTTTAAATAGTAGTGTGGGATAGTATCTCATAGCTTTAATTTGCATTTCCCTAATGATTAGTGATGTTGAACATCTTTTCATGTGCTTTTTGGCCCTTTGTATATCTTATTTGAAGAAATGTCTATTCATGTCTTTTACTTATTTTTTAATTAGGTTGTTTTCTGTTATTGTTGAGTTGTATGAGCTCTCTATATATTTTCAATAGTGCCCTCCTATTAGATACAGGATTTACAAATATTTTCTTTCATTACACAGGTTGCCTTTTCACTCTGTTAGTTGTGTCCTTTTATGCACAGAAGCTTTTAATTTTGATGTGGTCCACTTTATCTGTTTTTACTCTTGTTGCCTATGCTTTCATTGTCATATCCAAGAAATCATTGCTAAGTTCAATGTCATGAAGGTTTCCCTCTGTTTTCTTCTAGGATTTTATAGTTTTAGATCTTATGTTTAGGTCTTTGGTCCATTTTGAATTAATTTTTATATGTAATGTAAGGTAAAAGTCCAACTTCATTCTTTTATATGTGGATATTCAGTTTTCCCAGTACCGTTTGTTGAAAAGACTCATTTCCTCATTAAACAGTCTTGGCACCTTGTCCAAAATGTTTGACAATATATACAAGGGTTATTTTGCTCTGTTCTAATTCATTGGTGTATATGTCTGTTTTTATACCACTGTTTTTATCACTACACTGTTTTGATTACTAATAGGCCTTAGGAAGTATGATACCTTCAACTCTTTCAAGATAGTTTGGCTAGTTTGGCTATTCAGGGTTCTGTAAGATTCCATATAAATTTTAGGATGGAGTTTTAATAGGGATTGCATTAAACCTGTAGATAGCTTTAGGTAGATTTGACATTTTAACAGTATTGTCTTCCAGTCCATGAACACGGATGTCTTTCCATTTATTTCTGTCTTTTAAAATTTCTTTTGGCAATGTTTTGTAGTTTTCAATGTGCAAGTCTTTAGCCAACTTGGGTTAAGTTTATTCCTGAGTATTTCATTCTTTTTGATGCTCTTATAAATAATTTCTACTTTTGAATTTTTTTTGAAAGGTTTTTTTTACCTTTACATTTATTCTACTTGGAATTTGATTTGTTTTGCTCCTCTCCTCTCCTCTCCTCTCCTCTCCTCTCCTCTCCTCTCCTCTCCTCTCCTCCTCCTCCTCCTCCTCCTCCTCCTCCTCCTTCTCCACCTCCTCCTCTTCCTCCTCCTCCTCTCCTCTCCTCTCCCTCCCCTCCTGTCCTGTCCCCTCTCCTTCCTCCTCCTCCTCCTCTTCCTCCTCCTCATCCTCCCCTCTCCTCCCCTCCCCTCCCCTCTCCTTTTTCCCAGATAGTAGAATTCTTGTCTCAGCACCATTTCCCTCATATTTGTGGTACTGCATTTATCATATACTAAATTCCCTTTTTTACCAGCATCTTTTCTTATATTCCTACTTAAAATGGAGTGGAGTTAGAGTCCAGTCTTGGGAGTGGTCACACATTTAGCATTGTTGAGTAGAAGACAAGTAGCCAAGCCATTTGATCTTTTTCCTTTTCTCTCTGTGTCCTTAAATATTTGGCCTTTCTACTTTCCATGTTTGTTGTCTGAAAACCAAGTGGCTGCTCATTAGCTTCCTCAGAGTCAGTCACATTTATTTCATTATTTATATTATGCAAAATGATTCTGTTAATCTAGAGTACCTAGAGGTTGGTGAGTCTTATAGCCCCTTAGGCTTTCTAAGAATAGTTCTCTTTCTTCTACCAGATATTCGCTGGTTTGGTGGTGTACCTCTTATTTCCTTGGGCATGAAGACAGTGAAACAACCAGTATATGTAAGTACCCTGGAGGAAGAGGCTTTAGCTGAATTCAGGTTGAGGTGATCAGTTTTCTGGTTTTATCCTAATTCTGTAACTCTGTCATTTTCTTCTTTGTCAATTTGCTTCAACTGGCTGCCTCTCTGTTTAGCTAAGAGGTACATGTATTCTCTGTGTCTTTACTTGCTCATTCATTTAAGAATAATGTATTGAATCCTTAATGTGCCAGATGCATTGTACATGCCACTGAGGACATAAAGGTATTAACTAGGCAAACACAAATTACTGTCCTGAAGTTGGTTTTAGAGTTAGGTCAGCCAAGCAATTATCATGTAGTGTAGTAAGTGCTGTGAAGGGGAGAAGGGTTTAGGTAATTATATCAGAGGGACACCTAATCCAGCTCTGGAAAGTGACAGACATCTAAGGTGAAACCTTAAAAATGACTAACAGTAAGTCAGATGGAGGAGGTTGAGGAAGAGTATTCCATTCAGAGGAAACAGTGTAAACAAGGACCAAGAAGTGAGAAAGCATTTTGAGGTCCATATTATGAATTAGGGTTTCTCAGCTGTGGCACTAGTAACATTTTAGGCCAGATAATTCCTTGTTGTAGGAGGTGTTAGAGAATGTTTACTAGTATTCCTGTCCCCAACCACTAGATGGCAGAAGCACACCCCCGCTCTCTGCC
>CM053503.1:74613716-74668256 GCA_028627145.1 Eidolon dupreanum | reverse complement strand
AGTAACAGCATTAGGACCAATAAGGAATGAGATTGGAGAGATAGTGGGCAAAAGTAAATCAGAAGGCTTTGGCAGCCATCTGAATTTAAACACGTTCTGACTGGAGAAAATATTTATGTGAACCCTCTAATGTGGAGATTATTTGAGCTTCTGGGAAGTGGGTTCTCGAAGAAGCTTTCTAAAAACAGGCAATGCCATTATCTTAATTTTTTTATGGTTTTGTGTGTGTGGTTGATGTGACCTGCTTTCTTTCATTCTTCCCTCCCTCCCTCAATCCCTCTTTCCTTTCTTTCCTTTCTTTCTCTCTCTCTCCCTCTCCCCCACCCCCACACCCCAACAATTACTTAAACACATGTTATAATTTCTTATAGGTTGTAGATGTATCCAAAGGAATCATTAATGCAATTAAGGAGCCAGATGCCAGAGGGAAAGCTTTTGCCTTTGTTGGGTAGGTGGCTAGAGTTCGACTTT
This sequence comes from Eidolon dupreanum, assembly GCA_028627145.1. NCBI lineage: Eukaryota > Metazoa > Chordata > Mammalia > Chiroptera > Pteropodidae > Eidolon > Eidolon dupreanum. The sequence continues at coordinate 74,667,785 of CM053503.1, read as the reverse complement.
AAAATTGTGGTACCTGTTAAAAAGAAGGAATCGTAATGATTTACAACAACAATAATTTCTAAACATGTCACTAACAGATTTGTTACATTTTTATAGTGTTTTTCTTCCACTGTATTTATTCCAGAAACCTTATTCCCTTAGACCTTAGGCCAGTGTGTCTCAAACAGCTGTCCAAAGGCCACCATTATCAGAATCTCTTGAATAATTTTGTGAAATCAGAATTTGAGGGAACCTGAGAATCTGCTTTAATCAGTGGTTTTTCTCTCACCAAAGTCTGAGAACCTCTGCCCTGGACTATTGTATATACTTAGTCCAGTGACCCACAAATATGATTTTATACTATGCCAGTTTTGTTTATAATACATTATAAAATTATATTACTATGATTTCTAAAACACAAACAAAACACTTTTAGGGAGTAAGTACAGTTGCAAAATCAAATTAATTTTGTTAGAGTACCTTAATGCCCCCAAAAGATTAGAAATGGCTGCTTTAGGGTACAATTGCTAATGCTGTGCAAGACTGACATTTTGTTATGTGCTCTCTTTGTTGAAATTTGCTCTCCAGAAAAAGTAGGACACAGTTAAGCGAGGTGCCTTACCTGAAATTGTTAAATTATGTTACAGCTAGGTTTAGGACCTTTTAACTGAATTAACTAAAACTGAAAAACTAGGACTCAGTCTACCAAATCTAAAAGTACCAAATCCACCTAATAATTGGCTCAGAACCCTATCATTCTGTGAAAGAAACTAATGATACCCGATTTCTGTGAAATGCAGGGATCTAAGTCAACAATTCAGGCATAGCCTAATTTCTAAGAAATATTTACTTTAAAAAAAAGAGGCACTTTCTCTCTAAGCCAGATGCATAATATTTATTTCCAGGATTATGAATCTATACATTATTGTGTTTCACTATTATTACAAATTTAGTAAAATTTGTGTGTACATATGCAAAAAATTATATTGTATTTCCATGTCAACTAGCTGCTGCAAGACTCATGTCTCTCTTTGAGTTCCCGATTTGGTACATTAATGTGCAATCAGTTATATACCCTAGGAAAGTTAGTCACAAAAATTTGAGTTCACCACAGGTTTCATAAAACCCTATACTGAAAAGACATCAGGCTTTAGTCAAGAGGTACTTAGACAGGATTCCAAGGATTAAATGAACAGAAATGGCTTTATGACCTTTACTACAACTCAGTGGTAATAGCTCTGAGATGAGTTAGCCATTTTCTTATTTCATTTAACCTAGCAACTTCAGTTTCTTTGCTAGGCTTTAGTAAGTCCTATTTGTTTGGCACAGTGATGGGTCAAGTTACTCTAGATATGGCAATGTAGGCATTTATCTTTGTGAAATTGTAAAAATGTATCTACACTTCTCTTTTAGTCTCTCCAGCTCTAGGGGAAAACTTTGGTTGTCTCTCTGACGCTTTGAGGCTAAGACAGAGGCATAAGACCCTAATTTTGCTTCTAGTGTTTGCATAGTTATTAATTACATGATGTTGGTTTATTCTGTTTATCATTCATTCATTAAATACCTTTTAATGCTTACACATACAACGATGAGAACTAGTAAACAAGTTCAACAAGATGACAAGGTACAAGATTGACACGTAAAAATCAATTTCCATATGTTAGCAAATGAACAATCTGAAAATCAAGAAAATTATTTTCATCACAATAGCATAAAAAAGAATAAAATACTTAGGTATAAATTTAACAAGAGAAGTATAAGACCTGTACACTGAGGGAAATTAAAGACTTAAATAAATGGGAAGACATCCCATGTCCATGGTTTTGAAGAGTCAATAGTATAAAAATAGTAGTTTTCCCCAAATTGATCTGTATATTCAACTTAATCATATCAAAATAAGATTTTTAGCAAAAATTGACAATTTGGTTCTAAATTTATAATATGCAAAAGGCCCACAATAGCTGAAACCATTTTGACAAGAATAAGGTTGTAGCAGTTAAGCTTCCCAATTTCAAAACTTAACTCTGAAACTACAATTACCAAGTTTGGTACTGGCGTAAGAATGGACATAGAGATCAATAAACAGACTTGATAGTCCAGAAATAAACCTTTAAGTTTATGGACAGTTGATTTTTGACAAATGTGCCATAATGCCTTAAAGCGGAAAAGGTAGTCTTTTTAACAAATGATACTGGGGTATCCAAATGCAAAGAAATGAACATTGAGAACAGAGAAGACGATAGGAAGTACTCTTTGGGAGAACAGGAAAAGAGTACTCCTAGGAGAGAATAATAGGATGCAGAGCAGAACTGAGTTTTTCATTCGAAAGTAGTGATCAAAAATAGAAGATAAAGCCAGTTAGTCCAGTTGTACTTTCCATACAACCCCATTTGCTGGGGGTTCAGGCACAGAGAAGACAGATACTTGGGTTAACCAGAGTAGGGGTTTTGCTGTGCTGGTATAGTAGAGAGGAGGCTGGGAGACAAGGTTTTGCTGAGGATGTTTGCATAGGAATGACCGTGAAAACTGAGCTTGGAAGGACACAAGCTTCATTGTCCTAGAAACTGGTAAATTCCTTTCTCTGTGACTAGGGGCATCTAGCACCAGTTTTTGAGTCAGAGTTAATGGAACACAAAGTGCTTTAGAACAGCTGGAGGGCAATTATGTGACATATAATTAGTTTACCTGCCATACCAGTATTGCTTGTCATCATAAAGACTACAGATTGTTCTTTGGCACAGCATACATTATTTGCCCTGCAGTGATCTTTACACACCCTTCTGAAACTTGAGGGAAGCTATTTGAGGGTTTTGTCTGATATTTCCCCTAGCTGATATTTTTGTGTTTGTTTTGTTTTGTTTTGATGAAAATGTTAGAATGATGAAGTTCTCACTAAATTACTTTCATTTTGCTCTCAACTATCACAGGCTGAATTAGGAAAACAAATTAAGAAAGTAGGTGAAGAGGTATTAAAATGTATTATAGGCAATAATAATTATTAAAGCTAGCTTATACAGGTACAAAACTGTTTAGATTAATGGAATAGAATAGAAAGTCGAGAAATAGTCTCAAGTAAAAATATAGGGGGATTCAGTAAAGGGTGTTACGTCTTTACCTTATAACAGTACAAAAATTTGTTTCAGAAGGAACTTATTTTATAGATTAAAAAAACCAAAAGCATTAGTAAAAATATGTGGAATGTTATGTCACTGGTGACTATAAAGGGATTTTCTAAATATGAAACCAAACCATAAAGTGAAAGAAATTAGTAGTTTTGATTGATTGAAATGTTTGTATGCCGCAAAACACCTAAACATTAAAAGGTAGAAAACAATAAAAGATTTTTTCCAAGTGCATCATTAAATATAAAGAACTCTTACAAATCATTCTTATAGACAGGGACACCAGGAGGAAAGAGAGAAAAGAAAGAAGTGTAAATGGCCAAAAATATATGAAGAAAAAAATAATATTTAGTATTAAATTAATGCTAATTAAAACATTGAGGAACGTTTTTATGAGGCAGATTGGCAAAATTTTGTTTATTTTTTATGACTAAATTATTTTGGTGAGGGGGCTACTAGCATTTTATGCAAATTTATAGAACCATTTTGGAAGACAGTTTGGAAGTATTCAATAAAAGCCTTAAAATTTCAAATCGTACAATGAGCCAGTTCTCCTAGAATGTATTATAAATACATAATTATGGATAAGTATAAATATTTACTACAATACTGTTTATTAAAGCATTGTTTTATAAAAGAAAAATATTTTTAATAGCTTAAATATCCCAAAACCAGGAATTGGTAAAGTAGGATTACATGCAGTACAATATGTGCAGCCATTAAACATGCACTAGATATTATATTTAATAACATGGAAAAATGATTGTGATTTAATGTCAGATGAAAGAGTCATTACAGAATAGGATGAACTGTGTAATCTTACATTTATAGAAACAAAAATGTATATGTAAGGCAATGAGAAGGATATATGTTAAATATATAAACTATCTTCGATGAGATTGTGATGATTTTTTCTTTGTGCTAATTTGTATTTACTGCAGTACATATGTATTCTTTTTCAAAAGAAAAATGACATTTTTTGTCAAATTAAAAAAGAAAATTTGTAGGAGCAAATAATTTGAATAACTATGAATTTTCTTTCTGTAGGCCCAATCGGTACCTTCTTTATGACCTGGTGCAGTATATTTTTGCTGTGGCTCACAGGCCCTTCCTTCCATACCCTTTGCCACATTTTGCCTTTCAGTAAGTATAGTGCTTCTTTTTGTGCTTTCTAAAATAGAGCTAACTTGATACATTTGTTGGCGATGCTGTCACTTAGAGTTGTAAGGAGTATGTCTGGTACAGTGCAGTCTCTGAATCTCTTGCTAGGATGTGCCCATGATGTCTTGAAGTTAGTCTAGGGAAAAACCAGAAAGAGAAATATAGATTACTGTGGATGAGAAAAACAGTGTGTGTTGAGAGGTTAAATCTGCAGTTCTTCAAACTCTCCAATTAAAAACTACTAAGTTTTAATTTGGAGAAGTGTCTTGCTTGGCAGATTGGGTAGAGGAGCTTTCAGGTTTCTCCCTGTTTCATAGCACTCACCTAGAAATGGCAGAAGGATCCTTTTTTGTTAAACCAGTCTGGTCATGCAGTTGGGGAAAGGAGCTAAGTTGATTTAGAGTTTGCCTGTGGTTGCCTTATCTTCTTTTCTTGCTTCTTGGTTCACTTCTTTTTAGGTTTAGAATCTCAGAATTATGCCACACACTAGTGGTCTGGTCAGGGATACTTTCACAACCAGTTTGCCAGAGATTGATTTATAAACCAGCATGGTAGTTCACTTCCTATGATTTTTTCATTCATTCATTCAGCAAACATTTATTGAATGCCTCCTATGTCATAGGCAATGTACTAGGGACTCGAGATATTACAGTAAACCCTCTAACAGAAGTAAAAGAAAAATAGAATGCAGTGTGATGATAGCATGCTGAGAGTGTTCTATTTTCAGGCTGTCTACTTCCTCATAGTGGGTGAAAGAGGAAGGCTGAGGATGGAGTGTGAGGGATACCTCCATTTAAGGGACCAGCAGTATAAGATAAATTTATCAGGGAGGCTGAAAAAGTTATCAAATGTTTAAGTGAAAAATGAAGAGAGTTTGGAAGCCTAGATACTAAAGGATGGGGAATGTTTTAAGGAGGGGAACATTGCTATTGTTCACATCTGTGTCGTGAGCACCTGGAATAATACTTGGTACACAGTAAACATTCTGTTAGTATTTGTGGAGTGAAATGCTGGAGAAATGTCAAATAAGATAAAGGACTAAAAAGTATCCACTGGAGTTAGTAGTAAGGCCATTTGTTTTCATTGCAATAGAATAGGGGTGTAAGCCAGATTGGAGGGAGCTACTTTCTTGGTTGTGCATACTGTTGAGAGTTATCATAGAATTGGCATATGCACATGGCATGGCCCACCGAGGACACTAAAATAGATACCAGAAGTGATCTGTTAGCGTAGAGCCAGAGTATAGAAAATTGGAAGCTTTGTAAGGGGTGTTTTTATTAAGCTGTGTTAGCCCAGTAAAGTGCCTTTTTCTGCCATTGGAATAGCTCGTCTGGAATCCGAGGCTTTACATGTTACTGGAGAAATCCTGACCAGTCTTCAGCTTCCTTTTTCATTTTTGTATGCCACATGTTGAATGATGTATTTTTTTTTACTCTTTGAAAAGCTGTGGAACCCTGTTTCAATGCCTCTTTATATAAAGGCCCACTAAGTAATCAGGTAAAAGTAGGTCTGGTCTGGCTGTACTGATGGGTGATACTCAGAACATATACTCCCTTGACTCCAGTCCTCTTTGGAGATTTCAAGGAATTCTTAGGGTACTTTGTATGCTAGCTTAACACCTGTTGCCCCAAGGGTACTTATGACAGAAACTCAATGCCCTGCATCCTTAATGGTAGCATATTTCAATGTCTGAGGCTTAAATTGAATTTTAGACTTCACTGAATGTTGGATATTTTTTGTTTTGTTGTCTGAAGATTCATTGATTCTTTGGTAGAGAACAGAGTGGCAGCAGTTACAGTGCTCAGGTTGGCTTAGCTTGAAAGGGGAGGTAACATCACAAGTAGCAGTGCTAGGATGTTCTAAAAAAAAAAAAAATCAGTGTATTTCCTGTCTCTACAGTAGCCCCTCTTCCTGTGGTTCTTATAGGTTAGTTTGAATATTGGGCATGGAGACATTTATCACATGTGCCATGTTTATTCCTTTGTACAGATTGATAGCACGACTCTTTGAAATAACTCCATTTGAGCCCTGGACAACAAGGGATAAAGTGGAACGGGTGAGTATCTCTGTACAGATACAGGGCAGAGTTGGCGAGACAGATAAGTTAACAGAAAGTGAAAGATTTATGTGATCTGAAGAGAAGCCAGAGTATTGAGATGGATAAGTTAGAATTGATTTTTGCTTGCTTGCTTCCTTGGTTATTTTCATGCTTCTTCTCTGTTACCCATCTGAGGTCAGCCCCTCTACTTGTGCACTCAAACTCATCCACTCTCAGCCTGCCCCAGGGTGTGGTTCTCCATTATCTTCTCTCTGACATTACCAATTTTTCTTTCTCCATTGGTTCGTTCCCATGAGCATACAGACATGCCTTAAGAGCTCCAGTTTTTTTAAAGTCGGAGTCCTCCCTTTTCCATTCTGTTTGTTCCTTTGCATCATGACTCCTCAGAAGAGTTGTCTATGCCTGCTGTTGACAGTTTCTTACCTCATTCTTTCTTTAACCCACTCCATTCAGGCTTTTATTCCCATTTCTCTTCTAAAACTGCTCTTTTCAAGGTCACCTATGATCGCCATTCTGCCAAATCCGAGTCAGTTCTCTGATCTCAATCTCATTCCATCTGACATGCTCTCTCCTTCTTGAAACCCTGAATTTCCATCTCTTTTCTGGCCAGCTCCACATTTTCTTGCTATTCCTCTTCTCACTAGACCACACTTTTCGATCTGCCTTCCTGATTCACTCTCTTCTCCCTTCTCTAAATGTTGAGGGACCCAAGGTCTCTGTCCTCAGTTCTTTTCTATCTTTGCTCATTCTCTTAATATCCTTCACCTCGTCCCATGCTCCAGCTGCTATCTGTAAAGCTCATGGCTTCAATTTTACTTCCAGTCCTGAATTACTTCCCCTAACCCAGCTGCAGTCTGTTTTATCGATTTAGATATATTATTAGTTATCTGAAATATAACATGTCTATAATAAGCTTGCCTCTCTCATTGCAGTTAATGGTATCACTATTACTTCTGTTGCTCAAGTCAAAAATGTAGAGATCCCCCTTGATTTCTTTCTTTCCCATCCAATTTAGATCTAAATCAGCACTCTCCAATAGAACATTCTGCAATGATGGAAATGTTTTGTAATCTACAATGTCTAAGATATAACCACTAGCAACATATGATTAATTGAACATTTGAAATGTGGCTTGTGTGACTATAGAAATAAGATTTGAATTTTATTTAATTTTAATTGATTTAAACTTAAATCACCACATTTGGCTGGTGGCTACTATATGGGACAGCACAGTTCTAGACCATGGGCAAGTATGATTCTGGCAACCCTCAAAATATATACCAATCTTAAAGCATGTCCCTCTCCCTACCTTCTTATTCAGCTTTTTATTATGAAAACATAATAGTATTGAAAATTTTTAACTTAGAGAAAGGTAAAAGAAATAATAACTAATCCAAGTGGGTAGACTCCTCCTTTCTTATTCTCTTGACCAGTCTCCTGCTGCCTCTCTGTTCCGTCTACAGTGCATTGAATTTCAGAGCTCTGGCTCCTTCGATCTTGCTGTCTCCCCTGCTAGTATTCCTTACTGATCATTGCCCATTGTGTGTAGGTAGAAATGTTTCTAGGGAGGACACAAAATAAAATATACTGTATCAGACAAAATAAAAATACTTTTGAGGACCTATTGACCTTTTATCAACAAGAAATAGCCAAATTGTCCCCTGAATGTTACCTGAAAGCTAAAATAGCCCTTAGGGAACAGATGTGGATGGGCAGCAATTATTCTCCCCTCTGACAGGATGGAAAGCTAAGACCATCTTCAAGGCGTCCCTTTTATGTTCGTGAAAGATTGGAAAGGAGAACTGATTGTCAGAACACTTCAGTGTATCTTACACTAATGCGCCTCTTACATTTATAATTGAAAAAGTGTTAATACAGTAGGCTGAATGGGCTTTAGATTTGGTTTGGAGGTTGCTTTATAGCACTCATAAAAGAATTGCAGACTTTGTTGGGTGGAAGGATAAAAGATTGATGCTGTTTCATATGCAAATTGATTCTCTTCTGTGCTTTTTGATGATTGATCTGAGATCTTTGGAAGTCTTATAGTTCATTCTCCTTCCCCAGAGACAAAATAGGTTTGGATTTTTGATCTACACTGAGCATTAGTCAACCAGATTAAGTATAGCAGGAGCACAAAGGTTAATGGATTTTCTCTTATTGAGCAAGGACAAATGCTAATTATCTTCTTAATTCAACAGTTAAAACTGAAGCAGAGCACAGGCACAGGGAGAACTGGGGAATAGGTTAACTCTGCCTTAGTACCTTTTTTATTCTTATACCCTCCTGTAAAGTTACCACTAACAAATGTGATGACTTGCACTTCTCCACTCTAGATTTATTTCCATTTAAGTCTGTAGAATGACTCACTTATAGGCAGCGTCCTATGCTCATGGATAGTGCCGGGGATCTTTGAGCTAATACTTTGTGAACTTGCCTTTTTTTCCCCTAAACTCTTTTCCTGCTGTCTACTTTTACTGAGTTCCAGGAATCAAACACTGCCACATATTCTTTGAAAACAATGAAGTCTCACTAATGGGACTCAGGCCATCTCGAGTGCTGAAGGCTTGCTAGAATAGCACTTTGTATCCTTGGCCAATTTTCAGTGCTCTCTGTGGTTCTTTGTTTATTCGAAGGTTCACATCACAGACTTGACATTGCCTCACCTGCCTGGCTTGGAAGACCTTGGCATTCAAGCCACACCCCTGGAAATGAAGGCCATCGAGGTGCTGAGGCGTCATCGCACTTACCGCTGGCTAGCTTCTGAAATTGAAGATGTGAAACCACCCAAGACTGTCAACATTTAGTGGCCCTTGAGCTGCCCTTGGTTTTTGGTGTCATTTGGGTTACTTGGCTAGCGACCAGCCCACTTCCATCAGAGAGTCCTGTAAATAGTAAATAAGATCTCTCTATTAAAACATCTGAGGTTATATTCTATAGCAGCATTTTCTTTCTTGATTTATAAACTTATGAGACATTTAGCCATTTAGAATTTGAGCATAATTTTCTTTAAATATATATGTTAAATAATGACATATATATATCATTTATCCTCTGAAATGCTGAAGGATTTGAATTTCCCTATGTCAAGCCATTTGACATTAATATTATTTGACATTAATATTTTTAATGTCAAAATATGACTACCACAAATGATATGTGATTGTCTTTTACTATCAATTGACAAAATATACAGTGTTCCATAACTAATATGATTTTATTTTTTAAAAAGTTTATCATAATGACATCTACAAACATTTAAAAAATAGTACATGTAAAGCATGTAAAACATTGTCTGTAGACATGGATTCTCAAACTGCTTGTGGTAATTCCATAGTCCTCCTCTGCTCAGATCTGAACTACCTGAAGCCTCTATCCTCCACTGTGTGTAGGTAGAAATGTTAGAACAACATCTGGATGATTTCAGATGTACAGATGTAGATTCTCTGTCATGCAAAGGAGATGCCTCAGCCTCTGCAGTAATCTCCAGGGCTTAATACTTGGACTTTTTACTAAATTATTAATATTGCAGCCGAGAGCCAGATGAACAGCTGATGTAGTGTCAGCAAATTCCTTAGTACAGTATGAGTAAAAATGCCTATAATTTGAGGTGACGCTAACACACCACTGTCCCAGATGTTCCAAGGTGGGTCATTGCATTCTACCATGATTCAGCCCTTGATCTGTAGGATGAGAATGTCACTGAAAACACTGTTCAGTTATAGTAATGCCCGTCTCACTTTTACGGAATAGGGAACATCAATGTTGACAGCGAGTTTTCTACCTTCCCTTCTGTGCGTGTTCCAGAAACGGACAAAAGTGTGCTATTAAAAACGTGGTCCACGGACCAGCAGCATTGACATTGCCTGGAAGCTTGTTAGAAATGCAGAAAACCAGGCCTTACCCTAGATCTGTTGAATTAGGATCTGCATCTTAAGTAGGTCCCTGGGAGATCTGCACACACAATGGTATGAAAAGCACTGATGTGTGGAAATGCTGCGTTGGAGCAGAGTGATTCCTGTTGTTAATTCAGGTGGCCGATCCCCACCCCAGACCTACTGAATCAGAGTCTCTAGAGAAAGGGCCCAGGAATTATGTTTTTACTAAACATGTTAGTCTATTCTCATCCACAATAATAGGTGAGAATCAGTATTCTATGGAAAGCGGCCAAACTTCAGCTGCACTTTTTCTTCAGTTAACTTATCTCTTATTTTGGATGGTACTCTTGCTGGCCATAAGCCAGCCAGCAGGCACACATTTGAGTGGATTTGACTTGAAAAGAAATAATAATTTCATAATGTACAGTATCTTACAGTATCTGCATGTTCGAGCAATGTTGTTTCTCATCTCTTCAATTGTATCATAACTTATGATGCTACATACTTGCTTTCTCCCAAAACCATGATTCAACCAGGATAGTTTTCTTTCTTGTAACACCTAATGCCCCTTTTATATTTTGTAATACATCCTTTATTATCCTGATATGAAAGTCAGAGCTACTACATAACTTACCTAATATGTAGTTGAAGTGTAATGTCTTATATAAATAAGAAATTAAGGGAAGTAATACATAGTAAAATAACATACTCCAATATATTGATGTGTGAGCACAACCACACTGAAGCCATAATGAAATCATTAACCACTTGCATCCCCATGGGTAATCACTGTAAAGTGGCCTGATATGGGAGGGAAGGGTTGTATTGCTCACTTAAATACTGTGAACATCATCACTATTCATGATGTCATCTTCTGAATTAGTGGACTTTTTTTATTGAAGCATAACTGACATAAAATATTAGTTTCATGTGTATAGCGTAGTGATTTAACATTTGTATGTATTGAAAAATTACCACTGCAGTAAGTCTAGATACTAGTAGTCACTATACAAATTTAGTACAATGTTATTAATGGTATTCCCATTCCTATAATTACATCTCCATGACTTATTTTATAATTGGAAGTTAATACCTCTTTATCCCCTTTACCTATTTTATACCCCACCTCACCTCCCCTTTGGCAACTACCAATCTGTTTTCTGTATGAATATGGGTTTGGCTTTGTTTTATTTTTTAGAGTCCACATATAAGTGAAATCATATGATATTTGTCTTTCTCTGTCAGATTTATTTCACTTAGCATAATATCCTCAAGGTCCATCCATGTTGCAAATGGAAAGATTTCATTTTTTATGACTGAATAGTATTCTATGGTTATATATACCACATTTTCTTTTTCATTCATCCATCAACAAGACACTTGGGTTATTTCTATATCTTGGCTGTTGTAAATAATGCCATGAACATAGAGGTAAACATATCTTTTCTGATTAACGTTTTCACTTTCTTCAGATAGATAACCAGTAGTGGAATTTCTAGATCATATGGTAGTTCTTTTTCTTAATTTTTTGAAAAACCTCCATACTGTTTTCCACAGTGGCTGCACCAATTTACATTTCTACCAACAGTGCATGAGTGTTCTGTTTTCTCTACATCTTTGCCAACAATTGTTATTGTCTTTTTGGTAATAGCCAATCTGACAGGTGTGAGGTGATATCTCATTGTAGGTTTGATTTGCATTCCCCCGATGATGTTGAGCATCTTTTCATGTGCCTGTTGGCCATCTGTATGTGTTCTCATAGGAATGTCTATTTAGATTCTCTACCCATTTTTTAATCAGATGTTTTTGTTGTTAGTGAGTGGTGTGAGTTATTTATGTATTTTGGATATTAATCCCTTATTGAATAAACAATTATCTTTTCCCATTCAGTAGGTTGCCTTTTTGTTTTGTTAATGGTTTCCTTTGCTGTGCAGAAGGCTTTTAGTTTGATGTAATCCCATTTGTTTATTTTTTGCTTTTATTTGCCATTGGAGTTAGATTAAAAAAAAAAAAAACGAAAAAACAAAACAAAACAAAACATTGTTGGGAGCTTACTGCCTGTGTTTTCTTCCAGGAGTTTATGGTTTCAGGTCTTACATTCAAATCTTTGATCCCTTTTGAGTTATTTTTGTATATGGTGGTACATTTTTGTTCACATGTAGCTGTCCAGTTTTCCTTAACACCATTTATTGAAGAAAGTATTCTTTCCCCTTTGTATATTCTAGCCTCCTTTGTTGTAAATTAATTGATGGTATATGCATAGGTTTTTTTCTGGACTCTCTGTTCCATTGGTCTATGTCTTTCTATGCCAATACTATACTGTTTCTATTACTATAGATTTGCAGTATAGTTTGAAATCAGGGAGAATAGTACCTCTGCTTTGTTCTTGTTTCAAGATTGCTTTGGCTATTCAAGGTCTTTTGTTGTTTCATACAAATTTTAGAGTTGTTTGTTCTAGTTCTGTGAAAAATGCCATTGGAATTTTGATAGGGATTGCATTGAATTCGTAGATTGCTCTGGGTAGTATGGACATTTTAACAATACTAATTCTTTCGATCTGTGAGCACGGAATATCTTCCCATTTATTTGTGTCTTCTTCAGTTTCTTTCATCGGTGTCTTAGAGTTTTCAGTGTATAGGTCTTTTGCCTCCTTGGTTAAATGAATATCATTCCTAGGTATTTTATTCTTTTTGATGCAATTTCAAATGGATTGTTTTTTGATAGTTTGTTATTAGTGTAAAGAAAGTATAAAGAAGCACAACAGACTTTTGTATATTAATTTTGTGTCCTGCAACTTTATTGAATTCATTTATTCTAAGTTGTTTTGTTCTTTTTTGAGTCTTTAGAGTAAGTATTCTGCATAAGTATCATGTCATCTGCAAATAGTGACAATTTTATTTCTTCCTTTTCTATTTGGAGGCCTTTTATTTATTTTTTCTTGCCTAATTGCTGTGCCTTTGACTTCCAATAGTATGTTCAATAAAAGTAGGGAGAGTAGGCATCCTTATCTTATTTTTGATCTTAGAATGAGGGCCTTTAGCTTTTCACCATTGAGTAGGCCCAGGGCACACCATAGTTCAGCCTTCCTACTTCTGATTCTCTTTCCCCACAGTACACCCTCCAGTATGAGAGTACACATTTGAGGTTCAGAATGCAAAAGGCTATCATAGCACATATCATCCATCCATCCATCCATCCATCCATCTACCTACCTATCTATCATCATCTGTGTATCATCTATGTGTCATCTATATCATCTATCATCTATCTATATATCTATCTATGGGGTGCTAATTTTAGGTAAAGTATAGACTCACTATTCACATTCTGCCACAAATTAGCAAAAGAGTCGAACTTTTAGTGGGTGGTTTTGCTTGCTTTCACTTCTGGGTCAACAAATACTATTTCTTTGTTTGGGCTCCCCTTTGCTTTCCCTTTCATACTTCTTCCTTAGGCCAGTGCCAAAGGTTTTTCTTTCATTTTCCTGGCTCTTGAGAAATCCTGTTTTGCTTAATCTGAGTTACCTGGAATTACACTTCAGTTCCAAATCAAAGTGCCACAACAGCCAACAGACCATGAAGGAAATATTCCCAGAGCCTCCACCAAGTAAATCGTGATCCGGGCAACACTTTTCCTAATCTTTCTAAATGAAGCCAGAGTACTTTCTTTTTCATCACTTATGTCCTTCCCTTCAGAATCTTCATGTTTTCTGTCTTTTAAGGAATACGGCCTTTTTACCTTTTTCAAATTGTGCCCAGGAATCCCCACTTGGATCCTATATCTCTGTCCTGGTCGTTTGTCCACATAGGACAATTTACATCCATGTCTCTGGCACATCCATTTTGTCTCCTCAGCTCAAATAATACTGTTGGAAGTCTCGCCATTAAAGAATTTAATCCATTTAACTACAAACATAAAAATTAACGGAAGATGCAGCCCCTGAAGTCAGAGCTTGGATTTAGTCTGGGTTCCAACACTCCCTTGCTATGTGAACTTGAGAGTTATTTAAACTTTCTGAATTGTTGCTATTTTCTCCCTTAACCATGTCGATAGTTTATGGTGAGGATTCCTGGAAGTTGTATGGATAAAGTACATATTATAGTCCTGGCATGTAGTAAATAATAAATATTAGCTGCTGGTATTTTTACCATGCATGATGTACTCTACTGGCCATTCTTATGCTAGGTGATGTGGATATAAAGAAGGAAAATACACTTTCTATTCAATGAATTTATAGTTCAGTGGCAAGAAACAGACATGTAAACAGTAATTATTGTACCTCAATATGAATCTTTAGGTTTCCCAGAGGGCAGTTTATCAGTACAGAAATTTTCAAATCATATAATTTATTGAAGTAATAAAACAAATTTTTAAACTTTTAAATTCAACCCACAATTTTATTTATAAATCTAGTGAATATAGCAATTAGTTTTAAGGGGTTTTTACAATTTAGTTACTTATTATTTAGATATTTTAAACCCTTTAATAAGTTTTTTTTCCTGTTAAATTTTGCAATTGTCTAATATACAAAACCTTCCCACACACTTGAACAACTCTCTAGGAAAGCTAATAATTATATAGATACTAATCTCGAATGAAGTCTGCTAATCATACTATTTACAAACTTAGCAAAATTGTCATACCTTTCAAAGTCTGAATCAGTAAGGTACACATTTGAAATTAGAATCATAAGGTGAATCTGTTAGCAAAATGCTAAATTCTTAAATATTATAAACATTTTTAATACCAAATATGTGCAGATTATTCTAAAATTTGACATAAAGTATTAGTCAAAGTTTGAATTACTTCATTCTGTTTATTTAATTTTAAGTCTTTCAGAGGTTGAAGACCTTTACCAACTAAGGAAACAATTGTACCATCTCAAACATTTTGGAATTATCTTAGTGTGTGACCAAGCACTGTGCCCTGAGTGCAAGATCTGGGCTCCCACATTCAGAGTGATTCTTTTTATTTTAAAGAGGGATGAGCTGAGTGTCCATTTATAGTGGCTTTTCTTTCAGGGACTTCAAATCATGCCCTATGGGAGGTACACTTATAGAACCCTGTCCCTGGGGTTCGAGTTGCACTTTACCTGCTCCTCAGAATTGATTGCATCCTGCAATACTGTAAACTCATCCCATTTATTATTACATTTTCATTTATAATTTACATACACTTATTATACTTCTGTAATTTAACAAATATATTTAACTCTGATTCTACTCTAAACTCTAAATTCTTTTTTCTTCCTGGGCCCTCTTGTATAGTCAGGAAGAAGCCTGTCTAAAATGTAGTTGGGCTGAGGGAACAGTAAGGCCCTCTTGGTCAGGGGGATGCAAAGATTTAAGTACCTTGTTGTACACTGGGCGATGCTGCCGTAATTTGTGGTGTCTTATTCTGGAGGAAATGTAAGGGACAGAATTCAGAGCAGTGATGGAGGAATTAGCCTCAAACACCAGGATAGTGTGGGTTGCTAGTAATAATAATATATCATAATTTGTATTAATTAACATAACTATATGTTGTAAACACAATAAACATAAAACTTATTTGTTATATATTGAAATTGCAACTTCAATTTTGTCTCCCAAATTCTCTTTAAAATGTCTACACTAGAATGTAAACCACATGAAAGGAGGACTTTTTATTCGTCATATTCACTGCTACATCCCCAACACCTAAAACAGTGCTAGGTACCTACCTATTCAGCACATGATAAACATTTGCTGAATGAATGAACGAATGAATGAGGTGGGGAGATTCTTTCCTTACTCTTAGGTGAATACTCTATCTGACCCCAAATTGTTTTGATCTTGTTCAGGTAATAAGTTTCAATTCTGTAATAAAATCTCAAGTTATAATAGGCTCAATTTTGTCATTAGGGCTCCAGTGTCAGAGAGATGTCTGGGCCTTCATAGCAGTAGATATTTAAAGCTGAATCTTATGGGGTGCTTACATGAAGGTGATGATGGTTTAGGATGGTAATTGAAACTATAGAAGATGATGCAGAGGATAAAATATATTAATAAAATATCACCCATTAACACCTTAGCACAAATTAAAGTAGCTGTATTTCACTGATAAGGACCTGCAAGACTGAATAAGGTTAAATAATTTATGGTGGTGATATGTGTGTGTGTGGTGGGCGGAGGGGGGGGACTGTTGGATGGAAGCAGTACTAAGAAATTTGAATTAAGGAGTTAATAGGGAATTTAGAGATTATCTGGTCCAATCTCCACATTTCATAATTGAAGAAACTGAATCAAAACGAGAAATGACAGCTCTGTAGGATCTGGGGGGACAAACACTTCTGGAGCCAGGCAGTCCATATATAGGACAATAAAAAGTAGAAGTGTTACAGGAAGTGACACCTGGCAGAGGAAATTGGATGCTCAGACAACTTTGTTAGAGGAAGAATTTATTAGAGCAGCAGAGCACACGAAGCTCTACAAAAGCAGGAGCTCATTCTGGTTGGAGTTCTTACAGCTTATATAGTCCGGCAGTGTCCATGCAAGGGGCACGTGATTCCTTTGAGGGTCTATGTGCACCTCATGGCTCAGGATGGGAGGGGGAGTTTCGGGCCAGCTGCAATGGGGAAGGAATTCCCAGACCACCTGTCCAATCTATTTACAGATCGTTAGGTGTGGCAAGAGTTTCCAGAAGGCAATTTAAAGATCTATAGGGTGTGGTTAATCTACAACCAGCTGAGTCAGTCATTTCTGCAAGCCCTTTCCTTTGCATTTTTCAGACAACTCCTCTCTTAGAAGTGTAGGGGAAAATCTGTACTTCAATAGAAAACTATGAATTGTCCTGAGTCTAGAGTCTCTATGAGAACACACCCTTCTGGGCTCTCAGATTCTCATTCTATAGGAGCTATTTTACCACCCTCTCTGTAAACTGTAGAAAACTGGTAACAATACAAAATAATCTTGTCCATAGATATGTAAATTCTGTTCACAGAGGTTCAGCTGAACTTCCTCCCCAAGTTTTGCCTCCTATGACATATTTATTTCAATATTACTGATCTTTGAATTCTCAATTGAACCAATTGTAACACCTCACCACTTTTATTATTAATGAATTAAATACAATCTTTAATGCGCTTCATTTTTATATCTGTATGAGAGTTGCATTTGTTACATTTGTTTCAAAATTATTCTTAACAACAGAGACTAAGGTAAACTGGGGCAGATCCTCCTGCTCCCTCCAGGTGACTATTTGCAGATGTGGATGTTGGTCAGTATTGCCAGATCTCCAGTTTTTCAAGGGAAGCTGAAAATCTAATTTTTGTAAATGTGTGAAACCTCTTTATTTTAAAACATTGACAAGTAATTTTTTTTTTTAAGTTAAAGAAAAAGAAAGGAAAGAAAAAATGTGTGTGCCCAAGACAACTCATTGGTTGATGATCCAGCCCATTGACCAGGTTGGGTCAAGAAAGTAGGGGAAACCTGGATCCAAGGAGGACCATTATGCTGACTTGTTTGTTCATCTTCACCACAAATCTGTGAAGTAGATAGCACTCCATTTCACAGGATGGATGCAAAGAGGCCAGGTGTCAGAAGGTGATGGCAGCAGTAGGACCAGATCCAGGTTTCCTGTCCAGCACTGTCTTCCCTACAGCCAGGAACAGTGGGAGCTGGAGAAGAAGAAAAGGTGGTCAGGCTTTACAGATTTGCCTGGGGCCAGGGAAAGCCCTGTGAGATCATCAGGTTCACAGGAAATGTCAGCTGGGAGATCCTTTATCCGTGAGCAGATTTTCACAGGTTTTATAACCCACTACCTTCTCCAAATGATTTTTCTTTTTCAGTGACAACTGGTGAAATATTCTTAGGTTCTTTCAGCCTACTACTTAGATTTTTTTCTCAAGGACAGTCCCAATCTAATTGATGCAGAACAAGGCAGATTTCCCAGGGTAGGGGCGGAGACCAAGCCCTGCACTGAGAGAAGAAGAGGGTCCTTTGGCGGAGAGTGTGGAAAGAATTCAACACACATGACAAAGTTAGAGTCAAAAGGAACGTTTGTTAGGAAAAAGATAACACTCCACAGACAGAGTGTGGTCTCCTCACAGAGGCAGAGAGTGAGAGGGACAGTGAGAGAGACAGAGTAAAGGTACTGAGGATGACCCTGAGTGTTCAGGGAATTCAGTTCATGTGTCATTCTTTAGTTCCCATTTCCTTTGATATGACATACAGTGAGCTAGGGGAAGGGGAAGAGTATATAGCATGAAAAAGTAAGAATATGTAGAGTGAAAGTTCTGCTGGCAGTTCCCAGCCTTTAATCCTAGGTTCCCCCATGGTGTTAGTCATAGGGAATGACTCTTGGTTCCTGTTTCACCACCACAGGTGTGAGGAATGGGCCCTTAGTAATCCTGGTAGAAATCTTCCTTTGTTCCAAAGGTGTCCTTCTGGCCTGGCTAAAAGGCTGATCAGCATATTGCAGTCTCTGAATGTAGCTTAATTAACATTTTTAATTCTCTTGCCTCCTTCCTACATTATAATAATTATAAATCAAAATAAAAATAAAATGATGAGTAAGTTATTAGGAAAACTGGAAAGATCATAGGGTAGATTAAAAAAGCCTCTGCACTTTTGAGTTGTTTAATAAGTTTCATAACCAGAGTACATAAAACATTCATTCATTCCTTTATTTAAAAAATTACTGACCTCCTACCAAATAAGCTTATCATTATACCAGAGCCTACTTGGCATAGCAAACACAATAAAACTATCTTTCTTACTCATTTCACTCACTCATAAATAAATGTGACAGGCAAGAAAGACCCTGGGTTAGGCTCACAACAAGACTGAGAAGAAAATATTATTTTCATTTTACAGAAACGGAGAAGCGAGATAGACTTACTTAAAAACTGCACAGCTGATTGGTGGCAAAACATCTGATTTTAAGTCCAGAGCTCTAAATCTGGATTATATCAGTTTTGTGGTTTGATAGTGACAACGATATTATCTTTGGGTATGTGGACTCTGATGTAATTACTGATAACCAGACAGGAAGGTTTTCAAAATTCATTGCTGGCATTTTGGCTAAAGTCAGTACTAGAAAATATAGATTTGGTAGCCATCAGTGCTGAGGGAAAGCCAAGAGGGAAAGAAGGAGGGCCCTTGAAACAGAATAGAATTAGGAAATATGATAAGGACACTGGAAGACTAAAGAGAAATTTTCAGAGTACCAGTGTCTGGGCACAGCCACCTTGAATCTTTTTAGCATGAAACCACTGGTTCCATTGCTCTTGATGAAAATGGCAAAGTTAATATTGCCAGTTAATGCTATTTCAGAGATATAAGTGTTGTAGCCACCAGCCCCGAAAGACACACAGACCACCAGAAATCAGTGAGTTATAGGAAACACACTCTTTATTCAGCCAGCCGGGTCTGCCAGGGGTACGCAGACCCCAAATTAAGCAGCCCAGAAATGTAGAGGTACAGGGTTTTTAAGTCCTAAACCCCATTATTCATTCTGTCTGAACACAAAAGTCTATTTTTCTTCTATTTACTAACTGTCAACCCACAGGGCGGTTGTGCAAGTGGGGATAGAGAAGCAGAAAGCTTACTGTTAGAACGTTATATTCCCATGGGCGATAGCCAAGCAGTAATTTTCCAGCCAGCACAAGTGACTGGAAGGACAGAATCAGAATGTCATCTAGGGTTCTCCCTACGTGTTGGGATAGCAGGTATTTTAAAAGTTTGATTTTGCTTCTCTCTATTTTATAAGTTATCTATAATGAGTATGTTTTGCCTTTATAATAATAAAACTAATAAATAATAACAAATAATGTCACCATAATAAAAAAAAATGGATAGTTGGAGAGAGGGATTAGACATTTGAAATGTAAAATATCTATTTTTGAAGTAAAAAAAAAAAAAACAATAATAGCTATTTTTAAAGACCTTTGCCAGATTTATGATGGTGTTAAAACACCATTGCCAGTATGGGCCTGGTAAATTGAGAAAGGAAGGACAAGCCTCAAGGTTAAGGACAGGGCTCCATCAATCTGCCGATATTATATTATAGTTTTGCATGTAAGTAGAGGCATTTGAGTATTTTCTGTGACAAAGCTGTAATCCAAAGTTGTTCCTCAGATCAGAATTGAGTATTATGTCCAAGATTAAGTAAGATTCTTTCAACAAGAAAAGAAACAAATATGGTTGGAGACATAAGCTGTAGTGCAGAAGCCTCTGGAAATATGATTTTCTTCGCAAGGCTTCTAAGAAGACCATCTCCAAATAGTGAACAATTATTGTTTCAATTTTTTTTTTTTGAGCAACCTAACAGTTGAAATCTTCGCTCTCTGGTAATTTATATATGAAACAGAGAAAAGCAGGATACTCTGTGGAAGCAGAAAGTGGTGAAGAAGATAGAAGGTCTGGTGCTCTGCTAGCCTGTTGTCTTCCATCCGGCCTTTACATCAGTCAGATGCATCTGTATGGAGTTCCTAGACTTCTCAGAGGATTGCTGGAAAAACACCTGGCTTAGCGCAATAGGGGTAAAAAGCTAAGCTCCCTGTAAAGGTGGAGCTAGCCTTAGTAATGCTTAGAAAGGAGAATGTCATGATGGCAAAGTCTTCAGGATAGGGAAGGATAGGCCAGGAAGGCTTTGTCTCAGGTTTCACAAAGTGTGAGAAGGAACACAGTGGATGATTGCTGAGTTCTTTCCTAGGACACACCTCAGCCCTGAAGCCTTTAGTAGAGTTACTTGACCAGTTTGAAAGTCATGCCATTACTTGTCTGAATCAATCAGCTGGATTTAGAATCAAGTGGAGACACCAGACACACACACAATTAAAACCTATACATTATAGGCTGTTTCCTGCTTTGGTTCACACTGCCTTTATGAAGAGATGTGAGAAAATGTATATGTTGTAGCTCCAGAGGGATGTAGGAGTCGTCTGTTTCCAGAGAGCTAGAAATATGACAAAATTCTTAATTATGTTTTTGGCAAACATTTTCCTCTCTCCCTTTGCCCCCCCCCCCCCCAGAATAATTCCACTGTGGTGACATCAAAAATGGCTAAGTCATAGCAGTAGTAAAAGCTGCCCAAGAAACATCCCATAGCTCAGGCTGCCTCCAACCCTCACGGAAATAGCCATCTCCACTCACTCCATCACACAGAAACACATGCCCGCCACCACCACCACCCACGTGCAGAGTCCCTCCATCACTTGTGGATGCTTCTCTCATCATCTCCTTCATGCTCTGAAGATGTTGTACACCATCAGAACTTCGGATGAAACAAGAGGCCTGCCTGGTGACTGCTACACCAAATTTGTAGCTAAGAACTCCCAAGGAAGAAAGAAAAGAAAGAATGTTAAGACATCATTACAAATATTTATTTAGCAGCCTCTCTAGCTCTCCTACATTTCTTTGGTGATTTCAGAAAAAGAAAAATTTCCATTTCCTGGGGGAAATGAATTGCCTTTATTTTTATTATGAGGAGGCATATACTTTAATTGTATCATTAAAATCTATTTTGTTAGTTATACAATATCATAAATATTCATATAAAAGTCTTTTTATGGACGTAAGTTTTCATTTTTCTTGAGCCAGTACCTAGGAACAGAATAGCTGGATCATAGTGTAGGTCAATGATTAACTTTGCAAGCGAGTGGTCTGTAAATGCCAATTAAGTCACTTGGATTGTGTTGTTCAGATCTTCTATATCATTACTGTGGCACGAAGAATTCTAGGATGGGCTCTATGATCTCCACTCCCTGATGTTATTCCTGTGATTAAATTATGTGACATTGCAGAAGAGGATTTATAGATGAAGTTGTAAGAGACCAGAGTATTCTATCCCCAAATATGCTTCTTTGGCATAGGACTATTTTGAGAAACAGCAGACACAGGAAGAAGCTCTGAAAATAGAGTAGAAGTTACACTTTTATAAGTGAAATTTACATTTATTAAAGAAACCTGCATTTCTAAGAGTATCTCCATCTCTGTATCCAGATGAGAGGATGACTGTATCACAAGAGACTCATCAATGGAGAAGCTACCAATTTAAATCTACTTAACAAATATTTTATTTATCATACTTTTTCCTGACCACTCTCATAACTGGTCTCCCTCATACCCTTCATTCTTTGTTTTTAGCTGAAGATGATATTTAAACCTGAATTCTAAGCCACCTCTTTGAGTGTTACTCATTTCCCTGGTATCTTCCCAAGAGTTATACATGCTAATAAATGTCTGTTTGTTTTTCTTTTGTTGATCTGTATTTTGTTATAGGAACTCCAGAACTTGAAGAAGAAGGCAGGTATGTTTTCCTCCCTTACACAATTAAAATTAGGAATCATTTGACCTGAAGATAGGGAGATTATCCTAGTGGACCTACTCCATTAACGTGAACTCTTTGAAAGCAGACTGTTTTCTCTGGCTGGTAACAGAAGAGGAAGTCAGAGATCTTCATAACTAGCTTGGAAGTTGGAGGGGGTGAGGCTCAAGGAATGTGGGTAGCTTCTGGGAGCTGAGTGGCCCTGGCTGACAGCCAGCAAATAAATGAGAGCCTAAGGCCTATACCAGCAAGGAACTAAATTCTGCCAATGATTTGAGTGAACTTAGAAATGAATCCTTCCTCAGAGGCTATAGAGCCCAGGTTAGCTGGTACTTTTGGCCTTAGGTGATAACCTGTTTAGATCACCCTGGCTTCTGACCTACAAAGCTGTGGTGTTTTAAGCCACCAATTTTGTGGCACTTTGTTATGAAGCAGTAAAAAACGAATACACTTACTAACTTTTTGTTCTAATTGTTTTATCACTTATTCTCTTCAGGACTGTAGATTTGTCTATTTATCTTCATTTCTGTAAGTTTTTGCTTCACATTTTAATGCTTCGTTATAAGGTTTATATTCATTTAAGATTGTTATGTCTTTGTGATTGACTTTTATTATTGTAAAAATGTCTTCTTTATCTCTGGTGATATTTCTCATTTGAAAGCCATACATGATCTCTTATGATTACTGCTGCATGGGATTTTCCCCCAATCTTATATTTTCAATAATTTTTGTCTTTATATTTAAAATGTGTCTCTTGGAGACAGAATATAGTTGAGTCTTGTCTTTTCATCTAATCTAGTTCAAGGGTCAGCAAACTTCTCTCTAAGGGAAGAGATAGTAAGTATTTTAGGCTTTGCAAGCCATACAGTCTCTTTCACAACTACTCAATGTACTCTTGTAGCACAAAAACAGACATTGACAATCTATTTATGTGTTCTACCAAAATTTTTAATGCCAAGAAGTAGGAGGTAAATTTTATTTTATTTCCTAAAATTAATTAATTAATTAATTAATATTTTATTTATTTTTAAAATTTTAATTAGTTTCAAGTATAAAGTACATTGGTTAGATATCTATATAGTTAGTAAAACGATCTCCTCAATTGCTCCCTCCCTCCCCTGACCCTCCACCTAGCCATCATATTAGTGCTAACTGCATTCTCTATGCTCCCCATCCCCGTGACCATCCATCAGCTACTAATTTGTACTTCTTTAACCCTTGAATCCTTTCTCTCAGCCCTCCAAACTCCCCTCCTTTCTGTCTGTCACCAAATTGTCCACTATATTTGTGAGTCTGTTTTTGATTAGATTGTTCTTTTTTTCCCCTTAGATTCCACATATAAGTGAAATCATACAGTGTTTATCTTTCTCTGTCAACTTAAATACCTTCTAGCTTCATCAAAGCAATATCTTTTGCCATCCCCTTCCTTTTCACATTTAGGGGTCTTGTTTTCTTATTTTTTCAGACCCTCTATTTTTTGGTTAGAGCACTTAATTCTTTTCCATTTAAGGAACTTATTGATAGGAATGTAGTTGTTACTATTCTTTATTTCTGTTTTTGATACACGTTTTTTCTTCTTAAAGAAGTACCTCCCACATTTCCTGAAATGCTGGCTTGGTGTTGATAAATTCCTTTCGTTTATTTTTGTCTGAGAAGCTCTTTATCTGTCCTTCAAGTCTTAATGATAGCTTTGCTGGATAAAGTATCCTTGGTTATAGATCCTGGGTCTTCATTCTGTTGAATATTTTTTGCAAAGCTCTTCTGTCCTTTATAGTTTCTTTTGAGAAATCAGCTGCCAGTCTTATGGGTTTTCCTTGTAAGTCACTATCTGTTTTTCTCTTGCTGCTTTTAATATTCTTTCTTTGTATTTAAACTTTGGCATTTTAATTATGATGTGTTTTGGTGTGGGCCTCTTTGGATCCATGATTTTTGGAATTCTCTGAGCTTCCTGGGGTTTTATGTCCATTTCCTTCACCAAGTTAGGGAAGTTCTCCATCATTATTTTTTCAAACAGCTGTTCAACATCTTAATAGGTTCCCATATACTCCTTAAATTATTTTTATAGTCTTGGCATCTCATCTCTTGCCATTCTGACTGAGTGTCCTGATTGGCTTTCCTGTCCTTGAGGTAGGGCATTTGATCATCTTCTTTATTCACTTTGTTTATTCCATTTAATATACTTCTCATCTCAGATAATGTGTTCTCCATTTCAGACTGGTTCCCTTTTACAATTTCCATTTCCATTTTTATCTCTTTGTTGGAGTTTTCTACACTTCCAAAAAGTTCGTTGAGCATCTTTATAACCACTGTTTTGAATTCTGCATCTGCTAGTTTACTTGACTCCATTATATCTGGATCTCTGTTCTGTTCTCTCATATGGTTTCTGCTTCTTTGTCTTCCCATTTTGGCTGCCTTTCTGTGTCTGTTTCTATTTACTAAGCAAAGCTCCTAAGTCTCCCAGTCTTATTAGTGTGGATTTGTAAAGTAGGTGTACAGTCGCACAGTCCTGAGAAGGGTTCAGCTACAGGACAAATTTAGCTGAAGCCTCTACCCTCCTGGGCCACCAGTTAAGATTCAGCAAGCAATCCACAGATGCTGTGCTTATAGTTGCCTCAAAAGGCCACAGCAGAAACTGAGGCCAGCTGCCTCCCTCAGTGTGAGTCTCAGCAAGGAGCACCTGACTTGCTGAGGATACACCTGGATGTGTCTTGGGTGGGGCCCGAGTTGTGGTAGGCAGGGTTTCAGGGAATCCTCTGGGCAGAGCTACCTCTGTTATCCAGTTTGATGACGTCGCAGCTATGGTGGCTCTGTGTCTGGTGCTCTGGGATGGGGGAGGGCTCAACAGGGAAAAATGGATATCACCGACACTTCTGTACCTAGCCAGTCTCGCCTTGGCCCTCAGTCTGACAATGTCTCCCTGTAAGTCCCTGGTGCCCCCTGTGCACAGCTGAATGGGCACTGGTGCTCAGAGCGAGCAGGTCTGTCACCACAAAAATCCGCTCCTGGACACAGCCCCTTTAAGAGGTGTCTGCCACTTCCACTGCTGCAGTCTCCGTCTCACTCAGCTGCTTGTGACCGGGAAGTCCTGCGTCCTTGCCCCATCCTACCTTCTGCCATTGCAGGGTGCTTTTTTGGATTTCTCTGTAGTTGTATGACTTTTTCATCTAGATCCCAGGCAATTTTTTCTTGCTGTTGCTCCTTGTTCCCATCACAACTTTGATTTGGTTACCAGAGGGATGAGCAGAGCCTCTATCATTTACGCCATTTTTTTTCTCTCCTTATCAAAATTTTATTACAAAAATAACTGTGATTTCTGGTTTCCATTCAAACATGTAAGGAACTTGGAAGTTGTCATTTTGTCCTAACAACAAGTAAAAAGCTGAATAAGCTGAAAATCAACAACTCTTCTTAAATCCTTCAGAGAATCAAGGCAAACCACTGCCCCCAAAATTGAAGAGACAGACTGGCAGATACAGAGAATCACAACTTCCTGGGGGAGAAACTTCCTCAGATACCAGTACTAGGGTAGGAAAACACAAACTATAATGTATGAATTGTTGGCGGCTCAGTGTGGACAAGTCTGAGATTAAACGCTCCTTGGCGGTCCAGTCTGAGGAGGCCACCCACACTTTTGTAAGTTTTACCTCTAGAACTTGACCAAATTTTCACAGCGATCACTGGAGCAATATCTTTTCATTCTTTTTACAGGGGGAAGAGAAAAGTAATAAAATATACCAGAGCATTCTGTACTCCTTAACAAGACTCACTTTCAAGAGAAACTATTTTGCCAGAGCCTAACCTGCTGGGGTTTTATCAGAGACTAACCTACCTGGGAGGAGAAGGAAATACCCACTCTAGGAGCTCCCGCTAGTCATCCCGTCCTACCTAAGGTGGGGGGTAAGAACTGAAGCACTTGGGAAGTTCAGAACCCAGGGTCACAGGTTCATTAAAAGAAGGAGAGTTAATCGTCAATTTCCCTCCTCACACACCACCTTACCACCACATCACTAAAAGCCTTGGTTCCTTTTAGACAGTATGTCATGTGCAGCATTCAACAAAAAAATTACAAGGCATACTAAATGGTAATAAACACAATTCAAAGAGACAGAACAAGCATCATCACTAGATTAAATTATGTCAGGATTGTTGGAATTATCAGACCAGAAATTTAGAATAACTATGATTAATATGGTAAGTCCACTAATGGACAAAGTAGACAACAAACAAGAACAGATTGGATAATATAAGCAGAAAGATGAAAATTCTAAGGATTTCTCCCTCTGTGCACTCTTTCTGTCCATCTTTTTCTTTAGATCTTTAGACGTTTTTATCTATTTTTAAAGGTAGCATAAACTTTTATTTTTGTATTTTTTATGTTTTTTATTTTTATTTTTTTTGATATTTCCATATTGTATTAATTTCAGGTGTATAGCATAGTGGTTAGATATTAATATAATTTACAAAGTGGTCCCCTTGATAAGTCTAGTACCCATTTGGCACCATACATAGTTATAACAATATTATTGACTATATTCCCTATGTTATGCTTTGCATTTTGTGACTATTTTTTTAACTACCAGTTGTACTTCTTACTCCCTTCATCTTTTCATGCAGTCTCAGGCTACCCCTCCTATACACCAATCATCAGTTTATTCTCTGTATCCATAAGTGTGTTTCTGTTTTGTTGGTTCACCTATATTGTTATTTAAGTTCTACGTATAAATGAAATCATATGGTATTTGTCTTTTTCTGTTTGACTTATTTAACTTAACATAATACCCTCTAGGTCTCTTCATGTTGTTGCAAATGGTAAGTTCATTCTTTTTTATGGCCAAGTAATATTGCATTATATATATACCACTTCTTTATCTAATTGTCTATTGATGAACACTTAGGTTGCTTCCATATATTCCATATTCCATTATTGTAAATAATACTGCAATGAACATAGGGGTGCATATATCTTTTTGAATCAATGTTTTGGAATTCTTCAAATAAATACCCAGAAGTGGGATTTCCGGGTCATATGAGAGTTCTATTTTTAATTTTGGGAGGAACCTCCATACTGTTTTCCATAGTGGCTTACAACAATTTGCAATCCCACTAACAGTATACTAGAGTTCCCTTTCCTCCACATCCTTGCCAACACTTGTTTGTCGATTTATTGATGATAGTCATTCTGACAGGTGTGAGGTGGTTTTAATTTGCATTTCTCTGATGATCAGTTGCATTGAGCATCTTTTCATATATTTATTGGCCACCTGAATAGACAATAATGGAAAAATGTCTATTCGGGTTCTCTGCCTATTTTTTAAAATATATTGTTCATTTTTTGGTATTAAGATGTATGAGTTTTTTTTATACAAATTTTGTATATGAACCCCTTTTCAGATATAACATTGGTGAATACCTTCTTCCAATTGGTAGGTTGTCTTTTTGTTTTGTTGATGGTTTCCTTCACTGTGAAAAACTTTTTAGTTTGAGGTAGTCCCATTTGTTTATTTTTCTTCCCCCCCTTGTCTGAGAAGATATATCGACAAAAATATTACTAAAGGTAATGTCAGAGAGTTTGCTGCCTTTGTTTTTTGGTTCTTATATTTAAATCTTTATAGTTTTGGTTCTTATATTTAAATCTTTAATCCATATTGAGTTTGTTCTTTTGTATGGTGTACAAAGGTGGTATAATTTTATTTTTTTACATGTATCTGTCTAGTTTTCTGAACAGCATTTATTAAAGACACTCTCTTTATCTCATTATATATTCTTTACTCCTTTGTCATAAATTAATTTTTCATAAATTACTTAAGGCATGGGTTAATTTCTGGGCTCTCTATTCTGTTCCACTGATCTGTGTGTCTGTTTTTATGCCAATACTATGCCATTTTGATTACTATAGGTTTGTAGTATAGTTTGATATCTCCACCTTGGTTCTTCTTTTTCAAAATTCTTTGGATATTTTGGGTCTTTTGTGGTTCTATATAAATATTAGGATTATTTGTTCTAGTTCTGTGAAAAATGCCATTGGTATTTTGATAGGGATTGCATTGATCATATAGATAGCTTTGAGTGGTATGGACATTTTAATGATGTTAATTCTTTCTAACAATGAACACGGTATATGCTTCCATTTATTTGAATCTCCTTCTATTTTTTCTTCAATGTCATGATGTTCCAAGAATAGGTCTTTTACCTCCTTGGTTAAATTTATTCCTAGGTATTTTATTTTTCTTTTAATCCAATTGTAAAAGGAATTATTTTCTTAATTTCCCTGATAGTTCATTACTGGTGTATCAAAATGCAACTGATATCTGAATATTAATTTTGTATCCTGCTACATTACTGAATTCATTTATCAGTTCTGGTAGTTTTTTGGTGAAATCTTTAGAGTTCTTTGTATATGTAGTATCATGTTATCTGCAAATAATGACAGTTGTACTTCTTCCTTTAAAATTTAGATGCATTTTATTTTATTTTATTTTATTTTATTTTATTTTATTTTATTTTATTTTATTTTAATTTTTTGGTCTAATTGCTTTGGCTAGAACTTCCAATACCACATTGAATCAAAGTAGTGAAAGTGGACATCTTTGTTTTGTTCATGATCTTAAGAAAAATGCTTTTAGGTTTTCCCTGTTAAGTATGATATTACTTGTGGGCTTGTCATATATAGCCTTTATTACTTTGAGATACGTTCCCTCTATTCCCACTTTATTGAGAGTTTTTATGATGTTATATTTTTATCTATTCAACTACCCTATGTCTTTTGTTAGAGCATTTAATCTATTTACATTTAATGTGATTGTGATAGATATATAATTATTGTCATTTTTAAATTCATACTTATGTTTTTTCTTCTTTTAAAAGAATCCCTTTAACATTTCTTGTAATATTGATTTGGTTGTGATAGACTCCTTTAGCTTTTTCTTGTCTGGGAAGCTCTTTATCACTTCTTGAATTTTAAATGATAGTTCTGCTGGGTAGAATAGTTTTGGTTATAGATCCTGGCTTTTCATCGCTTTGAATATGTCATGCCAATCCCTTCTGGCCTATAATGTTTCCATTGAGAAATCAGTTGACAGTCTTATGGGAACTTCCTTGTAAGCAACTTACTGCCTTTCTCTTGCTGCTTTTAAGATTCTCTCTTTGTCTTTAACTTTTGTCATTTTAATTATAATGTGTCAGGTGTGGGCCTCTTTGGATTCATCTTGTTTGGGACTCTCTACACTCCTTGCTCTTTTACATCTATTTCCTTCACCAGGTTAGGGAAGTTTTCAGTCATTATTTTATCAAATAAGTGCCTCATTTTGCTCTTCTCTTTCTGGTACTCCTATGATGCAAATATTGGTACACTTGATGCTGTCCCAGAGGTCCCTTAAACTATCCTCCTTTTTAAAAAATTCTTTTTTCTTTAGATATTTTAGGTATTTCTGCTACCTTGTCTTCCAAGTCACTGATTTGATCTTATGCTTTAATCTGCTATTGATTCCTTCTAGAGTAGTCTTCATTGTGTTTCTGCTACTTTGTCATTCAAGTCATTGATTCGATCTTCTACTTCATTTACTCTGTTATTGATTTCTTCTAGTGTGTTCTTCATTTTGGTCATTGTATTCTTCATTTCTAACTTTTTTTTTTAAGGGTTTCTATGTTCTTTTTTATGTTTCCTATATCTTTGTTGATGCTCTCACTAAGTTGATCTATTCTTAATCTAAGTTTGTTGAACATTTTATAACCAGTGTTTTGAATTCTATATCTGGTAGGTAGCTTACCTCCATTTTATTTAGGTACTTTTCTAGAATTTTCTCCTGTTCTGGTATTTGGGACATGTGTCCTCATTTTGACTGACTCTCTGTGTTTGTTTTTGTGTATTAGGTAAATTGGCTGTCTCCCAGTCTTGGCAGGGTGGCCTTTTGTAATAGGTGTCTTATGGGGCCCAGTGTTGCAGCCTCCTTGGGCACCTGATCTGCGTGCTCCAGGAGTGTTCCTTATGTGAATTGTGTGTGCTCTTCTGGTATAACTGAGCCTTGATTGCTATTTACTCATTGGTGGTTGGGGTTGACTCTCAGGATAGCTGGCTGGGAGGACTGCCCACAACCACAGTGGAGGCTGACCCTATAGAGTAGAATTTTTCCCAGCTGGGCTCTGGTGTCTGCTAAGACCACTCTTTAAGTGTGCAGTTTATGAAGCTAATCTGGTGGTACTCTGTTGTGGTCTTATGATGGTCTCTAGGTGTGATGTTTCTAAAGCCTCTTGGGAGAGACTCTGGTGCAGGCCAAGGTCAGCCTCTATCTGTGCTCAGCCTAGGTCTATCTGTAAGAGCTATAAAGAATCCACAGTTGACATCTGTCTGTGCTAAGCCCAGAGGCTCATGGGACAGGCCACACTGTTACCTAAGGCCAACTTATACTGCATCGGGCCTGGGAAAGGCACAGGGCACACTGAAGCCAGCTGCAGCATTTCTTGGAGAGTTTAAGAAAGCTTGCTGTGTGATCTGAGTCTGCCTGTGAGGCACAGTCACTGAAAGAGCCAAATACAGTATGAGAGCTGGGTGGAGAGAAGCCTCAGGGAATCGCCAGGGTGGGGCAAGTGGTGTTCATCAGGTTAATGCAGATTCAGATTTGGCACTCGCCTGCCCCTACAGACTTCCTGAGAGTAGGGCTCAACACAAGGATAGTGGTGGCCCAAAGCCCCAAACCATACAACTTATTTTCTCCCAGTGCGTCTCTGGGGTTTTCTGAGATGCTGTCTCTTTGTTGTCCCCTTATCCCTTCTCTGGGTTGATTGCTTTATAATTTAGTTGTAATTTTGATGTGGTCATAGGAGGAGGCAAGCACAGCATTTTCCCACTTTGCCATCTTGACCAGAACTCCTCCTTGGACATTTTTATAGTAGCCATTTTAAAGTTATTATTTTTTAATTACTATATGTGGGTCATATTTTGGTCAGTTTCTGTTGACTATTTTTCTTGTTTATAGGTTACATTTTTTTCACTCTCCGTATTTCTAATAATTTGTGACTGTATCTTGACATTAGGAATGAATCCTTGTAAAGCATTTATTTTATGTTGTCCTTCCTTAAGGAGGGTTGAGTTATGTTCTGGCCGTTAATATATTGGCAACTTATTTTGATGCTATTGAGACTTGATTTTAGGCTTTGTTAGAGTAGGTTTAGAGTGGCCCGTACTGTAGGGCATGGTTGTTACTCTTAAGTAATGGTCTTCCTAGTGTCTTAGTAGAATACCCAGGCTATTCAATGTAGATCTCTCTATTATGACTTAGCCAGAACTCCTGTGTCCCCCAAGCCTGTGTGACACTAATATCTCATTTATACTGTCAACTCTGAAGCAGTAGACATTGTGTAATTTTTCCCTGGGCCCGTTTATCCAATTTCTTGTCTGGAAACCTGGAGAGAATCCCCAGAAAAACTTCTGGGATCCTTCTTTCTGTGCAGCTCTTCTAACATGGTACCCTACAGTGAAATTTCCATATGCTTTAGCAGATTCCCAAACTCTGCTCTCTGACTGTCCAGATCAATACAACTGTTATGCTCTGCTTGTGGTTCACCATTTTATGCTGTGGTCATGAAATTGTCCCCAGGTAAAGAAGTGGGGTAAATGTGGGGCTCAACTCATGTTTCTCTTCTTTTAGGGGTCACAGCTTTTTGTTTCCATTGCCTGAAAATAGTTTTCTCATATATAGTTGCTTTTGGCAGGAGGGCAAATCTGATCCTGGTTACCCCATCA
Source organism: Eidolon dupreanum (assembly GCA_028627145.1). Classification (NCBI taxonomy): domain Eukaryota; kingdom Metazoa; phylum Chordata; class Mammalia; order Chiroptera; family Pteropodidae; genus Eidolon; species Eidolon dupreanum. The sequence continues at coordinate 74,635,562 of CM053503.1, read as the reverse complement.
TAGCTGGAAGCAAAAATTGATTCCAGAAAAATTTGAAATATTAGGGTGCTATTTCATCTGCTACCAGCTGATTTTTCAGCAAATTTTATATGGTAGAGATATCCTTCTCTCAAACCTATCAAATTAACTTTTACTTGCCTACAATTCCAAAGTATCTTTTTCTAAGTGCTCCTTACAATTTTCTTTCAAACTGATAGTTTCACCTTGAATTATTTAAAGTCTCACTGGAATGCTTAAATGAAATGGAAACTAGACCAAAGGCTGGCAGGAGGCAGATGGCAAATAAGGTAATGTTTCAAATCATCACCCATCAGTTAACATTTGAAAAACTGAGCTTAAAGCCTTATAAAAGTGAATTACATAGACAAATGTAGGCTGTATAAAAATTGTGTCAACTCTAGTTCTTTTGGTAATGGCCAAGACTTCCTTGCTAGGTCACTGATCAAACAACCAGGTGTGGTTAAAAAAAAAAATCCATGTTTTTGATTCTGGTTCTAGTTCTTTTGTTGCCTTGTTCTGCAATCTATATTGGTCTATTTTCCAGGCTAATTCTTTTACTTAGGCCAATTCTATTCTTTTATAGGTACTCAGGGCTGGTGATTAAATTGCAAAGGATTTTATTACTCTGCCATTTCTCAAAGTTAACTCTTTAACCATTGTATTGATTACACCATTGGCTCTTTTTAGTTTGTACTCTTAATTATGTACAAATGAATTAGGTTTTACAATGCTCTTCAATTCTGCAGTGTGATTATTTTTCTTCTGTTGCTATGGTGAGAGAGATCTGTTTAAGCCTCTTGATTATTGGTGGGAAAATCCATCTTTAAAGCAAATTATACCTCAAAGTTTTCTTGCTCAGGATTTTTACTTTATGATTTCTTCTTGGGTCATTCTATCTGATATTCCCACTCCTGGTTCAGCAGCTGGAGTGAAAAACTATTGTCTTGGAACACTTGTATCTTTGTTATGTACAGAGTTTAGTACAACGATCAATATATAGGCAACCAATCTAGGAAATCAAGAAAGACACCAAGAAGTGGATATTTATATGCAAAAAGAAAACTATCTGGAAGTTACCTGTACTAACCACCAAAACTATAGCATAAAAAAAACTATGATTCAAACACTAAAAATAAAAGAATACAGCCTGATCCAGCGTAGATATTATTTAACCTTCTGCCTCTCAGTTTCCTTATCTGTGAAATGGGGTAATGATCCCAACAACACAAGGTGGCAATGAAGACCAAATGAAATTACCTGTATAAAATGCCTAACATTGGCTACCCTATAGAAGGTGCTTTCAAACATCTATTTTCTTTTTTCTCTCTAATACATGTTCACAATCTACAAATAAGTTTTCTCAGCCATTATTATCAATCCTATTACTTGTCAAATGAATGAATCTTCTGTGATTACACAGATATTTATAACCGATTTAGTATGGATAATATAATCCCTTGAGAACATATTCCCCCCAAATGAGCATAAAATGAGCATAAATTTTAGTGATAAAATATGAGTGTGGGTGGAATTCCAGCCCCCCACTAAAAAAAAGTAAGCATTATGATCAATAAAAGAAATCCATTTTGAAATATTTACTGTCTGGCTAGAGGTTTTATGCTATGGAAGAGAAAAGATAGACATTATTAATGGTTGAATTGACATTTTTCCTCAATATGATTTAAGACACTAAAAATTAAAATTTCCATACTTGAATATTCCATTGTTATGTTTAATTGCATTACATTTCTACTCTCAAAAACTTTATTCATTTGCTCTGAGAAAATTTTCTGCCTTTGATCTGTTTCCAGGGCTTCAGAGCCAAAATTCCAGTTTTCTTACTGGACTTACACAATCTTGCAGAGGCCTTTCAAATGAAACATATGCCTACTTGGCCTAATTATTTCACCCCATATCTACTCTTCCTTCTTTGTTGTCTCCCTGAATTATGGACACTACCAAGCACTCAGTTGCTGAAGCAGAGTCTTTTTTACCACTTCTCTCCCCTTAGCCTTTATTTTCAGATGGCTACTATGTCTACTTTAGAATATCATTAATTTATAAATGTTTCCCATTGTGAAGCTTATGAGACAATATCAGAGAATAATTAAAAATAGAAAAGTAAATTAACTGCTACTAATACAACTATTCTTATCATTTCAGCATATTTCCTTCCACTCTTTTTTTCTTGTAGTTCTGTTTGGTTTTCTTGTTTTCATTTTCTTCTTTCCTCTTTTTGTGTGTTTCCTTACCTTCTGGTAGTACAAGATGCTTCAGATTCACCTTATATTTTTCCTGCCCCAGAATCAACCATTTCTTTAAGGTACACTGGTTCCTTGTATTGAGGAATCTGGGCCTTGGGTATTGATTTTCTTTCAAACACTGCCATAATCATGGTCATATATTGGGATATGGAGGAAGTTCCTACCTAGATTCCTAGCTGTGCTCATTGCTTGTGTTTAGCCATCTCTGAACACATCCGGCAGAGTGGTGGGGTAGGCAAGCAGGAGTCTGCTAAGGACTTGGTGCCTCCTGGGAAGGAACTCATGCTAAGGAAAAGTGTCAGGCAGACAAATGAGAATAAATGCAAAGTCCTCATCATCTTAGGGAGAAGTGATTCTGACTAGGTGTGATTGGCAACATTTGGATTATCTCTGACTCAACATTCCTCCCATTCTTCTCATTGGAGAAAAAAAACTGTGGGTGAAAATAGAGAGTTATTTTTTCTACAAACTTTATGAGGCAATTGGATACAAGATAGATTGGCTTCGATGCACCCTACCCCTAGCTGTTTCCTTCCAGCAAAGGATATTTCATAGTTTTTGGCGCCTCTAAGGGGCCTGTGAGTACATACTCTAAAGTAGGGGCTTAGGTATTCTACAGGAGGAGCAGGATGGGCTGTAAAAGTTTGCTGTGTTTGGTGGAGAGATCACTAATGGGATTAAGGAGGAAAAGTACAAGATGCTGCATGGAGCCTAGCTGTACTACTTCTAAAACCCCATGAGGGACTTTCAGAAATATGTAAGGAGTTTTTGCAGAGTCCTAGAATCCTGTAATAGCATACATGGTAAATTTCAAATATATTTGGGCTGGCAGTGGTACTGTGTCACTATTTAGGGCTCTCGTAATTTAGAAAGCTCAGGCTACCTAAATAATATTCTAGCTGTTTTTTTTTTCCACTTAGCATTTTCTTTAAGCAGTTTTTCATGTTGTGATACAGCTTTCAAAATATTTTTACAAAAAATGACAGCAATGATAGTATATAATGTTTATTCAATATGTCAGGCCTTTTAAAAAGGTTATCTTATTTAAATTTCACAAGAACTCTGCAAAGAAGAGTGTTATATATTCCCGTTTTGCAGATAAGGAATATGAGGTTGAGAGAGGTGAAATAACTTTCCTGAGTTTACCTGGCTAGTGAGTAACAGAATCACTATCTTACTCTAAACATCCATACTTTCTCCAACAGTCTGTACTTGCTGTCCATAATATCCTACTATTCTATGGAGTGGAGGTACAATCATTTATTTAGCCATTAATATTTCATAAGTTATTTAACCATTCCCCTGCATTTGGCCTTTTAGGGCAGCTTTATTATTTTTTCTTACTATTATAAACAAAAATATTATTTTTATGCCAGTCCCCATCTCTACATTCTGACCACCCTGAACTATTTGTTCTAATTAAATAATTTGTACCTTCTTGTTCCCATAACCTTCCTTATACTTGCTTCTTCTGCTAGAGGGACTGAAAATTACATACCTTTTAAGATGCTACATACCCAGGCTGAATGGTCACTTGCCCTCTTGTGGCCCTTGGCTCATGTTGGTGCCTCCTACATGGTTCTAATCACCTTCACTCTAATTGTAGATCATTCCATCTCTTCCATGGATTTGTGAGCTTTTGGGAGCAGAGACGTAAGCTTATTCATATGAGGCATTTGTTAAAATGCAGATGCCCAGGTCCCATAATAGACCTACAAAATTAGAATCCATAGGCTTGGGACCTGGATGTCTGTGTTTTTACAAAGATACCCACCTGACTTTTTAAAACTTGAACATTTGAGGCTCACTGCCCCAGTGTTCTGAGCAGTGATTGGATGTATGAGGGCACCTAGTATTTCCACAGACTTTCACATGGCCTCTTTGGAACAGATGAGACTACAGGGAAAGAAATAGTTGCTGGTCTCTCTAACTGAGTGAACATCTGAGAATATGATGCAAATTTTTATTAAATTATTCTATTTATTTTAAATAGATAATTCATGTAATATGATACAAATAAAAAAATATAAAAAATTGTTCAGTGTAAAGTCAGTCTATTTTCCATTTCTATCCCTCAGTTCCCCAGCCCCCCATCACCTCCACAGATAACCACTATTCTTTTGTGTGTTTTTAATAAAGAGTTTATAATTTCAGAAAGTGATTTACTTCAGCAGTCAGTTTGTTTAGAGTAGGGTTAATGTTTTTTTTTTTTAACTTAATTTTGAAATAATTATAGATTCACAAAACTTTGCAAAAATAGTACAGAGCACTTTTGTGTACCCTTTATCCAGTTTCCTCCAATGTATACATTTTATACAGCTATAATGCAATAGCAAAGCTGGAAATTTGACATTGATACTATGTGTATAGTTCTGTGCCCTTTTAACACACATGTAGATTCATTCAACTGCTACTACAATCAAAATACTTTAGCACTATTCCATCACCACTATACATATATAACTCATCACAGTCCACTTGTGTCATTATTTTACTAGTTCAGGTAAAATGTAAAAACTCTACCTGCTTTTAAGTTTCTTTACCCTCTCCTATATATAATGCAGTTGTCTTAAGTATCTCTTCTACATACTTTGAGAACTAAGACAATGTTATAATGTTTGTGTCAACTGTCATACGTAATATAGAAAACTCAAAAGAAGGAAAGCCTTTGTATTTAGTCAGATTTTTACTTTTTCTGTTATTATTTCTTTCTTCTGGATGCTCCAAGATTTTTTTTTCCCATTTGTTCATTAAAAAAAAAATTTTTGTGCTTTCTTTCAAAGTAAGTCTGTAATAAATTCTCTTAATTTTATTTTATCTGAGAATGGCTTAATTTTCTTCATTCCTGCAGGATATTTTTGTTGGATTTAAGATTCTGGATTGATCAGTCTTTTCTTTTAGCACTTGAAAATGATACTTCCTTCTGGTCTTTGTGATTTCTGATCAGAAATCTGCTGTCACTCAAATACTTTTTTTTTTTCCTACATGTGAGCCATTATTTCTCTCTTGCTGTTTTCAAAATTTTTCTTTGTCTTTAATTTTCAGAAGTTCAATTGTACTGTCTTGGCATAGATTTTTAAATGGTTCACACAGCTTTTTGAATCTGTAGATTTATGTCTTTCACCAACTTTGGGAAATTTTCAGCCCTTATTGTTTTTGAATTCTTGTTTAGCCTTCTGAGACTCTGATGAAACACTTAATGTTTTGTTATAGTCTCAGGTTCCTGAGGTTCTGTTGTTATTTTTTTAGTCTGTTCTCTCTGCATTATTCAGGTTGGGTAAATTTTATTGTATTATCTGTCTTCTAATTAAGTTCCCTGATTATCTTCTCTATCTTCTTCATTCTGCTATTGAGGCTCCTCCAATGATTTAAAATTTTTATTTTATTTTATTTTTAAATTAAATTTATTAGGGTGACATTGATTAATAAAATTATGTAGGTTTCAAGTATACAATTCAATAAGACATAATATGTATATTGCATTGTATATTCACCACCCAAAGTTAGATTTTCTTCTATCACCATGATTTTAAAATTGTATTTATTATATTTTCAGTTCTAAAATTTTCACTCAGTTTCTTTTTATGTCTTCTCTTTCTTTCCTGAGAGTTTATATTGCTTTGCTGAGATTCCTTTATCATTAGTTTCAAGCATATTCGTAATTGCTTGTTGATGCACTTTTATGATGGCTGCTTTAAAACCCTTATTAGGCAATTCCAACATCTTTATCATATTGGTGTTGGTATCTGTTGATTGCCTTTTCTCATTCAAGTTGAGATTTTCTTGGTTCTAAGTATGTCAAGTAATATTTTTTGTTGTTGTTGCAGCTGAGTATTATGTTATTTTCTTGGTTCTAAGTATGTCAAGTAATATTTTTTGTTGTTGTTGCAGTTGAGTATTATGAGACTCTTGATCTTAATTAAATCTTCTGTGTTAGCAGGACTTTATGCCACTGCTCTGATGAGAAAAGGGAAATGTCACCTTGTTACTGCCAGGTGGGTGTGGAAGTCCAAGTTTCCTACTTTGCCTCCATTGATATCTTAGGGAAGGAGGGATACATCATTACTGTTGGGTGGGGAAAGAAGTTCAGGTTTCTCATTCCCACTGGCTGACACCAACTGGCTGAGAGGAAGGGCCACTTCATTACTCTTCTCTTACTGATGTCATGGGGTAGCAGGGATAAAAATTATAGCTCCCCACAAGGCCACCATTCTAGAGGAGAATTAAGGGACACAGCTGGGGTGAGGGTGGAAGTCAGGGCTCCCACATGGCCTTTGTTGATGGGATAGGTATGGCACGGCAGGTTTTTCAGTGGAAACTGGCTAAAGTAGGTAGTTATTGTCTGAATGTTTTCAGTCTTGCTAGGCTGCCCCTTTCCTGTTCCTTTGGCTAGACAGAGCAGGATTTTCTTGGGGGCTTTTATTACTTTTGCCTGTTGGACATGTTGTTCTTTGGGTCCTGAGATCTTTAGACAATCTGCCCTCTTATCTCCACTTTTCAGTCTTATGTTTGTTTTATATATTTTGTCCAGAGTTTTTAGTGAGAAGAAATAGAGATAAGTGGTCTACTTCATTTTGAGTTAGAAATAGAAGTGATCGTGCTTTTAAAGTTTATTTTGACTCTAATTTGAAGGCGAGAGGATAGAAAAGACTGAGGAAAAACAAAAAAAAATGTTACTTATAATTTTGTTCTTTTTTGTTCTACCTGCTTTGTTTAAAGCTACATTTCTTTACATTAAATGTTGGCCTAAGCTCTTGTCTGTATATGTTGTGTTTGGGGACCTAGTAAGGAGTCTAAGGGTCTGAGACAGGTGGGAGAGATTATTACTGGAACAAAGAAGGGTCCATTCATCTGCGTGGGAGTCAAAGGAAAGATTCATGCAGGTATGCAGCAAAGAAAGTAAGAATTTACTTCAGGGAATTGCAAGTCCTGGAGATACAAGTGAACTAATCAGTACTCTCTCAGGAGTACCGATTAGGGAAAAATCAGTCATCATGAAAATTAAGGGATTTGGGGTCACGGGTGCTACTGACTGGACAATTGGATGGGACTGGGGTACTTGATCATTGTGTCTGGTTCTAGAATCATCCTGGCGTCATCCTGTCTGGCCCTGTTGTCCTGTGGGGTAGTTGTTCTGCCTTGATGGACCTGGAGCTGAAACACATGTAAGTCTAAGATATTAACCTTAGTGTAACCGAAACTTGCTGTGCCTGTTATTACAGACCTGAGGCTTGATAAATCTTATGTCCTAGGGCTTAATGATTAAAGGAGCAGGCATACAAAGGTAGAGGGTGGAAAAAGCAAGTAAATCACTATGCCATTATCTTGGGAAAGCCAGCTTGAATTAGATAGAAACTATATTAAAGAAATGGAATGAAGATTGTGTGCGGTATGATATGATTATGGAGGGACCCAAAACTAGACTGAGAATTTGAAACTTTTGGCTCTGGGGAACAATTTCAAGTGTTTAATCTACAATGATGATGATTCGATGATTTCTTTAAAACATAGAGTGAGTGTGAAGTGTGGAAGCAGAAGAGCTTCTAGAAGCTGGAGCAGGGTAAAACCTCAGTTTGTCAAGCTATGTAGATGACTAACACAGGGTTGGGATCAGTGAAGCAGGGCCATTGCCTATGGCTCACCTCCAAAGGTTGCCACAAGCTCATCCACCTTTTAGGTAAAACCAATGTAAAAATCTCTCCTCAAGTGTGCAACATTTGTTGTGCACATACAATGTTTAAGACCCTGTAGAGTTAGATAAAAAGATACCTGAGACATTGTTCTTGCTCTCAAAAAGCATATGGTACAGAAGCTTCCCACTTTATGGATTTCTTTCTCACACTATTTATCCCCTTCTATACTCACAGGAACAGACGTCACAAGCCCTTTCAGAGAATCTCCCAGGTGATTTTGCCAGAGATAAGGAACACTAAAAAACAAAACAAAACAAAATAGAATATAAAGAGAAAAGCTTCTCACCCTGCAGCCTGAGCTAACTCCAGGAATGAGTATTAGTTTGACTTCTGAGACAGTATAGGGTGTGTTCAGGTAACCTGCTGGTCATTAGGTGGCTGCCACAGCACCCTCCACACACCTGATGCTGCTTAGGGAGAAGCGGGCAGCTTGTGACAGCTTTTCCCATCAGAGAACATCTGGTTCAGCAGGCGAGGTATCACCTATGCAGCCACCGGAGACAAGGCTCAGCCTGCTTGGGCAGTGATACATTCAGCCCCACAGAGAGTGCAGAGCCAGAGACAGAATATGATGCTCAGGAGAAATGTCTACAAAGTTTTCTGCACTGAGCTAATTCTGGTTATTGCCTACAATCTCCTCCTGGTATTTTATAGCAACGTGACTTTACAAAAGTTGATTCAGGATAGTCTCCAAAAAGAGCTTTATTTGCCTCTGTCTAGATGGGACAGGACAGTGATAAAGAGACTTTCTCACTTGGAGATGGATTTGCAGCATCTGCATAAGTTTATAATGCTAACTGGGAGGGAATGGTGTGTGTGTGTGTGTGTGTGTGTGTGTATTTAAGGACACTTAGAAAAAGGAGTATAGAGGAAAAAATGAGCAAGAGATCATGTTCTCATATCTCAGTTGCTCAATTTTTGCATCTGACATTGAATTCTATGCCTCCAAATGAGCAGTAAGTAATGAGAATTAGTGAGAAGCAGAGCAAGAGGTTGGGGGAGAGGTGGGGGCAGGATGTGCTGAGTGGTGTGTGTATGCACTTGCACACACAAATGATTACAAGTACTTACAGGCAGGGAGGTAGATGAAGGCTCAGACTAAGAACCCCTGAAATGCTCAGGAATATCTAGGCACAGCTCTGTCCTGAGGCCTTTTCGTGGCAAGGCTTTTAAACAGAGGTGACAACCTCTGGGGCAAAGGCCTCACTTCCATTTTGCTGTAAGCTACTATTAGGAACTAATGGGGGCTTGTTAGAGGACCTAAGATTGAATCCTGATGTAATCATGATGATTGTGTGACTTGGAGCAAGTGCTTATCTCTCATATCTCTCTCAGTCTCAGGCTTCTGATCTGTAAGTGGAGATGAGAAGATACCTACCTGAGTTCACACAGTTGTGAAATATATACAGAAGGTGCTCTATAAACTGTTGTGTATCAAATTTTAACTTCTTTTTTTTATTAAGGTATAATTAATATATAACGTTTTATTAGTTTTAGGTGTACAGTGTAACGATTCAATATTTGTATATACTGTGAAATGATCACAATAAGTTTAGTTAACGTTTTTCACCAGACAGTTACAATTATATTTTTTTCTTGTAATGAGAATCTCTAAGATCTACTCCCTTAGCAAATTCAAATATACGATACAGTATTATTAACTGTAGTCATCATGCTGTACATTACATCCTCAAGACTTATTTATTTTATAAATGGAAGTTTGTGCCTTTTGACCCCCTTCACCCATTTCACCTACCCCTCACTTTCCACCTCTGGCAATTACCAATCTCTCTGTTTCCATGAGCTTACTTTTTTCTTTCTTTCTTTCTTTCTTTCTTTCTTTCTTTCTTTCTTTCTTTCTTTCTTTCTTTCTTTCTTTCTTTCTTTCTTTCTTTCTTCTTTTCTTTCTTTCTTCTTTTCTGTCTGTCTTTCTTTCTTTCTTTCATTAAATTTATTTATTTAAATTAGTTTCAAGTATACAGTATATTGGTTAGACATCTGTATAGTTCATAAAACAGTCCCCCCAATTGTTCTCTCCCTCCCCTGACCCTCCACTTAGCCATAATATTAATGCTAACTGCATTCCCTATGCCATGCTTTCCATTCCCATGACCAACTATCAACCACTAATTTGTATTTCTTTAATCCTTTGCCCTATTCTCCCAACCCCCAACCCCCCTCCTCTCTGTCCGTCACCAAATTGTCCACTATATTTGTGTCTGTTTTTGATTAGTTTGATTTTTTTTTGTTCTTTAGATTCTGCATGTAAGTGAAATCATATAATATTTACCTTTCTGTCTTCTGAGGTTTTTTTTTTTCTCTCATTTTTAGATTCCATGTATAAGTGAAGTCAAATGATATTTGTCTTTCTCTGTCTGATTTATTTCACTTAACATAATACTCTCAAAGTCCACCAAATTCTAACCTCTTTGCATGAATTCTGGGGTTCGTTTTTAATTTTGGTTCACCATGAAACTTTAACAGCTATGAATTTTATGTTTACTCAGCATCTGACTCCAGTGAGGGGAAGCAGCCATGTTTCTCCTGCTCCCAAGTGACAAGGATCAAGTGCTTGTGTTCCTGAAGAGAGGTTGGATGTGTGAGCAGGAAAACAACAATTCATTCAGACATGTGAATGTGTGCACATGGTGGCTGGAATGAGGGCAAGTGTCTTTTAAAATGGGAGTGATCATTTTCCCAGTTCAGGGTGAGGCAGAGGGATGGACGAAAGGACAAATAGGAGGAGAAAAAGGAAGACAGAAAATTAGGCAAAGGGAGAGAGAGAAAATGTTGAGAGAGGACCAAAGAGATGAGGCCAGAAAAGGAGCAAAGAAATGAGAACCTAGTGTGGGAGAATGAAAGGGTGTATTTGGCAATGAGGAAAAAAGAGAAAATGAGGAGAGGAAGAAGGACGCACAAAGCACCACAGCACCATCTACAGCCTCCCTCAGAAGGTTCATCATATTTTATTGTAGTACAATTTCTGAAAAGCAAGTTTCATAAACTTGGTTTAATGAATGTCTCATTGAGAGCCTACTGCTTTATTCTCTGTAACTGGCACATGGAAATTAAATTGATGAATATATGAATGAACAGTGTAAGAAGGTGAGGACAGAGAACAGGCAGATAGTGATAAAGAAAAGATTGATACAGGGCAAGAAAGTTGATGAAACAAAGAGAAGATTGTCAGTTCCAGAAGCCCTGACTTTGAGCACATCCAGCTGGGTTGGACATGGACTTGAAAGTATGCTCATTGCAGCTTCTCCAAGAGGATGCCTTTGAACCTGAGCAGTCACTAACACTTCCTGACAGAGCACCCAGATTACACCAGGACTCTCACCCAATCCCAGGGCTCAGCCTTCTGGAGTCTTAAAATAGGAGTTCTGCTTGCAACCTGGCTATTCTTTCCTTGAGCTGGAGTGCAGTGTGCCTAGAGAAGTCGTTTGAACTATCACTTTGAGCCATCGGGTTTACTTCTTTACTTTACAAATCAGTTCTCATTCTCATTTTTTATCATAACAATTTAAAAGTTTTTTCACTCTGCTCAATACCCTTCTCCACTTCTCCCCACACCCTCCAGCAGAGGAAAAAGAGAAACCAGGGAAAACAAAAAAATAGCCAAACTTTGTGTGCAAGGCTCTGTCCTAAGCATTTTATAAGAATTAATCCACATGATTATCACAGCAACTCTCTGAGGTACTTGGTAAATCTAAGGCACCAAGAAGACCAAGGTCACACAGAAAGGAGTGACCACTGATAATGTAGTACAATGTTTCTCAAATTTTATCGTACAAAAGAATTACTCATTGATTTCGTTAAAAGTGCAGATTCTGGCATCTTCCCCTAACTACATCTAATCTTGAGATTCTGAGTTAGTTGATTTGAAGATAAGCCTGGATATTTACGTTTTTATATAATCACAACAGATGACTCTGATGTAAGTAGTTCTTGGGCCTTATTGTCAATGTATTTCTCTGATCATCATTTTTAGAGGAACTCAGGAACATATAAATTCTGATAGAGCTGAAAGGAGAGGTATGTTCTAGTGAATGCCTTGCCAGGACAGCCTGGCATGACTCTAACAAGTTCCCTTGAAATATCACATCCTCTGGGATAAGAGCTTGAAATTTTTAGAATTTGGAGAGGAATATATTTCAAGGAAATATGAAGGCAAAGCAAAGCCCAGGTACATAATGATTGGCTGAAATATTTGTTCCCTTGCCCTTCATTTGCAGAAGAAAGTATGAAATTGGCAATGAGGCAACAAGAAAATGTGGACAACACACTGGGTAGGGTAGAAGCCAAGGTGAGTGAGACAGATAACCACAGAAGCAGAGAGATACTCTTCCCAAATTCACCACTTTTCAAGCACTGGGGTGAGGACCTTTCTGAGACCCAGCAGAAAAAGGCATAGGACTTCTTCTGGAAGTTTGGTTACAATGTTTACTTCAGTATTCAGTTGCCCCTCAATCATCTCATCCCAGACACATGAGATTCCAGGTAAGTTGGGCTTCGTAGAGTCCTCAGTTTAATTTGGGGATGAGCTTTGGGAGCAGTGAAAGTCAAGGATTGGGAAAAGAAGGTTGAGGGAATGGAAAATTGGTGGGGATGGGGTTCAGAGAATAGAAAGCTTTTTCAGGCTGACTGAGTAGAGTTCTTGTTTTTAATCCATTTTATAATGTCATCTTGGAGAAGATAATTTTTTCAAGTATTTATAGCCTCTTGGAGATGTGCAGAGATGTCAGAGAAACATAGACACTTGAGAATTCTGATATGATGAGTCAAGTTCATAATTTTACAGACAGAGAAATTGAGGCTGAGAAAGAGAAAGGACTAGTGCAAGTCACACGGAAGTTCACAGCTCTACTTCTTCCCCTGGTATTTTCTTCAAACTCTCTGCTTGGATTCCTGTTTGTTATTAATTTTAATTTATAGAGGCTTACCTCTCTTTCTCTTTTTGTTTCTATTTCCCATTGCCTTTTCTCTTTCTGCCTCTTCTGCCCTCTTTCACAAGTTTTTAATATAACACCTTCATTGAGATATAATTCACACATCATATAATTCATTTATTTAAAGTGTAAAATTTGGTGGTTTTCAATATATTCAAAGAGTTGTGTTCCATCACCATAATCAATTTTAAAACATTTTCATCACTTCAAAAGAAACCCCATACCCATTAACAGCCACTCCCCATTTGCCCACAATTTTCTCATCCCTAGGCAATCACTAGTCAACTTTCTGTCCCTATGGATTAGCCTCTTCTGGACATTTCATATAAATAAAATTATAGAATGGGGGTCTTTGTGACTGGCTTCTTCTTTTTTCACTTAGCATAATGTTTTCAACTGTAATTTATGTTATAGGATGTATCAATATTTCATTTCTTTATTGTCAAATAATATTCCATTGTATGGATATACCACATTTTGTTTATTTATTCACCATTTTATGAACATTTGGATTGTTTCCACTTTTTTGACTATTATGAATAATGCTGCTATAAACATTCATGTACATGTTTTTGTGTGGGCATATGTTTTCATTTTTCTTGGTTATATCATAGGAGTAGAATTGCTAGGTCATACGATAACTATATTTAACATTTTGAGGACCTGCCAGACTGTTTTCCACAGTGATTGCATCATTTTACATTCCCTTCAGTGTATGAGAGTCCTGATTTTTCTATGTACTCATCAACATTTGTTATTATTATTTTTTTGATAATAGCCATTTTAGTGGGTGTAAAGTGGTATATCATTGTGGTTTTGATTTAAATTTCCCTGATGTCTAATGATGCTAAATATCTTTTCATGACTTATTGGCCATTTGTATAACTTTTTTGGAGAAATGTCTATTCAGAGACTTTCTTCTTTTTAAAATTGGTTTACTTATCTTTTTATTATTGAGTTGCAAGTGTTATTTATATATTCTAGGTACAAGTTCCTATCAGACATATGGTTTGCAAATGTTTTCTCCCCTGTGGGTTGTCTTTTTACTTTTTTATGACCTTCTTTGGTGCACAGAAGTTTTTCACACTTCGTATGAGTTTAATCTTTTTAAATTTATTGAGATTTATTTTATGCCTTAGCATATGGTCTCTTCTGAAGAATGTTTTTTGTGCAGTTGAAAGAATTCTGCTGTTGTTGGGTAGAGTGCTGTATAGATGTCAATTAGTTGGTTAGCAGTGTTCTATAAGTCTTTCTTTTCCTTGTTTATCTTCTGCCTAGTTGTTGTATCTATCAAAAGTATGGTATTGAAGCCTCTAAAGATTATTGTTGAATTGTCTATTACTCCCTTCAATTCTTTCAGTTTTTGTTTTATGTATTTTGGGACTCTGTGGCTATGTGCATATGTTTTTAATTGTCACTCTGATGGATTCATCATTTTATCATTATAAAATCTCCTTTTTACCACTAGTAACATTTTTATTTTAATATCTCTATTTTGTCCAATATTAGTATAACTATCCTAGCTTTCTTACTTTTGCTGTTTGCATGATACATTCTTTAATTTAAACCTATTTTAATTTTTTGATCTAAAGTGTGTTTTCTGAAGACAGTATATAGTTGGATTTTTTTAAAAATAGGCTTCTTGTCAAGATGGCAAGTAGACAAACACTGTGCTTGCCTCCTCTCACAACCACATCAGAATTATAACTAAACTACAGAATAGCCATCCTTAGGAGTCGCCTGAAGTCTAGCTGAACAGAAGGCCTACAACTGGGGGCACACAGAGGAGGACAATTGACACTGGTAGGAGGGGCAGAGATATGAAATGGGCTGGTCCCACATCCGTGTGAAGTGCCTGAGAATTGTGAGAAATACCTTGGCTATGGAGGTTTTTCTGGAAGAGTGAAGATTCCCGGCTCCACACTGGGCTCCCCAGCCCAGGGTTCCAGTGCTGGGAATAGAAGTTCTTACAATTTCTGGCTGTGAAAACCAGCAGAGATTGTGGCTGAGTGAGATGAGGGTCTGTGGCAGTCGCAGATGTTTCTCTTAAAGGGCCCACATGCAGGCTTACTGACAGACTCATTTGCTCTGGGCTCTAACGCTGGAGCAGCAGCTCGAAAGGTGCCAGAAATATATGGGGAAGAACTGAGTTATCTGGCTTCAGGGTGAGGGCTGCTGGGGCAACTTCTTCCCAGACACAAGTGCTGGCAGAGGTCATTGTTCCTTTGCTGAACCCTCCCCCACCAGGGTTGCAGATCCAGGCAGCCACCATCAACTAGGTGACACAGGTCGCCCCACCCTGGTGACTTCCTGAGACCCAGTTCCTCGCAGTTTGCGAGCCTACCCAAACTGCTTCCAGTGGATTTTCCATACAAATGACCTGTAGTGGCTCATGCTGAGGACTTTCCTAAAATCTCTCAAAGGTTTACAAAACCTAAACAAGCAGCATCTGGCCTTGCTTGACATGCTCTAAACCTCTTGCTGAGCAGCCGCAAGCCTGCACTATTGGCAGCTGTCCTAGCTTGCAACTTGGTCTCTCAAGGTACTTCCAAACCCAGCATGGGTGGTGGCCACTTGTGGATTGCTTGGTGGCTCATGCCAGATGGCCCCAGGCAGGGCACAGGCTGCAGTTGAACTTGGCCTGTGGCAGGGCCCCTCCCAGGAGGCCCTGGTCTGCACATCCAGTGGCTGGCTTTAGTCTGAGCTGTAAGACCACCTGGGGTCACACCTGAGGATGAGTAGACAGGGCAGGCACCAGAGCCCTGTTAAAATGAACCGTGCTCTGTAGTTTTAGCCCCTGCAAAACTGCTTCTCCACTGGTCATGGCCAGTCATCACAACCAATCAGCCAGATAGTCAGTCTCTCTCATTTATGAGCAAAGATCAACTACATCAGGAGGGCACACACAGCCCATATAAGGGATATACCTAGAGTACCCAGCTCAGGTGACTGGGGAAAACTGTGTCACTGTAACCCACAGCACACCTACTACACACTTACTACCCTACTAAGACTGGGAGACATAGCAGCCCTACCTAGTATGTAGAAACAAACACAAGTAGGCAGCCAAAATGGGAAGAGAAAGAAACAAGTCCCAAATGAAAGAACAGAACAAAGCTCCAAAAAAGAAACTAAACAAAATGGAGACAAACAATCTACCAGATTCAGAATTCAAAACACTTGTTATAAGGATGCTTAAAAAAGAGATAGAAAACATAAAAGTGGAGATAGAAAACATGAAAAAGAACCAGTCAGAAATGAAGAATACAATAAATTAAATGAAGACTACCTTAGGAGGAATTAACAGTAGATTAGATGAAGGAGAGGATTGAATCAGAGATTTAGAAGACAAAGTAGCAGAAAGCACCCAATCAGAATAGCATAAAAAAAAAAGAATCCAAAAAAATGAGAATAGTTTAATGGGCCTCTAGGACAGCATCAAGTGTACCAATATTCTTATCATAGAAGTACCAGAAGGAGAAGAGAGAGATCAAGGAATTGAAAACCTATTTCAAGAAATAATGACAAAACCTCCCTAATCTGGTGAAGGAAATAGACAAACAAGTCCAGGAAGCACAGAGAGTCCTAACTAAACAAGGTGAACCCAAAGAGGCCCACATCAAGACACATCATAATTAAAATTCCAGAGTTTAAAAATAGAGAATCTTAAATGCAGCAAGAAAAACGTAGTTACCTCCAAGGGAGCTCCTATAAGACTGTCAGCTGATTTCTTCACAGAAATTTTCCAGGCCAGAAGGGATGGCAGGAAATATTCAAAGTCATTAAAAATGAGACCTGTAACCAAGACTACTCCACCCATAAGCTATCATTTAGAAATGAGGGACAGATAAGAAAAAGCTAAAGGAATTCATCATCACCAAACCAGTATTACAGAAAATGTTAGAAGGACTTCTTTAAGATGAAGAAGAAAAAGATTAAAAAAAGATAAAAAGTATTAATAGTAAAGTGGGAATAGCTACATGTTTGTTAATAATTACCTTTGAATGTAAATGGATTAAGTGCTCCAATCAAAAGATAGAGTGGCTGAATAAATAAGAAAACAAGACCCTTACATATGCTGCCTATAAGAGACTCACTTCTCGAAACACAAACACAGACTGAAAGTAAAGGGATGAAAAAATGTTTTATGAAAATGTAAACAAACAAAAAGCTGGCATAGCAATATTTACACCAGACAAAATGAACTTTAAAATAAAGGCTATAACAAGAGGCAAAGAAGGACCCAGTTATCCCACTTCTGAGTATTTATCTGAAGAAACTCAAAACACTACTTTGAAGGAACATGTGAATCCATGTATTCATTGTAGCATTACTTACATTAACCATGATATGGAGGCATTCTAGGTTTCTGTTGCTGGATGAATGAATAAAGAAGAGGTGGTATATATACAGTGGACTATTTATTCAGCCATAAAAAAGAATGAAATCTTGCCATCTGCATCAACATGGATGGATCTAGAGGGTACTGAGTGGAGTAAATCAGACAGAGAAAGGAAAATGTCACATATAGAATCTAGAGAACAGGAAAAACAAACAAACAACAGAAACAGGCTCACAGATACAGAGGTCATTTTGATGGTTGTCACATTGGGAGGCGGGGAATCAGTGAAGAGGGAGGGGATTAAGAGATACAAATTGGTAGTTACAAAATAGTCATGGGGATGTACGTTTAGCATGAGGAATATAGTCAGTAGTATTGTAATAACTATGTATGGTATCAGATGGATACTGGATTTGTCAGGGTAATTACTTCATAAGTTGTATAAATGTCTAATAACTATGTTGTACACCTGAAACTAATATAATATTGCATGTCAACTATAACTCAAAAAAAACAATAAAAATAAAATAAAAATACAATCTGACAATCTCTACCTTTTGATTAAGTAGTTTAATTCATTTATATTTAATGTTTCTATTAACATAATTGGATTTATGTCTGCCATCCTATTTTTGTTTTTTTTATGTCTCATGTTTTCTCTAATCCTCTTTTACTACTTGTTTTTTTTTTTTTTTTTACATTAAGTGAATACTTTCTAACGCAACAGTATAATTCTTTTAATACTTTTTCAGTATATTTTTATGATTATTTTCTTAATGGTTGCTCTAGGGCTTATCACATATGTCTTAACTTATCAGAGTCTACTTAGAGTTATTACAATGATATATATAGGAAGGTTACTCATATATAACTCAATTCCCTCTTCCTCCTTTTTGCTATTATTGTTACACGTATTTCATATATATGGTACCAACTTAAAAATATACTGTTATAATTACTTTATATAATTTTATGCCTAGTAAAGAAGAGAAAAAGGAAAGTGTAAATTTATGGAGTTTTTATATTTATCTTTTTCTTTACCAGGTCTGATTCTCTGTACTTGTTCCCATGATTCAATTTACCATCTGGTGCCATTTCCTTACTTCAGTACAGCTTTGCTCACATCCACCTCTTTTGTGCTATTATTGTTAAGTATATTAAATAATTAGATGTTATAGGCTCAATAATATAATTATATATACTTTAAAAATATGATTACTTTTAAAATCAGTTAAGAGAAGGAAGGAGAAGAAATAAGCATTTATAATGTCTTTCATAATTACACAACTACATTTACTGGTACTCTTTGTTTTGTGTGTGGATGTATGTATTTGAATTACTGTCTGGGATTACTGGCTTGCAGCCTAAAGAACTTAGTAGTTCTTGTAAGGTGGGTCTGCTACCAACAAATTCTCTCAGTGTTTGTTTATCTGCAAGTGTCTTTATTTTACCTTCATAGTTGAAAGATATAAAAGATGCTTAGTTGATAGTTGTTTTTTGTTTTTTTTTTTTGTTTTTTTTAATTTCAACATTTTCAGTATGTCATCCAACTGCCTCTGGCTCTATCGTTTATGATGAGATGTCAACTATTAATATTATTGGGATTCTCTTGTAAGTAGTGAGTTATTTTATTTTTTGTTTCTTTCAAGATTTTCTTTTTTATTTTTGGCTTTCAGCATTTGGATTATGATGTGTCTCAATGTGTATCTCTACAATTATCATACTTTGGGTTCATTAAGCTTCTTGGATGTGTCTAGAAGTTTTTGAGTATGAATATTTCTTTTGGGGTTATAAAATATATATTTTGCAATTTCATCTTTCATAAAAGATGGTAATGACTACCGGGAGTATTTTGATTTTGAGTCATGTGGTCAAAGGCATGCATGCCATGATCTGTTAGAGATACCTGCTATCATGCAAGTGGAAAATGGTGACGTGTGTGTCAGTATTTACCACTTGCATACCAGGAGGCAAGTAGGACATAATACATTTTCTCCTGGGTTGGTTGCATAATTTGTTTTTAGGTATGAGGAGAATATGCTGGGATCAGTTGGCAACTTAAGTTTCCTTGTACTTATTTAATTTTGGAGCATTCAGATTTAATTCCATAGGTATTAGCTCATGAAACTGCTTGTTAAAAAGTATTACTGTGGACAAAAATCTACTTATTATTACTGTGTATAAATTATCAATATATACTTGAATACCATCTGAGTCACATATGATACCTATAAACCAAATGAGTCCTCTTCTTCCCTGCAGTCCATAAAAAAATCCATGTGCTTCAGACATACGTGAATTTCAGAGCTGAAGTATTCTGGAAACCACCATGGTTGAAGAGCTATAGGAAGACCACTCCATTGACTTTCTCTGAGAGAGAAATAATTTAGTGAATCAAAACTATCACATAGAATCTTGAATTATTAGATTATTTAAGAATAGACCAATGCCATTTAGTCCAGCTTTCTGGCTAAGCCAGATGCCAAAGTAATTGTAGTTACTAATTTTCCCCAGTCAGTCACTTTATTGAGTTTAGATAGATATTAAATATCAACAAACACACACACATGAAAAGGCATAGCTTTGATAGTTAATGTCTCATAGGCAGTCCACCAAAATGCTGTAGACAGGACCACTGACAAAATTTTCATGGCCCAGTACAAAACGAAAATGTAGAACCTTTTGCTGAAAAACTATTAAGAATTTCAAGATGGTGATAGCAAAGTATTAAGCCAAGTTAACTGATTAAGTGTGGGGACCTGTATGACTGCAAAGTTGCACATCTGGGAAGTTGTCTGGTTGATGACATAACTTCCCTTAGGAAATACCAACATAAGAATATATTTTGCAATTACTTAAAGCCTGTTTGCATGTGCACATATTAATTTATTTATTGTGTAGAACAGTAGTTTCAGGCAAAGTTGTGATATGCATAAAGTTTATCTTTCTGACTCTAATACCTAGAACTTATTCACCTTATTTCTCCCATTGTGCCACTTGTTAGATGTGAGAGGCGGGTGTGGTTCTATATTGGAAAGAGTTGCTAGAGATCAGTTTCTCTAGCTGTCATCCAAGCAATAAATATTTTTCAGTATCTGTCCAATATGGTAGCCACAAGTCATATATGTCTAATTAAATGGAAATTAAACTTGAATTAAATTAAAATTTTAGGTTTTTGGTTGCATAGCCACATTATAAGTGTTCAATAATCACATGTGGCTAGTGGCTATCATAATAGACAGCCCAGATATAAAACATTTCTATCACTGAAGAAAATTTTATTGGATATAACTGATCTATACATTTCAGGTCAGGTGCTGGGAAGCAAGGGGGAAGGAGAGATCATTCTTTTTGGAACTGCAGGAGCAACACTCCCTGCCTTTCTTGATATAAGGTGGTGAAGAGAATATGAGGTGTGCATAAGAAAAGTGTTGTGAAAGCATTTAGAATGTAGTGAAGAAAATATTCAAAAAGGTGCGTGCGAGACTGGAAGAAACAAAATCTGAAGGTAGCTGATTGAATTATGTGGATTAGAGGAAAAAGAAGCTGAGCAGATTTTAATTTAGTTTTCATTTTAGCTTAATTATCAATTCTACCCTCAATTAAAATGTGTATGTATTATATAACTACTCTGTATTAGACATGGAGAATTTAAAGTTTACCTCTCATGCTCCTCTGCCTCAGCTTTAAATATTAATCACTGTCAGGCTTTAGCTCAAGGCTCTTATCTGCATGTAACTCGAGTGATTTTATCCAAGTCTTCACAACCAACTACCACTTACATGGTGACAACTATTATTGCGAACAAGGAAAGAGGCTACTGAAGTAACACCCTTAAATGCGTTTGTGTCTTTCCTCAGTGCCAGATTTATTGAATGGAACCTTCTGAAATAAACTAATTAGGTACCCATGTGGGTTAACACACAACACACAGGGGGGTAAGAGTTTTATGCGACAGTGCCAGGATGAAAATCCTTAGTGTCTCCAAAGAAAGCTCTGAGCTCTGTTGACTGGCAGCATGGAGAGCTTCACATGATTCTCCAGCCACTGGCTATGATGGGTGGAGGGTCAGGTTTTCAGCTCTCAGCGCACCCGTCCCTGATGCTACCGGTTTAGGCTTGAGCATCATTAGTCTAAGATGGTCAGCTTATACGAACCTTACAAGGTGGGATCCTTATGCTTGTTGGCCCCTATGGATGCAGGCTTATCCAGGACAGTCCTGACTGTCATTTCTGTGGTTTGGGGTATTCCAGCCACACCCTGAGGGTGTTCCCATTATGTGCCAGTTGACTGTGCTATCATTTACTGGCTTTCATGGAATCCATTTTGTAAAGTCTCAAAAGTCTTCAATTCTTCATGCTCTATACTCTCCCAAATTCATATGTCTCCAATCCACATTGTTCAGCTGCAGCTGCAGGACCATATATTCAGTAACCTGCTGAAGGATTTCATGGTGTGACTCGTGGCACTTCAGACTCAAGGTGACCAAACTTAAAAGCATTAATTTCTTTTTCTCCTCTCATTATTCTTAGTTCAGTGAATGGTGTCATTGTTCAAGTAACAATCATGACAATAACAGGAATCACCAAAGTAGTAAT
>CM053503.1:74567107-74613216 GCA_028627145.1 Eidolon dupreanum | reverse complement strand
CCTATACACATTGTATATAACGAAGATGCAGATTAAGTAATTTAAAAAAGTAATATGGTTATCAAAAATGGTCTCTTACAGGTGTCTTCAGAAGACATATTCTTCACAACTCCCATCCCTCAGTGTCATTCTCATATTTATGAATGAAACTCTGTCCATTATACAGCGGGCAATCACCAGTATCATCAAACGGACTCCATCTCAGTTTTTGAAGGAGATCATCTTGGTGGACGATTTTAGCTCAAATGTTGAGCAACTTGATTAAGGGATAATAGTAAAAATGACCATTTATTGACTGTGCTATGCTGGAAAGGGGTTTTAACTTGTATTCACAGCACTTTGGGCTCCTCATACAGGAAAAAGAAAGGGCTTTTTTATTGAGTGCCTATTTGGCTGGGCACATTAATCTCCATGAAGTCAAGGCAGGGGGTCATCATCTCAATCACACAGAGGAGGGAACAAAGACAGAACACAGTGTGCCCAAATGACATGGACAGTCAGTGGTGGAGCTGATCAGGCCCAGGACTGTGTGACTCCAAAGCCACCTGTGCCCTGTCCAGGCACCATGAGAGAGGCCTGAGGGAATGAAGTTGGGTCCAAAGGAGGATCTCAGACACCAAGAAGGGATTCAGAATCATTCCCTATGAGTAAAAAAAAAAATCCAATCTTTCAGGTAATTAAACTCAGAGAAAAGGAGAGCTTTGGATTCTGAGACTCTTTACAGACACAATGCCCCCTTTCCACCCTGATCTTACCTTTGCTCACAACATGCTCCCTTCCCACCCTGGTCTTATCCACCCAAGGAGGACGCATGGGGAAGTGGAAGGTAGTGGATGTACCTGAGTCCTCACTTTCTGGGGTTTCAGAATCCAAGTTCTTCCCTTGTAAGCTCTATGTCCTTGAGTAAATTAACTTCTCCAAGCTTCAGCTTCCTTATCTGCAAAACATGAACAATAATAATAACTATCTCATAGACTGTAGTGAGAATTAAATGAGATAATAATGGTAGCTAACATTGTTTGTTCTAAGCACTTTACACATGTTAACTATTTCAATCATTACAATAACTCTATGGGAAGGAACCACTTTTTTGCCCAAATCACAGATGTGAAAAACTAAGTCAAGGAATGTGCTCAACATCACTCAGCTGGTAAGTGACAGAATTGAGATTTGACCATAACTTCAGAATTTAGAGCCCTAGCTCTAGCTATTGTGTTCACTGATATAATATACAGATTATGAAGAGCATTTAGCATGTTGTAACCTCTCAGCAAGTGCTAGTTTTAATTTTATTAATTTTGGACACAAACTAGAATTAAATCAGTAATTCTAGTTTGAATTAAAACAAATTAGAATTAAGTCATGAAACCAGAGATTTGAGCTAGCGATAAAGAAGAAATTTCTGATAGTAAATGCTGTAAAATAACAAGGTGTGGGAGGAATAATTTGTTTCTTCTTTGAGGATATTTAAGTACCCGACGGATTATTGTAGCTTCAAATTAGGGGCAGTTTGACCTGAGGTTAAGAGATAAATGACCTCTTAAACTTTCTTTTATGGATTTCTAGAGACTAAGAACATTTCTTTTTCATGCTTCAAATACCTTCCTATCTTGTCCTTCCAATATAACAGCACAAAAAAACAAGAAGGTACTATTCCAAAGCAAAATTCTGCAAAAAAACAAAGAAAAAAGAATGGCTGACCTCACCTGTTTCTGGGCATGGAGACTGATACCAAGTTGCATACCTGGTTTTCAAGCAAGAAATAACTTAATTAGAAAGACCTCTGTAATTAGAAAGACCTCTGTTCTGAACATCTGAGAAGAGCCAGGGTCCACTCCCTGGCTCTGAGAGATGACCTGAGGCAAGTCATCTCATATCTCTGGGATTTAGTTTCTTCATAGGGCAAATGCAGGGTCTGAGCTGGAGGACCTCTGAACCTTTTTCTATGGAAAAAAAAAAAATTAATGGTCCTATAATTCCACATTTCATGAGGAGCAGATAAGAGTTAATTTGTCTTCTTCCTGTGGAACAGTGAAATCAAAAGAGTAGTGATAGTGAAATCAAAAGATACAGGAGTAGAGTAGCCACATAACAAAGTGCTGGATTGTTACAAACGATGTCCCTATCATATAACACATTGCTTTCACTAGGTTTGGTAACTCAGTTATATTTTTCACAGAGATAGTTTATTTGGATGGGCACAGAAGAGGATCTATTAGTCATTCTTTGACTACTGTCATTGGGACAGGAATTAGCTTCTCTCTGATTAACCACAGAAACATCAGCTGGATTGGGCCTAAACTGAACTTTACTCAAAAAACTGTTTTGTGTTAAACTGAGAAAAATGATTGGAAGTCTCTACTATGCATGCCATAAGAGAAACTTACTATTCATGTGATTTTTAGGGGTAAGTAGCTCCATTACTTAATACCCCCCACCCCATTTCCTCATCTGTAACATGGAAAAAATAATAATGCCTTCCTGAGAGGACCATTCTGGGGATTAAATGATACATGTAATATCTTCAGCATAGGGCTTGCTCCCAATAAATGTTAGGTAGTGTTGTTACTCCTAGTTTATCTCAGTACCATTTGTAGTATTGTCGAAATGCCACAAATTGGTATTAGAGTTGTGCTCCCTTCCTTTTCCCCGCTTCATTTGTATCAGGTTAAATGTTACAAGTGTCAATAGAGCTAATCTAAGGTTTTCAAAAATTGTATTAATTTAGATGGGATCCTGTATTTTCTCCCCAATTTTAGGCAAATTCTACAATCAACTACTTATTGAGTTTCTACTATGTGCCAGGCACTGTGCATAAAAGAGAATGTCAGTGATTTCGAGAAGTTTCCATTTTAATTAATGAGGCAAGACACCTATGGAAAGACACCTCAATATATGAAAAGTAGTGTATCAAAGTGAGTGCAAGAAAGCCCAGAGACTTGGTTGGGATGACCTTCAGAGGCTTCCTAGAGGATGGGGACTTGGGTTGGGACTTGAAAGCTTGTTAGGACTTGAAAAGGCAAAGAAAACAAAGGAAGACTGGTTGTGGTGGGGAGAGACAGGGAGTGGAGAAAAAGATGATACAGAAGCCAGAAGCGCCCTGAGCTGACCAGCCAGGAATAAAAGTTTTTGTGGGGGTGGGGGCAGGGAGTACCAATGAGAGAGCCAGGCTGAGAAGGGATCATAGATTTTAGAAGATCCACTGAGGGTCTTAATTGTTGTGCTGGACTATATGCATTATTTCTGAGAAGGTGACTCAAAATCTACAACTCATAGAATTTTGGAATTAGAAAGGATCTTGATATATTATCCAGGCTTCTCTAAATTGAGGTAACAGAGATTCCCCAAGTGGGAATTGACAGAATTAGATAGTGAGGGAGCACAAATTACAGTCTAGATATCCAGAGTCTATGGCAACCACTTCTTTTCCTTTTTTCTGTTTCCCCCACCCCCCACTATTTTGGTTCTCAAGTTTTATTCAAGAACTCATACAAAATATTTCAGATAAATGAGGTTTAATCCTCATCGTCCTCTTTTTCATCCTGGTTAATCTAGTGGTAATGTAATTCCTAACTCTCTTTGCACTTAGCAACTACGTGCAACCAATCACATAGATTATTCTTCAAATAGTTTTTAGTGAAATATTTCAAATACCTTTTGGAAAAAAGAACATCAGAAATTGTGGTAATCTTGCTCTTGTTCCTTTCAATAGTTATAACCCCTCCACCAAGAGTCTCAGCTTTTCTATTCACTTTAATTATTATTATTATTATTATTATTATTATTAGCCTGCTTCATACAAGCTTTTTTCATGGGTGCCATGGTGGCAGCAGAGGCAGAAAAAAATATGTCAACCCCTTCTGATTATTTTCTAAATGTAGTGACTGGGTGAATGTAGGGACTTTCTACCATTTGTTTCTTTTAGTAGGAGCGAACAGCCTTCAGATCCATTGGCTCTCTTTAATACTTACAACTCTTAAGTCACTTACCCTGGAGTGGAGCAGGAAAAGTTCTAAAATGGGGCAAATTTTAGTACCATAGTCATGTAGGTATTGATTCCAGCTCCTGACCACTCCAGGACTCACAAATCTACTCCCCTTCTGAGAAAGGAACCAGAAAGAATCTCATCTCTGTGAAATGGGGGTGGGGAGATGAGGAAGAGTAGATGGAGGAAAATCTTGATAAACCCAATCAAGTACATACATAATTCTTGAGGCAGCATGGCATGGTGTTTAAATACAACAGGGGTTGACATCAAGTTGTGCCACTTACTAAATGTGTGACTTAACAAGTTTCTTAACCTCTCTGTGCCTCAGGTTTTTCATCTGTAAAGTGGGGATACTGAAGTGTTACTGCATATTAATTCTTTGAGAATTAATAAATAAATATTATCAATGAATAACTCAGAGTCATTTGGTCATACACCTTAAACACTACTTAGCAATTTTCATGCAAGTTGTTTTTATTAAATGTGAGGACATCAACTGGTATGCTGAGTCAAAGGACAAATGCATAGGTAGGCTTTATAAAAGTGAGGGGGGAGAGGGAAGAAAAACTATAAACAATCTTGGAATAGTGAAACTCGTTTGCATAATTATGGGGTAAACTGATTGGCTAAGGGCTGGAAAAAATTAGTCTGGGCATTCTGTCTGCATTGGTCCTTGAGTAGGCCAAGTAGAAATAGCTAACACAGTACAAAACAATTTTAGTTGTTTATATATTCTCTAGAAAAGTTTTGCATGTTTAACTATGGAGAAGATGCTGCAAGCTCTCTCTGCAATGTCTGTCCATCAGCATTTGCACATTAGTTCGATCAGGTCTGTCCTCATTCTTGCTAGAATTTCTCGATATACATAAAGCTTGTATAACAGTGTCTGGCACATAGTAAGCAGTATTATTATTCTAAGATAGTTTAACTTTGAGGGAAAGGAGATTAGGAATGGCAATATTAAGCCCGAGGATGAAAGAGAGAGGAGAGGTAGGTGCAGAGGGAACAATGACTATTTTCTCAGTCAAGGCTGTAGAATTGCTCATCTTAAGCTAGAGGTAGTTTATATATATAATAGTATGTATTATAGTATTTCTGTACTGAATTGATTATGGCACTCGGAATTTCTATGGGTGTGCATTTGGTTGACAGGAGATCTAAAGGCAAACTTGGAAGAGAAGATAAGGCTTTACAACCAGAAGTATCCAGGACTACTGAAAATAGTACAGTATATGAAGAGAAAAGGTCTTGCTCAAGCACGCAACACTGGCAAAGAAGTGGCTACGGCTGATGTGGTTGCCATCTTGGATGCTCATGTTGAAGTAAATGCTGGGTGGTAAGGCATCAGGAGCTTTCTTCTTCTGGGAAAGGGGAGAAAGGAGATACTGTGCATGTACTGAATAAAAGATGGGATAGTGTGGAAATAGGGAAAAGTCAACACAAGACCTTAAACAAAGGGATACTCCAAAGACAAGATGCTTTTACTCAAGGATTTTGATTGACTAAGGATAGTAATCTAGTGCTAGAGAAAGAAACAATGAGCTTCAAGTATTGACTACTGATTCCAATCCTGACTTTACCAAATACTTTGTAAGTTTGAATAAATCACATCACCTAACTAGACATTCTGTCCTTTTCTGCAAAATGAAGAGATTATCTTTTGGTAATTCCTAAGGTTTTTCCCAACCCTGGAATTACATGATACAAAAAAGCTGTGTTTTGGAGAAGATAAAGAATCAGATAGTAAAGAGACATCATTTTAGAAACAGGGAAACCTAAGAGATCATTTACATTCAGGCAGAATACTAATGGTCATGGTTTGCAATGGCTTGGGGGTGGTATTTGGGTACTAATTTCAAATATGATTTTGCATGCTCAGCTGCTAGAATCCCAGCTATCCCAAAAGTTGCAGAGATTTTCTGGACTCTGGCTAGTTCTCCTCACCACCCAGTACAGCTTCAATGCAGAAGGTGCTCAATGTCAGGGTAGCTGCTTAGAGCAGCTTTGTCTGCTTGCTTCTTCTGCTTACTTTCATATCCAACCTGGGTTTGTTACACACTCTTCTTCCAGGGCAGAGCCCATCCTGGCTCGGATTCAGGAAGACCACATCGTGATTGTGTCTCCTGTGTTTGATAACATTCATTTTGACACCTTCGAACTGGGTAAGTATGAATTGGCAGTTGATGGGTTTGACTGGAAACTATGGTGCTGCTATGATTCACTGCCAAAGGCCTGGACTGACCCGAATGATGTCACCACTCCAGTGAAGTAAGTCTGACTAGGCTGAGGAAACTTGGATAGCACTTGGGAAGTCAGAAAGCGAAGATGTGGGTTTTGTTTATATTTGGTGGTAGTAATGAAAGTGAGGTGGGGAGAGTGAAGAACAGGGGATAGAGAAAAAAAAGATGATCCCTATCAGGCTATGAAATAGGGATATGAAGATGAAAAAGATGTACTTGTAATAGACTTTGGGAAGGGTTATGACAGCACAGGAGATGAGGGAAAGGCTACATGCACTCAATCCAGTCTGAGAAGTTAAGGAAAGGCTACAAAATAAGAAGAGGCTTAGGTAGAGTTTTGAAGGCCAAACCATCACTGGACTTTCTACCCCTCACCTCCATCCTAACCCATTCATCATCGAGGGCTTAGTAACTCTCTTGCTGTATGCTCTATAAGAGTCCTTCCATCATTGGCATCCTGACTGCCAACAGGCTCTTCTTGGGAAAGATCGGATCTCTGGATGGTGGTATGCTGGTCTATGGAGGAGAGAATGTGGAACTTAGCCTGAGGGTAGGAACATTTACATTATCCTTATGGGACAAAGCAGAAAAGGAAATAATAGGAGGGTAGTAGGATCTCTAGAATCCTGAAACAAGCCAATCCTTGGCTCAAGAGGTAGACAAATCCTCATGTTTCTAGGTCACTAAAGATAGGCAATAGGACTTCTGGAGTGGAGCTTTCTGGAGTAGGTATATATAATCTGGGAGATATGGGTGAGAAGGGGTAGAATTGAGGCTCAGAAGATGGTGTCCCTATTTCCCTTGAGGAATCCAGGCATTTCCAAGCATCTCTTAGGACAAAAAAACTTTGTGGCAGACAGCTCTTTGCAAGACCAGTCAAATAGAAACTGGGAAGAGGGACAAAGGATATAGATGTGTGGGCAGCCAGCCTGCTCCTGTATAGACAGCTAGAGCAGCTGACATGATGACATAAGTTCATGCTGAGATGTAGACTAGTCTAGACAAATAGCCAATTTGTACAGCAATAAAATCCTCAAACCAGTTATGGTTCTGACCAACTACCCATGTACCTGGAATAACACTGGTATCTGGAGGAACAACACTGGCTTCACACTTCAGCAATGACGCCTCTTCTCTGCCCCATATTTCTCATGTTGCCTTAGGTCAAATAAACATCCAGATTTTTTTGTGCTTTATAAGGAAATTCAGGATACAAACTAGACAACTGGAGAAATTCCAAGTGCAAGTTCATATTACAACAGTATATCAGTTAGCTATTGCCATAAAAATGCTATATAACCAACCACCCCAAACTCAGTGACTTAAAACAACAGTTATTTATTTTCACAGATCTGCAGGGCTTGGATGGGGTAGCTCTTAAGGCCTTGGTTTGGAATTAGCACATTATGTTTTTCTGCCCTATCCCATTTGTCATGGTCAAGCCTAAAGTCAAAGGCGTGGGAGTATCTTCTATCTACAATGAAGCCATGAAGAGAGGTATGAAGAATTGGAGCCAATAAATTGAACCCATCATGATCAGTTTGGAACAGGTTTCATGCGTAAAATATCCCTTGCATAGTATCCTTTTCCTCTTCTGTATAATCTACAGGCCTTTATTAAAAGGCCATGACCCTTGGTTTGTGACCGTACTTATTGGTTGATCTTTCTTTCATCTTACAGCCTAAGGCTGAACTATTAAAAGATGTCACATAAGGTAGTGAAAATTACACAGGTATTGGAATCTAGATATTAAGTTCAAATCCTACTCTTCCACCAGAAAGTTTGTGCTGTCCTCTAAGCCATACCTGCTACATCAAGAACCTAGCATGATGAGTGACACATGGCTTACATTCAATAAATGGCTAGTGGTAAAAATAACAATAATAAGGATGTCAGGGTGGCATTGTATAAAATGCTGGACTTCGGTTCTAATTCTGGCTTTGCTAACTCTCTGTGGACTGAGCTTCTGTAAAATGGATTTTTTTTTAACCTCTCCCAGCTCCAAAATGTTGTGCCTGAGACCAGGTGACCTCTGGTCCATTGTGGTATCTGGAGGAAGAAGATAATTTCCTGTCTAAAGCTTATTCAGGCCTATACCCTTTAACTTCTTTTCAATTGAGACTGATGACCATGTATTGTACCCAGTTAGAACCCAACCAGGACCCCACATTTACATGTTAACAAATAAACTTTGAGTCCCAGTCTGGGTTATCCATTAAGCCACAATCATTCTTTGGCAGAGAGAACAAATTTTTCATGTGGGTGTTGATCAGTTTTTCCATTTTTGAAATGAAAAGTGTCATTGTTTTAACTATTTCATATAGATGATGGTGCAGTTAAAACATGATAAATAATTTGAAATGACTTATAGAGATATTAATTAGGATCCTTGTTTGGCTTCTGGGACAGAGACCAAAATAACAGAGGTCTAAATAAGATAGAAATTAATTTCTTTCTTATGTTACCATTTGAACATAAGCAGTTCAGGAGTGAAATGTTAGCTCCAGGGTGATGGGGACCAAGTCTCTCCCATCTTGTGGTTTTGACACACTCAACACCACATCTGTATTCTAGTTAATAGGAAGAGAAAAAGGGGGGAAAGGAGAGTTTTCTCATTCTTTTTTAAGGGCACTACCTGCAAGCTGTGGATACTGTATTTTATTGGCCACTAGTGATCATATGGCCACACTTATGTGTAAAAGAGTCCGGGAAATGTAGATTTCAGCTAGTTAGTTATGTGCCCAATCAGTCCCTTTATAACTATTGATGCAGAGGAGAATAGATATTGGGAGTACAATTAGTTTTTAGGACAAAAAATATATAAATGTAGAAATAATTATTTTATGTATGGTACTTAGCAAAATCCTAAAAAGATGACCCTAGCTACATTGCAGTTGGGGTTTTCCTACCTACCAGACCTTCCTATGAATTTGGCTGGAAACCCAATTCCCCAACATAAGACCCAAAACCTTTCTTACCATTTCTGAGTTCCTTATCCTTTTCTCTGCTCTCCCTTTCTGCATCTAGGCTGCCTCCCTCTATTTCCATTCCTCTGTTCCCCATGCCAAACTTTGCCATTTTATTTTCTACAAGAAGTCTTCTTTTCTTTTAAATTTTGCTGGAAAAAGTAGGACATGTCAGGGAAGGGTAATTCTTTTGCTTTTCTTGGATAAAATAGTTTACCCATATCCAGTTTCCTTGGTTTACATGTCTGGCCATTTGACTTTTAAAACCTCTAAGCACTTGTTAAGATCTTTTCTCAATAATAGACCTTAGCTAACACCAGAGCTGCATGGAGTGTCTTATTCTGACATCTAGAGGCCACCGCCATGAATGGCATGCATGGATGTGCATAAATGGAGATGGAGCGATGGGATTGATGGCTGAGAAAGGAAAATCAGCATTTGTCAAACACCTGGCACTTATATTCCTGACACTGTGCCAGAGCTTAACACATGGATGGCCTGGGTTCAGAATCTAGCTCTGTCATTTACTAAGCTGGCAAACGTGGACAAATTACTTAAGTGTAGATAATAATTATACCTACATGGTAAAGGTTAAATTCATGAAAAATATTAGGGTAGTAATAGCCGTTGCTATTTTAAGCAGAAATTTCATGTCTCTGTGTGTCAGAAAGGGAGGGAGAGAGGGAGGGATGGAGAGAGAGAGAGAGAGAGAGAGCGAGCGAGCGCACACTATTAAGTGGAGTAAATTGAGAGAGTAAAATTGGAAAGTGTTGGTCAAGTGTATTAGTTAACATTACTTCCTTAATTACAATTCTGGCTTTAATCTTTTCACTTAAAGTTTTCTTATGCCAACTATTAATTTTTCTCTCTTAAAATCCTATAGTTTGTAAAACTCCTTCAACTAGAAAAATTGAAGTAACATTTTTGGATTTTTAAATGTTTGGCTCCAGAAAATAAAACCTGAAAACAAATAAGTTATAACCTCCACTTGGTTCTGGAAACTAATGAGGAAAAATGGAGAATAATGGAAGAAAATATATGCTTCAAGTTAATAATAGATGCTGCTGTTCCCTGAGTACTTATTATGTCAATTAGTCCACCTGACAACGCAGATGTTGGGTATACCCTTGTGATGAACCAGCTGAGAATCATTGAATGGGGAGTGGGGACGTTTTGCCCCCTAGTTATTAGGTGCGTGGTGATGGATTTGAATACAGGTCAGCCTGACTTCAAAGCTTTGCTTTTTTTTTTTCTTTCACTCCTCTATTCTGGGTTGTAAGGGAGGCAACGGAAAGGAATCTGTGGGTACAGAAGTGAAGAAGGCATGAAAAAAATTTTAAGTCAGTTAAGGGGATTGGCCCCTCAGGTGGTTAACTGAACCAGCAGGGGCTCCCACAGGCATGAGTGCAGTAGGCGCTAACTTCTGCCAGATAGGCTAATTATCTTTCAGAAACTGCAATTCATTTGGGCAACCATGAAGAGAAGACCCTGGAGTCATTATATTAATCTCATAGCATTAGATAGTTCTATTATCTACTGGGAGGAAGGCCATATTTTTAAGCCAAATATTAGAATGTGTGATCTGACAAGTATGTTTGTACCCATCAGGATGACGTGGGAAAATATTTATAATTATATCACAAGTCATGGTATCTCTTGGTCAAGAATTACCTGTATTAGTTATCTATTGCTGTGTAACAACATTATCACAAACTTAGTGGCTGAAAGTAAGATACATTTATTATCTCTCAGTTAATGTTGGTCAGGGGTCCATGCCTGGCTTAGCCGAGTCCTCTGCAAGATTGCAGTCAAAGTGCTGGCCAGGGCTGGGTTCTCATCTAGGACTCACTGGGAAGGTTCTGCTTCTAAATCTCATGTTGCTGGCAGCATTCAGTTCCAGACTGAGGAGGCATTCAGGTTTTTGCTGGCTGTCATTTGGAAGCCATCCTTATTTCCTTGTACTCTCCATATAGTGGTTCACAGCATAGTGGCCTGCTTCTTCAAAGCCAGCAAGAAAGTGTGTCTCCTAGCAAGACAGATACTATAATCGATTGCAAGTTCACACTTAAGGAGAAGGGAGTAGGGAAGGGTGTGAAGACCAGGAGGCAGGGATCATGAGGGCCACCTGAGAGTCTGTTCAGCACATTGCATTATAACTGGCATGTAGGATGGAGAGGGGTCATGGGAAGCTAAGTCCAGTAGAATTAGCTAAGGGTGAAGCGCCGCTCAGGACTTTAGCACTTTCCTTAGGGGTAAATGAACAGAGGCATCCCTTCCTTTGGTCTGTTCAAGAGGACTTCCTGAAGGAAGTAAGATTTCTGGAGCTGTCTGAATGACAGAAGATGTTTGGGAGACTTCTAAGGAAGGTTGTTTTAGGTAAGTAGGTTGAGAGGCAACATTGGTATGGGAGTGGGAGGACTAAATTTACATAGTTTAAAAAATGGCTCTAAAATGTGGTCTCTTTGGGTCTACAAGCTATGCCATTTATCAGCCATGGGGCCCAATCTGCTCAGATGATTTCTTTTTACTTCTCTTGCAGGTATGGCAGTGTGGAGGGAGAATAGAGGTCTTGCCCTGCTCCCGAATTGCTCACCTAGAGAGATACCACAAGCCCTATGCCTGGGATCTACCTCATGCCTTGAAGTGCAATGCTCTGAGAGTGGCTGAAATCTGGATGGATGAGTATAAAGACATGGTCTACTTGGCCTGGAACATACCTCTCCAGGTTTATCATGGAATTGGACAGAAGAGAGACAGACAAAGGAGGAGGAGGTGGTGGTAGTGGTGGGAAATGGGAAGGGATAGAGCAAAAGTGCCATCCTGCCCTAAAGTATAAAGGTAAAGTCCCAATGGTGTGATGATAATGACACTTAACATTTGTATAGCAATACTATGTTCCAGGCACTCATTAATCATCACAGCAATACCTATGGGGTAGGTTTGATTTTTTATTTAATTCAAAAATAATTTGAAATTATTTATAAAGATATTAATTAGAATCTTTGTTTGGCTTCTGGGACAGAGGCCAAAATAACAGAGGTTTAAATAAAATACAAATTGATTTCTTTATCTTTTTTTTAATTAAAAAATTTTTTGTCAATTACAGTCGCCATTCAATATTATATTAGTTTCAGGTGTACAGCATAGTGGTTAGACATTTATATAACTTGCGAAGTGATCTCCCTGATAAATCTAGTACCCACCTGGCACCATACATAGTTATTACAATATTATTGACTGTATTCTCTATGCTATATTTAACATCACCATGATTATTTTTACAATTGGCAGTTTGTACTTCTTAATCCCCTCCTCTTTTTCACCCAGTCCCCCAACCCTATCTCATCTGGCAATCATCAGTTTGTTCTCTGTATCTATCAGTTTGTTTCTTTTTTGTTTGTTCATTTATTTTGTTTTTTATATTCCACATATAAGTGAGCTGGTATGGTAGTTGTCTTTCTCTGTTTGACTTACTTCACTTAGCCTAATATCTTCTAGGTCCATCCATGGTGTCATGAATGGTAAGATCTCATCCTTTTTTATGACCAAGTAATATATATGTACCATATCTTCTTTATCGCTTAGGCTGCTTCCATATTTTGGCTATTGTAAATAATACTGCAATGAACATAGGTGTGCATATGTATTTTCAAATTAGTGTTTTGAATTTCTTCAGATAAATACCCAGAAGTGGGATTGCTGGGTCATATGGTAGTTCAATTTTTAACTTTTTGAGGAAACTCCATACTGTTTTCCAGAGTGGCTACACCAATTTGCAATCTCACCAACAGTGCATTGGGTTTCTCTTTTCTCCACATCCTCCCCAATACTTGCTTGTTGATTTATTGCTGATAGCTATTCTAACAAGCGTGAGATGATATCTCATTGTGGTTTTAATTTGTATTTCTCGATGATTAGTGACCACGAGCATCTTTTCATATGTCTATTGGCCATCTGTATGTCCTCTTTGGAAAAATACCTCTTCAGGTCTTCTGACCATTTTTTAATTGGATCGTTTTTTTGGTGTTGAATTGTATGAGTTCTTTATAAGTTTTGGATATTAACTCCTTATCAGATGTATCACTGGTAAATATCTTCTCCCATTCAGTAGGTTGTCTTTTTGTTTTGTTGATGGTTTCCTTCTCTGTGCAAAGGCTTTTTAGTTTGATGTAGTCCCATTTGTTTCTTTTTCTTTTGTTTTCCTTGCCCTAGAAGATACATCAGAAAAATTATTGCTAAGAACAATATCAGAGTTTACTGCTGATGTTTTCTTCTAGGAGTTTCATGGTTTCAATTGTTACATTTAAATCTTTAATCCATTTTGAGTTTATTCTTGTATATGGTGTAAGAAGACAGTTTAGTTTCATTTTCTTTTTTTGCATTTATCTGTCCATTTTTCCCAACACCATTTATTGAATAGACTGTCTTTACCCCATTGTATATTCTTGCCTCCTTTGTCATGGATTAAATGAGCATAGATGTGGATTTATTTCTGGGCTCTCTGTTCTGTTCCATTGATCTATGTGTATGTTTTTATGCCAGCTTGGTTACTATAAGCTTGTAGTGTAATTTGTTATCAGGTAGCATGATACCTCCACCTTGGTTCTTCTTTTTCAAGATTGCTTTGGCTATTTGGGGTCTTTTGTGGTTCCATGTAAATATTAGAATTGTTTGTTCTAGTTCTGTGAAAAATGCCATGGATGTTTTGATATGGATTGAATTGAATCTATAGATTGCTTTGGGTAGTATGGACATTCTAACAATGTTAATTCTTGCTAACAATGAGTTTGATGCATGCTTCCATTTATTTGCATCTTCTTCAATTTTTTTCTTCAATGTCATGATTTTCTGAGAACAGGTCTTTTACCTCCTTTGTTAAATTTATTCCTAGGTATTTTATTTTTCTTTTGATCCAATTGTAAAAGGAATTATTTTCTTAATTTCTCTTTCTGATAGTTCATTACTGGTGTATCAAAATGCAACCGATATCTGAATATTAATTTTGTATCCTGCTACATTACTGAATTCATTTATCAGCTCTAGTAGTTTTATTGGTGAAATTTTTAGGGTTCTCTCTCTATATAGTATCACGTCATCTGTAGATAATGACAGTTTTGCTTCTTCCTTTAAAATTTGGATGACTATTTTTGCTTTTTCTTGTCTGATTGTTGTAGCTAGGACTTCCAATACTATGCTTAATAAAAGTGGTGAAAGCAGACATCTTTGTCTTATTTCTGATCTTAAGGAAAATGCTTTTAGGTTTTTCCTGTTAAGAATGATGTTAGCTGTGGGTCTATCATATATAGCTTTATTATTTTGAGGTACATTACTTCTATTCCTACTTTGTTGAGAGCTTTTATGATAATTGAATGCTGGGTTTTATCAAATGCATTTTCTGCTTCTGTTAATATAACTATATGATTTTTATCCTTCATTTTGTTTATGCGGTGTATCATGTTAACTGCTATGCAGATATTGAACCAAACCTGCATCCCAGGAATAAATCTCACTTTATATCATGGCTTATGTTTTTTTTAATGCTTTGCTGAATTCAGTTTGCTAGTATATTATTGAGGATTTTTACATCTATATTCACCAGGGATATTGGCCTATAATTTTCTTTTTTTGTAGTGTTTTTGTCTGGTTTTAGAATGAGGATAATACTGGCGTTTTAAGATTTATTTGGGAGCCTTCCTGCTTCTTGAATTTTTTGAAATAGTTTAAGAAAGATGTGTGTTAATTTTTCTTTGAATGTTTGGTAAAATTCACCAGTGAAGCCCTCCACTCCAGGACTTTTGTTTCTTGAGAGTCTTTTGATTACTAATTCAATTTTATTAGTAGTTATTGGTATGTTTAGATTTTCTGTTTCTCCTTGACTCAGTCTTGGAAGATTATACATTTTTAGGAATTTATCCATTTCTCCCACGTTGTCCTATTTGTTGGCATATATTTGTTCACAGTATTTTCTTATAATTCTTTGTGTTTCTGTGGTGTGAGTTGTCACTTCCCCTCTCCCATCTATGACCAAATCTATCTCATTTTTAATCAAATTTACTGTTAAACTTAATCCCAACTCTATTACTTATGAATTATAAGCTTTACACAGGTTATTTAACTCTTCTGAACTTGAGTTGACTCCTCTGCAAAGTAGTAATAATTTTTTTTCTGCAATTGGTATTTTTTTAGTTCACAGTGGAGTCTATTTACCTAAGTGAGATTCTTTTTGTGAAAGAACTGAATACTCTGTATTGATTAGTACTGGGATTTTACAGCAATTAGATTCAAATTTTAAAGCCAACAATATGTTGAGATTATTTCGGTTCTCTAGTTTTGAAGGTTGAAGAGTAAGACTCATTATCACATTTACTAAGAGAAATTCTACTGTTTAGGTCATTGTCTTGAATTAATTATTTTTTTGTTTAGTAGGATGTCATTTAGTCTCCACTTGTTAGTGTGTTTCAGTTTTCTTCTTGTAATCAATTTTTAGTTTTATAGCATTGTGATCAGAGAAGCTACTTGGTATGATTCCAATCTTCTTAAATTTATTGGAACTTGTTTTGTGGCCTAACATGTGGTCTATCCTGGAAAGTGTTTTGTGTGCGCTTGAAAAAAAAATGTATATTCTGCTGCTTTTGAGTGAAATTTTCTAAAAATATCAATTAAATCCATCTGGTCAAATGTATCATTTAAATCCACTGTTTCCTTGTTGATTTTATGTCTGGATGATCTATTCATTAATATCAGTGGAGTGTTAAAATCCCCTGTCTTTATGACTGTATTACTGTCAATCTCTCCCTTTATGTCCTTCAATATTTTCTTTATATATTTAGGT
This sequence comes from Eidolon dupreanum, assembly GCA_028627145.1. Taxonomy (NCBI): domain Eukaryota; kingdom Metazoa; phylum Chordata; class Mammalia; order Chiroptera; family Pteropodidae; genus Eidolon; species Eidolon dupreanum. The sequence continues at coordinate 74,597,190 of CM053503.1, read as the reverse complement.
GCTCCTACGTTGGATCTGTCAGTGTTTACAAGGGTTATATTCTCATGTTGGATTGATCCCTATATCATTATGAAATGTTCTTCCTTGTCTCTTGTTATATAGCCTTTGTTTTAAAGTCTATGTTTTTCTGATATAAGTATTGCTACTCCAGCTTTTTTATTGTTTCCATGTGCATGAAATATCTTTTTCCATCCCTTTACTTTCAGTCTGTGTGTGTCTTTAGAGCTCAAGTGGGTCTCTTGCAGGCAACATATATATGGATCTTGTTTTCTCATCTCTTCAGCCACCCTATATCTTTTGATTGGAGCATTTAATCCATTTACATTTAAAGAAATTATTGACAGGTATGTAGTTATTGCTATTTTATTGTTGATATTTTTTATCTTTCTTCTTCTTCTGACAGAAGTACCTTTAACATTTCTTTTAATACTATTTTGGTGGTGATGAACTCCTTTAGCTTTTTCTTGTCTGGGAAGCTCTTTATCTCTCCTTTGATTTTAAGCGATAGCCTTGTTGGGTAGGGTAGTTTTGGATGTAGATCCTAGTTTTTCATCACTTTGAATATTTTGTGACAATCCTAACTGGTCTGCAAAGTTCCTTTTGTGAAACTAGCTGGCAGTCTCATGGGAGCTTTCTTGCAGGTGATTAACTACTTTTCTCTTGCTGCTTTTAAGATATTCTCTTTGTTTTTCATCTTTGGCATTTTAATTAAGATATGTGTTGATGTGGGCCTGTTTGAGTTCATCTTGTTTGGGACTCTCTTCACTTTCTGGTCCTGTACGTTTATTTCCTTTGCCGGGTTAGGAAAGTTTTCAGCCATTATTTCTTCAAATAAGTTTTTAACCCCTTGCCCTCTCTCTTTTTCTGGTACCCCTGTGATTCAAATGTTGTTACAGTTGATGCTGTATCAGAGGTTCCTTAAACTATCTCATTTTGGAAGGTATTCTTTTTTCTTTTTTGCTATTCCAGTTGGACATTTTTTACTACCTTGTTTTCCAAATTGCCTGTTCAGTCCTCCACTTCATCTAATCTGCTCTTGACTCCATCTCATGTATTCTTCATTTCAGTTAAGGTATTCTTCATTTCAGACTGTTTTTTTTTTTTAATGCTCTCTATCTCTTTGTAAGAGTTCTCAATAAATTCATCCATTTTCCCCTAAGTTCATTGAGCATCCCTATAACCAGTGTTTTGAACTCAGTAACTGTTAGATTGCTTGCCTCCATTTTGTTTAGTTCTTTTTCTGGAATTTTGTCTTGTTCTTTCACTTGGGACAAGTTTCTTTGTCTCTTCATTTTGGCTTCCTCCCTGTGTTTCTATGTATTATGTAGGTCTTCTATGTCTCCCAATCTTGGCAGGGTGACCTTATGTAGTAGGCATCCTGTGGAGCCCAGTGGCGCAGTATCCCTGATCACCTGAACCAGGTGTGTCCCTTGTGTTGTGTGTGCCCTCCTGTTGTAATTGAGTCTTGATTGCTGTTGGCACGCCAGTGAGTGGGATTGACCCTCAGGCTCATTGGCTGAGGGCTGGCTGTAACTACAGTGGATGGGCTATTTTATAGACACTGGCCCCACAGTGGGATTTACTTTAGTGGGGCTCTGGGGCCTGCTAAGTCTACCCTTTTGGTGTGTTGTTTGTGGGACTGGTTGGGTGGTGCTCTGGTGTGGTCTGAAGCTTGCTGCTGGGTGTATTGGTTCCAGGGCCTCTTGAGAGGTTTTCTTCTGCCTTTGCCTCACCCTTGGCCACCTGATAAGAGTAACAGAGTGATCTCTAGTTTGTAGCTGCCTTGCTGGGCTTGGGGGTACCTGGGGGTACTATTTTGAGAACCGAGGCTGGCTATCACTAGTGCCTGGCTCTGGAAGAAGTGCAGGGCATGCCGAAGCCAGCCACTGCCTATTTGAGGTTTGTGGATCTTTGAGGGATTTTAGGAAAGTTCAAAGCATGGGCCAAAATCAGCTACTTGTGAAGGATAGCCGCTGAAAGAGATTTGCTCTTGTGAGCAAGTTGGGTGGGGCAGGGTCTCAGGGAATCACCAAGGTTGTGCGAGCAGCGTTAGCCATGTACATGGAGACAGAGATATGATGCCCACATGCACTTGCCAGCTGTGTGTTGTGAGGGCTCAACAAAGGAACAACGGTGCTTTGTAGAACTTCTGTCTGGGAGAGAGCTGCACTTCCAACTCTTGCACTAGAGCCAGCCAATTCAGTTCCTCCCTGTATGTCTCTGGTGCTTTTCAAGTTGCTATTCATTTGCTGGCATCCAAGGCAAGTGTTTGTGAGCGAGTGAATCTGTCTTGAGCCCTTTAAGAGAACATTTCGGTCTACAGTATCCCTCTGTCTCACCTGGATGGAATCCCTACTGATTTTCATAGCCAGATGTTGTGGGGATTTCTCTTTCTGGCACTGGTGCTCCAGGTTAGGTAGTCTGGTATGGGCCTGGGATCCCTCATTCCTCAGAGGTTCCTCCACAGCTGAGATATCTCTCTCAATTCTTAATCACCACTTGTGAATGTGGGATTAGCTCATTTCTTGTCTCTGCCCCTCTTACCAGTCTTAACATGACTTCTTCTTTATATCCTTTATTATAGAAGTTCTGTTCAGCTAATCTTCAGGTGGTTGTTCTATAATTTAGTTGTAATTTTGATATAGTTGTGGAAGGAGGTGAGCACAGCATTTACCTTGGTTAGTTTTTATTTTTGTTATTCTAAGTTTACAGATGGAGAAACTGAACCACAGAGAGTTGAAAGAAACATGTTTAAGGTGCAAAGGTAGTAAGCAGCAGACATAAGATTCAAATCAAGGAATCTTCTAGATACCATGTTCTTCATCCATCATCTATAATAGTGGAATCCTCGTGGGGCAGGTTTGGACATAAGGAATTCACCGTGTTAAGAGTATATAACATGGCCGGCAGGATGTGAGATGGTAGGAGTAGGAACTGTAATCCTGTTGGATGAACATGAATGAAGATGACCTTCTTAGCTAAGTGCACATCATTTGTCCTTGACACCTAAGGTTGGTATGATTTGTCTTCTTTTCCTGAGCTGTGGCTCTGGGCTCAAGCATTCTTTCATTTTGATTCCCTACAGATATCACTTTTAGAAAATATCTTTTAACCTCCAGTTTTTTTTCTGCCAGAATATTCCTTTTGAAAACCTTTTCTGGCCATCGTAAGAAGTATTTTGTGCCTTGTTGATGTAAATATCTCAAACAGAAGCAGTCTGCATCAGCTTGCTAATGATGAGTAATAAACTTGGGTAATCCCATTACACAGGCCTTGCAAGTGCCTTTAAAACCAGCAGAGATTCCCGAGGTTCAATCTTTACCACCTTCCCTGGAAAACTATAAATTATCAAGGTTACCTTGCAGGCCATCAGAAAAATACCAAGTTCTCCCAGGTATTCCCATATCCTTTGATGGAGTTGAGCATGTTACACAGAAACACTCTATTTTATTTATAGAACTCTGGAATCGATTATGGATACATTTCTTCCAGGATGGCACTCCGGGAGAAACTGAAATGTAAAACTTTTGACTGGTATCTGAAAAATGTTTATCCAGCCCTGAAGCCAATCCGCAACATTGTGGGCTATGGAAGAGTATGTATTATGAAATTGAATTTCAGATTTTAAATGTTTGACTGTAGAAGACAATAAAACTTGAATTGCCTGACTGCCAGAAAAGGATTTCCAAAACCCATCGTGCTCAATTCCCTTCCCAACCCCAACTCCTTCCTTGGCTTTTTACCCTTAGACCCTCTGCTTCCTTTCATCTCTTGCTCCCCAGTTCCCATCTCTTTTCCTTCTCTCTGCTTCTGCTTCCTTACTTTGCAAATTGCAGCCCTAGCTTTGATCCTCCAAGTTTCTCAGCCAGCCAGAGTGTTTGGCCTTGCCCACCTGAACACAGGTATAGATTCCCCTTCTCTATATATACTTTGATGGTCCAAGGGGGATGGGTGTTCCCAAGAAGTGGGCATCACAGTAGTGCCTCACTTCAGCATTTGTCTAGTGCTTAGGATATGGCTGCCATGATCCCAAATCTCTGCTCCCTTTTGGCTGGTGATTTCTGGTACCCTTAGAGTGGTGGAGAAAATGCAGGGCTTGGGGAATCTGGAAGGCCTTCTTTCTCTGCCTCTTTCCAACAGTGTTGTCATGTGTTTTGCCCCTTCAGATGAAAAACCCATTGGATGAAAATGTCTGCCTGGATCAGGGACCTATTCCAGGCAACACCCCCATCATGTATTACTGTCATGAATACAGTACACAGGTATCTTCCATAATCTTCTTTGCTCCAACAGGGTAAGTCTGTTGAGGCTCAGCCCTTAGCAATCTTTGCCAGGTTTGGACTCAGTATTAGATGATGGGGAAGCTAGAGTTGAGCATCTTGGATAATCGGTAATGGTGAAACCCAAACCTGTACTTGTAACTAAGCACTTCCAAGTTCATTCACAAGGTCATGGTAAGACAGTTCTATTTCATTCTCCATGGTAATATTTTCACTGACAATAACCTTCAATTCTCTTTTCCCTCTCCTCCCAACTGCTTTCCTCCATCCTCCCGGTGTTCATTGTATGCCCTGGAAGGTGGACAGCTGATGCTACCCGTGACTTCTTCTGTAGAGAAGGAAACAGAAGGCTAGAGAAGAGAGAGGCTGAATGGAAGTCCCTGCAGGGAATAGAAGAGATCTGGCACCAAGTAGAAGGTGCAGCCAGGAGACTTTCTTTCACTGAGACTACTCACATCTCTCATGTTACCTTGCATGTTGCCCTCATAGCAACATTTTGAGGGGTGCAGGATAGATAACATTTCCACTTGACAAATGAAAAAAATCATGACACAAAAACAACTTGTCCAAGTTCACTGAGCAAGGCAGTGTCAGACTGAAAATTTGAAAGGTTTCCTGAAAACAAGCTCCTGGATGAGGCTTATAATGCCACCTTATGAAATTCAGTTGCGTGTGTATGTGTGTGTGTGTTTAAAGATAAGCTTCCTCATCCTTGTATGGAAGGAAGTAGGCTAGTGCTTCCTCCTCATCCCTGGTCTTCCTTTTAGAATATACTGGGGGGTAGAAATAAAGAAGCAGAGGGTACTTCTTGTTACCCAGGAAAGTTCAGTGCTCACTATGGTAACCCAAGAGCAGTATTTATGCCCTCCCTCTGCGTGATTAACGGCCTCTCTGTTGACTGTGTTCATGGCAGATCCTTTGTTTTCTTTTAGAATGTCTACTACCACCTAACTGGGGAATTCTATATGGGATCACTGATTGCAGAGGCAGATGCTGATGATCACTGCCTGACAGACCCTGGCACTGGGATGAAGCCATGTTCCAAGGCGGCTAAAAATAGACTGCACATATATTGGGATTTTAAACCGGTGAGTCATGTGTTTTTTAAAGGATATATTTACATATAATCTGAGAGGTTCAGATTTGGTTTGATAGTGTTTTAGGAAGATTCATTTTGTGGTAGTGCATAGGGAAAACAATGGAAAAAGGGAACTGGGAGTGAAACACTGAGTCTGTTGACTAAGGTGGGTTACTAAGGGGAGGAGATACCGGAATCTCTTATAGCTTAACAATTGAGTTTGGGTTCAAATCCTAGTTCAGTCACCTTTAGCAATTGTATTACCCTCTCTGAAAATGTTTTCTCATCTATAAAATGGAGATGATAATATCTACTTTATCAGCCTGTTGGGAGGATTAAATGAGATGATGCGTATAAAACATTTAGTATAGTGTCTGGTTCATAGAAAGTGTTCAATAGATATTAGCCATTGTATTCAGTTTTATTATGAATAATAATCAGAGAGTCTGGAGCACTGGGCTGAAATTTGATGGGAACTAATGTAAAAGCCCTGACTTTAATTTCAACATCAATTGACCAAGAACAGGGTGGAGTAACTTGTTTGACCACAGTCTATATGTGAATTTAATGTGTGATAAGGCTACATTAAGCCACATTGACAGGAATGTGATGTCCTGATAGAGGTAGGTAATGCTTTGTCTGTGAACATACCTCTGAACATGTTGATACTGTATGGGGTCCAGAAGGCACATATTAAAGGACATGGACAATTTAACTCAATAATTCCTAATTTAAAGCTAATAACCCCTTTGAGAATCTGCTGCATGCTATGTACTCTTTTCAAGAAAACATATATAAGCATCTACAAACAATTTTACTTAGTTTCAGAGGTCTTTTGGATCCTAGATTAGGTCTCTCTTAACTAGAGAATATCAGTGAGAAGGAGAGGAGAGTAAGTCCTGTTAGCCTGCTCTAAGCTTTTACTAAATGCAACTACATGTAATTTTATGAAAGGCTATGCTCTCTCTTATCTCAGGCACTTTTGTAAGTGTTGGTCTTTCTTCTCCCACCTCTTTACCAGACCAACTGCAAAGTGTTCTCCTGGCCTTACACATTGTCTTAAGAAGCCACTGTGATTCCATAGAACTAGGATAGTGATTTTTTCTGTCTTATAGGCCTTGTCTCATGATCTCTTCTAATTGCCAGCTCACTTGTTTCTTTTCATCACTAAACTTGGGCTGGAGAGCAGGGCCTGGGTTTCATTTGTTGTTTTCTCTCTAGTATCTAGCACAGTGCCTGGAACATTGCAGGCATTCAAGATATAGTTGAAGAGCAAATTAAGGATTGACAGGCCTGGAAGTACTGCCTTGGAGAAGTGAATCTAGAGAAAAGATGATGCTGTGTTCATGAGAAAGAGGAAGTGAACTTGTTCAATGTCTACAGGAGGGCAGAACTAAGACCAGTGACTTGAGATCAAGGAGTTTGACTTATCTTAAGGGACAGGGGGAGGACTTTCTAGCAGTCAAACGGTAAGCTGTCTTACAAAAGAATGGGCTGCCCAGCACAGTGATGAGCTCTCTGCCAATGGTAGCCAAAACAAGGAAGGCATGTTTGAGCATCTAGCAAGCATAGTGTAGTTACTTTGAGTGTTTGGTATTTTTAATGGTATTTTTTGTGTGCAGAAAATACAATTACAGTTTGCTTTGGTTTAAAAATTAATATTCAATTTATTAGAGTTATAAATTAAAGAACTCTAGTTGTTCTTTAAGCTTTTTTGTTCAGCTTACAAATCTTACCTTATCTTTAATCTTACTTTATCTATAAACCTAGCAAGTTTTAACAGTATTTATAAATTTAATATATTACATTTTATTTAACTGGCTTAAGAATTTTAATTATATGACTTAAAATTGAATAATTATTAAGTTCTCTTAAATGTTCAGAAGTGTTTGCAATTCAGTAAAATTTCTCATAAAATCACAAATTTAATTATTCAATTACATATTTTTAAATTGGTATCACAAGATTAATCTGTAAGACAATTTTTCTTAAACATAGCAAGTACTTAAAAATAGTAATGTACATAGAATCTTAAACAAATACTATGTGTTTGATTCCCTTAATAGCTATACTTTATTTTAAATCTGGAAATTAAAGATATTACATATGCTAATGGAACAATTATGATATCCCAAACATTTTGAAGTTGTCTTTCAAGATAATTTTGGAAGACCATTCTCTCAGGTGGCTAAAGTTGCTGATAGAATATATATTGTGGCTGGGTGAGACCTGGTGCTTCAGGACATCCAGGGAGATTCTGCCTACCACTCTGATGACCAGGCTGGATCTTTTTTTTTATGGTTACTATGTTGAGAACTCCAAAAGTTAAGTGAGGAGGCAATCATGTCTCTCATGGTGTTTCCTGATTTTAAGTCAGTTTTAAGTCAGTTTATTCTATCTAAGCCTCTCTATCTTATTCTATCTATCTTATCTCCTTAAGAATACAATTCTTTCAGATTTGAACATGATATTTGATTGAATATTGAGACACTTTTGTGCTCTATTTACTTTGTAGACACAACTTACATTCATTCTACTAAAAAGTTACCAAAGATATCTTCTACAGTTGAGAAGGAGGTAAGACTAGATAATCCCTTTGTTTTCTTCCAATTTTGTGATTAACATTTTGAGTCAACAAGAGGTGGTTATGACCTTCAAAGATCACGAGATAGTGCCAGTGACTGAGAAGAGACCCAGTTTGAAGAGATGAGGTGTAGTTAAGATATCTGGACTTTGAGATGAGGAGCAGAGTTGAGAGGAGAGACAGAACTGAAATTAGGGAGAATTTGAGTGAAGGTCATCATCGTTCAGAAGTCTTCAAGATGGAATGACAGCTCAGGACACAAAGAGAATCTCCATCGGAGTTGGTGAGAAGGAAGACAATACTTGTAGTCAGGACTCAAGAAGAGGAAGAAGCCTCTAAGGCAGTGCTCTCCCAAGTAGTTGGGACTTTGTTCCAAAAAACAATTTATTTCCCTATAGAAAGAACCCTGACATTGAATAATATAAAATGTAGGTCAATATTCATATAGAAATACCTTAACATTTATCATAACAAAATATTAGGAAAACTTAAATGTTCAATAGTAGGTGAGATTTCTGTTCATCTGTGAAATATTATAGAGCCATTAAAATTATTCTCAAAAGTGTTTTTGAAAAATTAATGAAATCAGAATATGTACATGGTGTAATGTTAAATTTAAAGAGCAGGATATAAAAACTATATATACAATGTTATCCCATTATGAGTGCTTCTATTTAAAAAATAGATTTTCAGTGTTAAAAAATAAGCACATATTTCTTTTTTAAAGAGTGAAAAGGAAACAAAAAAAAAATCTTTTAAAAACTGACAGGCAACACCCTGCAAATAAAAACCAAAGTAAAAATTTATAAGATCCAGATGAACACAATGTACAAGAGGCTGAAGAGGATGTAAGGAATGCTGCCAAAGCTCATGTCACTGAGAAATGATGAGAAAATAGAAAAAAAAAAAACACTGACCCTATCTGAAAGTTCACAATTAATTGTGATAGCCAAGTTTAATTGAGTATGTATTATGTACCAGGCACTGGGTTAAACATGATCTAATTTAGTTCTCACATAAATTTTATAAGAGAAGTATTATCATTAGCTTTACTTCATTTATGAAGTAACTTAAGCACAGAGAAGTCAAATAATATTCCCAAGGTCACATAGCATAGTAAATGTCCAGGATTCAAACACAGAATCTTATTTATTGTTTGTTATTGCCTCACTGCTTACGAAGTTTGATTCTGAAAGGGAGAAACACACAAAATGTTGGCAAAAGGAAGATAGAGTTAAGAGTATTTTTTTTTCTGCTTCTAATATTGAAGCATTTGAATATATTTAAAGTCAGTAGAAAAGGAAGCTACCAAGAGGGAGAGATAAAAGAAAGATGTTAGACACCAGGAGTGTTTCTCTTTATATATACCGAGGATTCCTGGGCTCAGAACACGCAAGGCTGCTGGCAGTAAGCAGGGCACGTCCTTTGAGAGCAAGGATTGCTCATGACATTCAGGTGAGGGGCTAGATTGATTGGAAATGTGGTCTTCTTGACAAAGTGAAAACTGAAGTCATTTAGTGAAAGTGAACATCAAGGGACAGAGTATGCTGAGAAGATCTGGAGGAATAACCCTGAGGAGTAATCCAAGTGCTGAGGCCAGACCACTGTAGGTACATTTCTGGGTCAGGCCCGCTCAGGTGGTGGCCCCTCTCCAGGAGCTCCGTGTGGTCTGGAAGCTGGGGCCAAGAAAAAGGAGATGTGGGAGTGACATAAGGAGTTCAAGAACTGGGAGAGCCACCCTGAATGATGACACTGGATGGATGCATCGAGGGGTTGGGGGAGGTGGGGCAGAGGGAGTCTGATGTGGCCAGAGGCAGGTGAATTTGGGGGAGCAGGATTGTTGGGAGCAGTTTGTAGTTAGAGGACATGAAAGGTAGGGAGGCAGTGTTTAAGCAGGGAGAGGGATTTGGACATAGAGCCAGCAGCCTGCTTGGTGTTAAAATATTTGGGGGTAGGTAACCCAAGGTGGAATGGTGAGGTCAGGGTTTCTCACTAGACAAATGGAGGCTGTTAACTCTGAGGATAATAGCAGAGGGAAATGAATTCACCCTCACCCTAAAATTATGGGAGTTATTCCTGCATAAAAGGGTAAAGGGGTATAGGGAGTTGGGAGGGCTAGGAGAAGAGGACAGGACCAGGACAATGGTGTGCTTGTCAACTGTTGAGCCATTGAAGCTCAGGGGGGTTGGCACATGGGAACAAAGAAAAAGATGATTCCTCTCCCCCCCATTATAATGGGGAGAAGCAGAGATGAACTAACATTTATCACACATATTTAATGTCAGACACCAGATGCTCAATAAATATTAACCCTAATGTTAATTCTAACCCACTTTATGGATGAAGAAGTAGAGATTTAGGCAGGTTAATTTGTCAAAAACTGCTGTTTGTACATGGTGGAGCTGAGATTTAACCCAAACTCTTTAGCTCTAAAGCCCATAATGTTCCCTGGTGAAGCCCCCACAATAGGAGGAGTACGAACTGTCCCCCAGAGGGGTGGAGAAAATAGTCTGAGATTCCTGAACACAGCTTTTGCTCCACTCCCACCACAGAGCCTCACTGAGGAGAAAGGGAGAATCCCAGTGGGTTTCATGGACTCAGAGATGAAGACGTGAAAAGGAAGGTCGAGCAGAGAAGCCATGGCTCTCCAATTTGTGTCATGTCTTACCAGTCATGCTGACCCAATGCTTCAATCTCAGGAAAGGCAGATGATAACATTAGAACCCAGCACTGCATTGCTCACTCCCAGATCTATGGTTAGTTTGTCACAGGGCTATTAGAGAAAGCACTGGGTGACCTAACTCTACATTTTGCTTCTTTCATCCTCTGGATGACTTGCAGAAGATTGAGGGACTCCTCAAGAATGACTCTGAGCACAGCAGGGAGAATAGGAGCAGGGATGGTGACACACTACTAGGGCATTGCAATACCTTGATTCTGTCTCTCTTCCCAACCAGGAAAGAGCTGTCAGAAACAGAGACACCAAACGACGTCTGGAGATAAAGGAGGACACTTCTGGTTTCTTTATGCCTGTGCTTCGGAAATGTATGACACAAGTACCGACAATTGAGCATATTGTCCAAAACTGGGGGTCCAACTAACATCCAGTGATCCTCAGGGAGCCTGAATTTGGGTCACCAGTTATTGCCACTGGAATGGCTTCTTCTTCCAATGCTACTCAGAATGGGAGTGAGAGAAAGTGTGTATGTGTGCACGTGTGTGTGCGTGTGTGTGTTTACTGTGATTTCAGCCTGTGACCCACAGGATGAAGGTATGGTCTCTGCATGTGTCAGGGTATCCTGGCTGGAGAGGGGTGAGGAAACTACAATGCCTTGTCCTCAACTTTCCTAGGAAGGTCATGATATATATCAAGTGCTCTTTCTAGAAATTCCTTGAACTAACCATCATCATCCGGGAGTCATGCGGGGGAGAGAACCAGGAGGGGAGAAGTTTATCTTTGATCTATGCCAATGTTGTTTAGTGTTCATTGCTGATGACTACTGTAAGCATCTGCCTTACATCTGCTCCTGGGGCCTCTTTGCCCAGTGACTCCCCACTGCCTTAAGGCTGTTCCATTGGAGACGCCAGGTGATCATCAGGCCAGCAGCATGACAGCTATTCAGGTGACAACAATTCTCTGAAGGCATGCTGCTGCTCTCTTTTCTTGGCTCTGCTGAAAGATACAACAAACAGACAAGTAATCTTAAAAATTCTTGCTTCACCCCTGCATAGCAGTTTTATTTAGATTATACAATCTCTCCCATATCAAATAGGCTCCAGAGGCTGAGGGTAGGAGAGAACGCACCTCAACTACTCAGCTCTGCATAGTTCAGAGAGAATGGTAGAAAAGTCCAGGCCATCTGAATCTTTCTCTAAGTAGCTTATAACATTTAATAGACTTGATTACCCATTTCCTTCTACTACCCCTGCAAATTATGGAGAAAATGAGTCTTGAAATAAAGGAGCATCACTTATTGGGACATAGAGAAGGGGTTGTAGGAAAAACTCAAAACCAGGGGTTCTTACTGCTGTCCACTGGGTAAATCCTTCCCCTAGCTGGTGAAGTGGGAAGACATGTCTAGGGCAGCTAATTTTTTCAAGCTCTTGAGGGTTGGGAGTGGGCACCACGGTGGGAGGGGAGGGAGAATGACCTTGTGTGTATGTTGTGTTGTGGGCTCATCTTTAACGTATGAGCTCACAGGGCTCCTTCTTCAGAGGACCATGTTTTCCTCCTAGTCTCACATTAGGTCTACTTGGATATGGTTCTGGAAACCTCTAAGCTTCCTTTATGCATTTGGCAAGCAAGACACTGTTAGCACAGAACTAAATTGGCTAAGAGTTTTTGGAATAAGCTTTTAGAGGTGCACAAGTCACAAGGTACAGCTCGATAAAATTTCATAGCACACACCATCTATATCAAGAACCAAATCATTACCACAGATAAGATTTTATCATGAAAAAATTAAGGAATAGGATAAATGTTGAGTAAATGTATAACTTTTAGCTTTGGCCTAGCATATTGAAAGAAAAATGCAATTCAAGCAAAGATTTTTTTTAAAGCATGTATCCAATAGAAAAATGGACAAAAGACACAATATTTTTAAATATATGAAAAAATGTTTAAGCTCACTCATAGTTAGAGAAATGCAAATTAAAACTGTACTGAGATCATTTTTTATTTACATTGGCGAAAATTAAAAAGTATGACAGCATATTCTATTGGCAAGGTTGTGGAAAACAGACAATCTCACTTTGGTGGTATTGATGGAAACTGGTACAACCTTTTTGGAGAGGTACTTGGCAATAGCTAAAAAGATTATATGTGCATTTTCAATTTGTGCCAGTAATTCTACCTCGAGGAATTTACACCTCCAAAAAATAAGAAAATACATATAAATTAATTACTTACAGTATTGATCGTAATTGTAAAATGCTGGAAACAAAGTATATGCTCAAACATCAGAATGTGGTTGAATACATCACCATGACAGAGTACTATGCAGCTATAAAAAAGAATGAGGAACATTTCTTTGAACTGATATGGAATGATATCCAGTGTGAAAAAGGAAAATGGCATCTATAATATGTACCTTTTAGGAAAGAAATAAGAAAAAAATGTACATGTATCTGTTTATTTCTGCAAAATGAAACATGAGTGTAAACCAGAAATGAATGAGATTTGTTATCAATGGGTAGTGGTGGTTGGGAAAAGGTGAAAAGGACTTGGGATGGGAACAGGATAGAAGGAATGTGTGTGTGTGGTGAGGGAGACATGTCTTAAAAATATACATTTTTTCTTATAATTTAGACTTTTAGAACTGTGTTGTATTTCATATGCTCAAATGTAAATACATAAAACCAACAAAGATAGAGGGAAACCCAAAATGGAGTACAAACAAAAACAAGTGTACCTATTTTTTTCTAGTTGAAGTGAATACACACTCACTCTAAGCACACTTAGCATCCAGCATCCGGATCTTGGTTTCTAAATATTTTTCAATAAAAAGAATTAGGGCTCCCTGGAGAAATAGCTGATTTTAGGGTTGGGTGGCTGGGACATTTTTCTATGTTGGAAAATAAGAAACTGCTCAAAGAGTGATGGGGACACATCACAATCTACAGCAGCCAGGTTCAAGGGGTTCCCACTGGTCAAATCTTGGACAATTTCAGCATTAAAATAAATAATGAGTTTAATAAGTAGATTGTAAGCCATAGACTAAAATAAGAATCTGTGAGTTTATACAAATGAATACATCCATGGATAGATGGATGGATGAATGGATGGATGGATGGATGAATGAATGAATGAATAGGGAGAAAAGAAAGCTCTTCTTTATGGTAGAATGCCAACTAAATGTTGCAGGACGAATTTCAGAATTAGAAAATTATTTGGCAACCTGCATGGTTAAAATTGTTTCAGGCAAGAATCATTAACGGATGATGAAAAACAGGATACATGCACAGTACCAAAGTAAATCCCCAAAAGATATTTATTAACTACAAAGAGAAAATAGTAATTCATGGTGGAGAAATCGGGTGGACACCATTTTAACTAAGTGATCAATGTTAACATCGCTAGTTACTGAACAAATGGAGAGCATATGTCTCCTGATATCATGCACCCAGAAGAATACAACATTATTTCTATGGCATTCATGACCAAAATACAGAACCTAGATCTATAAACATGAGGAAACATCAATTAAACCCAAATTGAGACATTTGTCAAAATAAATGGTTGTGTGCTTCAAAAATGTCAAAGTCCTAAGAGAATAAAAAACTGACTAACTGCCTCAGAGTAAAGGAGACTAAAGAGACATGAAAACTAAATGTAATGTGTGATCCTGGATTGGAATCTGGGCCTGAGAGAAAATTATTTTTCCTTTAGTTATAAAGGACAGCAGTGGGCAACTGATGAAATTTAAATGAGGCTTGTTTATTAGATAATAGTACTGTTTCAATGTTATTTTCCTGATTTTAATTAAGAGAATGTTCTTGATTTTATAAAATTGTCACTGGATGATGGATTGGAGAATGAGGGGCATTATCTCTGGGATTTTATATATATGTGCGTATAGATTAGATAGATGATAGATGATAGGTGATATAGATAGGTAGAAAGATAGATAGATCATAGATTGATATAGATAGATAGATGATAGATAGGTAGATAGAGCAGTGGGTAGATAGACGGACAAACAGATGGAACAGACATATAGTTGGAGCAGAAGGTAATAAAGGTAATAAAACAAATATAGTAAAAGGAATCTGGATGAAAGGTAAAAGGTATACAAGAATTCTTTGTACTGTTTGCAGCTTTTATGTAAGTCCAAAATTATTTCAAAATAAAGATTTAAAACACACATACAAAAAATGACTGTCTATATATACATTAAATATCTCTTCCTGCTAAACTGCAACTATAAGCAATGCTGCTTAATCTAATTTTGTTGTTCCTTCTTCTTTTTTTTCTTTTTGAGTTAGACCAACAGCTTTATTGAAAGACAGGATGAAAGATGGGGACAGCTGAGCCCCACTACCCAGGCTGTCCTGGGGGCATTTGCCTCAGGCTTGGGACATCCAGGTGTCCTGTAGCCTGAGAGCTGGTGTTCCTTATTCTCTAAAGGAAATCTGTAATTCTGTCATACTCACAGTTAGGATGACAGGAAGAATCTCAGGTCCCCCCACTTTCTTGGAGGTACTCAGCTTCCTCCAGCTGCTCTGATGTGTGGGACAGCCTCTTAGTTAAGACAAGGATAGTCTTGATTTGCTTCTTTGGCCCTGAAACCAAAGTTCTACATGAAATCCAGCCTTCATTGGTCAGGACATTATGAAGGGCATCTTAGTGACTGTCTTTAGTCAGGAGACTGTTTCATTGGTATCCAAGTTAATTTTTCACTGATTCCTCTCCCTCTGATTTTTGGGAATGTTGGAACTCTACTATAAGTTAAAGTTACTTTATAAACAACAGAAATATGACAGATTGATGACCTTGGATCACAAAACGTCATGAGACCCCGACAGGGAAGTAATTCTGTGTTTGCCCCATGAGTAAGAAGGGAACCATGGAACCACGGTCCTGCAGTTTCCTTCCTCTGCTAAGACAATGATAGTCCCAGGGTGTCTCACAATGTGCATTCCTCTTCCCCTGCCACATTGCCTCTGGGTTTCTTGATGGCTGTTCCTGACTGACCCCTCATGGGGGCATAGAGAGAACCCATGCCTATAGGCATCGTGAAGGAAACACATTTCACTATTACAAAATGCTCCTCTCAACCCTAAAGTGGCAGTCATGAAAAGTGGTTTTCATGCCATCTGTTCAAAGCTAAAGGTACAAAGCAGCTGTACTTGGTCCCCTCAAGTTCCCACAGAAACCACAGAGATACAGCTTGGATTTGCTCCTCTCCTCATGGCAGCTGCTGCTTCTTTAGGATTCTGGCCCTTTTCCAAAGCAAGATGGGCCTAGAGACTGCAGTCATGCGATCATGACCTGGTTGTCCCTTTTCTCCAGGCCCTAAGCATCATCCACACTAGGCTTGAGTAACACAATATTTTCTTTAGGGTGAGCAACCTCCTTGATTGTGCAAAACCTAAGGGATAAAGAGCTGAAGGCTATATCATAATAAATTGAGATTCAGCCATTTTAAAGTTAATCTCTTATAGGGTCCCTTTATTTTACTTGTAATCCATTTTTACAATAGAAAATGTGCTTTTAGCTAATTTCCTAATTTTAAAGAAGTTTGTAAAGTCTTTTTATAGAGATTAAGTAAAATAGAGTTAGAGCAGTAATGTTACAATGAGTAATTATCACAAGAATTGGTGGATAAACTCAACTTCTCATGACTTTAAATTGTTAAGTTTTAATTTTAACAAACACGATTTTCTCCCTCAAACATTTTGACAAATGTAGTTTCAAGGACAAAACTTGTCTCAAGATTATGTTTGGAATGATAAAAACCAAATTTCTCAATATTGTCAGAGAGCTAATTGGCCTCCTTAACAAAAAGACTTAAGCAGAAACTCAACTTTATTACAATAAGATAAGAAATAGGTATAGTTTTAATTTCCTTCTCCTTTTAAGAAGTCATAATAGCTAGGTCAGGACTTGTCTTTTACAAGCACCTTGTCAATATTCTATCCTTTCAAAGTTCTTCATTAACTACTAAATGAGTCTGGCAGCTTCTATTTCTAACACATTATCTAGCCAAGGCTAAATTGAAGAGGATGGGCTTATGCTTTTCTGTTCTCGCAGGTGAGTTGTCCTAGGACTGGCTTCAGTCCCCAAATCCCAGCTACTCCCTCTTCATCAAGCTCCCTACTTCCCTTTCCAGAGAGCCTGGTGTTGGGCCTTCTTCCCTGCGCCTGCAGCAAATCTAGTATTTCCGTATGAAGTTTCCTTCCCAGTATTGCTCAAGAAATTTCTGTGTTTTTCCAAATTCCAGATTCTAAGAAAAATTCATTGAAAAATTAGGAAAATGGAAAAGAGCTCTATAATTCTCCTGCAAGAATTAAAGTTTTACGGGTAACATAGAGATGGTACAGATTTGAAGGAATTCATTGAAGTTCAGTGGAACTTGAGAGCAGGCACTGACACTCAGAATTCAAGGTTAAGAGTGATATTTTTGGAAACCAGGACGGGAGCATGTAGAAAAAAAAGAAGAATCACTTCATTGTAAGTGTGTGTTTATGGCCTACCTGCCTCTCATAGTGAATAATTGTTGCATATAAAAGATACATGTTAACAAGTTTTTATGTGTAGTGTACTTGATACAGCAAACATTATCTTAAGAATAATGTTTTGAGAAATAACAAGTTTTGGAAGGAAAATATGTCCCGAAATTGGCAATTTCAACATATGATTCTGACTAGTGCTGTTAACCTGGTTAACTTCTTACCAGGAGACCTGAATGCTACATTATTTGAATATTACATAATAATGTTTGCTGGTGTTTTCTAGTATTTGAATATTTACTATAGACTATAGTTTTTGAGAACATTACTAAACTTAGTACTTATTTATTAAACAAAATTTTAGATATTCATAATAATGAGTAAAGAATATAACTAATCTTAGAAATACTTAGAAATAACTTCGGTGAAAATAATTTGGTGAAAATTTCTGAGAGTTCTAATTTTTGTTCCTGGATACCAAAGCTAATATCTGTTGGGAAAGTGCTGGGAATACTATATTAACATTGAAATCTATTAGGTGGTTTCCCTCAATTTATTGCTCTGGGTTCTCCAATGAACAACCAAACAGATTTCCTTTTAGGTTTTCTTTATAAAATTTTTGTCTTTTTTCTATATTTTTTGCCAAGTGTTTTTTAAACAGCTTTATTGAAGTATGATTGATATGGAAAATCTGTACATATTTAACATATACAATCTGATGAGTTTGAGAATAAGTATACACCCATGAAACCATCTGCACCATCAAGGCCATTGACAAGTCTATCACCTTCCGAGGTCTCCTCTTGCCCCCTTTATTATTGTTTATTTGTGTGTGCATGTGTGTGGTAAGATTTATTCTCTTAGAATAGTCTTAGGTATACAATACAATAGTTTTAGCTATGGGCATGACAGTATATAGTAGATCCCCAGAACTTATTCATTTTATATAACTAAAACTTTGTACCCTTAGACCATCATCTCCTCATTTTCCCTTCCCTGACTCCTGAAAGCCACCATTCTACTCTCTGCCTCTATGAGTTTGACAATTTTTAGATTCCACTTATAAATGAGATCATATATGTCTGGGTTATTTCACTAAGCATACATACTGTCTTCCAAGTCCATCTATGTTGTTGCAAATTTGCCACATTTTCATTTTTGAAATTTATTCATTTATTGATCATTTTGCCATCGTTTTAAAGAATGTTTTCTCCCTCTGCCTTCTCCTCCTCCGAAGTGTTTTTAAATACCTTTGATAAAAGGTAGTTTCCCAGTAGTCTTGTCTTTCCATGCCTGTGTGTACATGTGCTGTGGCTGGCCGTGAGAGCTATGGCTGGGAGGACAGCAGCCTGGACACAGTGTCTGTGGGCTCCTCTGGGTGTAGTGGTGCTCATGAGTGTAACAATCTTCAATAATTAGTTCCCAGTGACTTTTAATGTTCACGAGCTTCTCTCCAGGGCAGGAGAGTTCTGCTGTAGATGAAGCTAACTGCGGAGGAGTGGAATAATATGAAATTTCCCAAGATGGAGCTAATTGAGGAGAAATGGAATAAAATAAAATTTCCCAAAGTCCTTTGATCTATGGGGGAAAGGGAAAAATCTAGGAATATGGGTTACCATAACAATGGCAGCGAAATAAATCCACGAGTAGCACAAAGCTCATATCTTGCAGAACACTTTTCTTCCAGAAGTCCCACTCTAGCCCTATCATGGAACCCTTACACTGCTGCTGGAATCTTTACTTACAGATTAGGAGAGGGTACAGGGGAGGTGTTTCACATTCTGTGGTATGGAAGCTCTAGACATAGAGGCTTTGCTTTTTAAGCCTTGGGTTTTGACACTGATGATGACTTCTCTTTCTCAGTCAGAACTGGATACTGGGTCCTGGGCAGGGTGCTGCTCTGGGGACTAGCTACCTGCCAGGCCTTGCTTTGCTCCCCTGGGCTGGAACACTGCTCTCTTGAGTTGCCCAGCATGGCTTAGGGAACAGGGAAGATAGACTTAAGGGACAGAAAAGCATTGGCTTGGGGGTGACAGGGGTGGCAACTATAGAGCTAGTTTGGATGATGGAAGATACTGCTAGATTGGTATGTCTGTATGGGTACCAGAGGTGCCAGCAGTGGCACCCACATCCTTGGGACACGGTCAGCAGGACTGTAGGGTGATGGAAGGGGTGGGGTGAGCGTGACCTATTCTTGCCTCCAGTAGCTGCTGCAGGAAACCCCAGGGGTGCGGAGTGGCTCTCAGGGAACTCTGGTGATGGCAGGTAGTGGCTCAGGTTGGAAATGGTGATAGCTAAGCCTGGGATGGGTCAGAAAGGGATGGCTATGAAAAAACCAGGAGAAAAGGCCTCTATCTGTGGCTGCCACTGCTCTTATTCCCCTCCCTGAAGGAGGGCTCTGGTTTCCCCATGGTGCCTGCTGGTTTTCTTCTCCCTTTCCTCAGATATTAGGACCTTTGCATCTGGGATTAATTCAGTTCCGGTGAAGCAGGCACTGGTTGCTATTGATCATTGGGCTAACCTGCTCTTGTGCATCACTTCGTTCAGTCAGGAGGGAGCAAGAGGGGGTCTTACTCATAAACACTTTTGCCCAATGGACCTTTAATCATGGACAGGCTGTTTACTGTGGAGGATTCTTCCTTGAGGTCCTACCTCAACCATTAGGATCTTGAGGAGAGCTCTGTTAAGAGTAAGGTCCCTACTTATGAGACGCAACTAAGCTTTCTCCCTTAAAGCCTTTGGGAGCAGAAAATAATTCTTAAGACCCTAATGAGAAACATTTGTAAAAAGTGAAGACATCTCTTCTACTTCATTCCTACCAGTATGAACTCCCTGTAGCCAAGTTCTGAGAGGGGGAGAGAGAGAGAGAGAGAGAGAGAGAGAGAGAGAGAGAGAGAGAGAGAGAGAGAGAGAGAGAAAATCCAGCAGTTCTGGGCAATATCCAGAGCCTGGGCAGAAGCAGTTCATTTGATGTTGCCCAGAAATGCTTTCCAAGTGAGAATCAATGGCAGACCCCTGGCCGTCTTGTGCTTTTCCAAACATCCTATTTATGTACAGAGGGCTTTGGAAAAATAAAAGCAGTCCAGGACCAGTTCCATCCAGAAGGCAAGGAAGGAAGGTTCTTAAGAGAGCAGCCAAGGCCTTGGGGGAGGGTGACTGTGGTCAGGTTTTTGGGCAAATAGAGCAGTTGGCCAGTCACTTCTTGAATGCAACATGGTAGAATAAACAAGCAACTGTTTTGAAATCCAGCTTGCCCTGGCCCTAGGCTGGAGCAGTCTGGCAAATCCAGTAGTGGACAGACTTCATCTCAGATATGCTTTTAATAAGTGCACCCAGCTGAGTTCTTTGCCAGCACTCTTGTCTGTCTCCACACATCCTTAGGTCCTTTTGGCTCTAGACAAGATTAAAGGTTCCTGCTCTTCTTGGCCAGAGGCCTCAGAAAGAGACATTTATAAGAGCCTTTTCATTTTGTGCTCCTGGTTACTGGAATTTGAAAATCTGGCTGTGAACACTTATTCCAGGCCAACTGTTGGCACCAATGTTATAACAAGGATCAACTTCTACCCCTTCCCCTCCCCTTTTTAAGTCAAATATGGAAAAACTCCATTTGGCAGTTCTTTTCTCTGAAATAACAGCAAAAAGAGAGACAAGTAACCCATTTAAAAAAAGAAAACTTTGAAGTGAATCAAGGATTCTCTTATAATGTTTTTTTTTTTTTAAATAAATAACACCTTCAGCTCTGTCACCATACTGCTGCTATTTGTGATTGTAAATAGTCCTGTAGACTGGGGTTGCAAGTTAGTTCTAAAGCCACTGTTGAGCTTTTAAAAACACGGTGTATTCAAAGACGAGACGAGACAGACAGACAGACAGACACACACACACACACGCACACACACACACACAGACATAGAGAGACAAATGGACAGACAGACAGAGAAAGGAATTAGTTAAATCCATGAGTCAGAGAATAAAAAATTCCAGGTAAATAAGCTCCTTGCAGGGGGTGGCTCTGGGACACAGCTCAGCTCCCCTTGAGACTGGGCCTATCCTCTCCGGTCTGTAGGGAACCTTATAATGCAGTGTTTTTCTTTGGAGAGTGTGTGTCCTCATAGAAGGGACACACTGTTTCCTCTCTTCTAGACACAGTCTCTTGCTTCCTCCTATAGGAGTCAGAGAAAAGAGAAAAAGGGCCATGTGAAGCCTTTTCTGCTGTTACCTTTTGAGACTTCATAACTGTTGGATGCATGGCCTAAATACACCAAGTTATGAAAACTTAGTCTTTCCAATTTTATGGTTTTCATCCAGATTTTGCCTTTCCTACCTTCAGTCCTAACTTTTATTCCTACTCATCTGACACTTAGTCGAATCAACTTGTGTGATGCAGAAAGGGAAGAAGGACCACTGGGAATCGTGGATAGGCTAATGGTAGTGGGCAGGGGGTGTGGATAAGGTTCTCAGTTCACACTTCAAGCTTAGAAGGCCTCCTGACAAAAGTGGGGCTTGAGGAGGTGAGCGAGGAGATGTGCACCTCTTGCCCCCTCCGCTCCAAAGGCCTTGAGACTATCCCAATGACGTGGCTACAAGTGAATAGAGATACAGAACTAGGAGCAAAGAGAGTCAAAAATAAATTTGTTTGGATGGAATGAAAGGGCAAGGAAGAGATGAGGGCAAGCCCTGAGAGAGAGACAGTGTTGGGTCTACAAGGAACAACAAAACAGCGGCCAACAAAAATGCCTTCCACAATGCTACCTCCCTAAGGAACGTATAGGGAAGCAAATGAACAAGTAATACCTACGTTCAACTTTCACTATAAAAATTTCTGAAGCACATAAAGACAAGAATAAATAAATAATAAACAAACAAGCAAACAATATGCATGATCTTACCATTTTGAAGTAATATTATAAATTTCTTTTCATTTCCTTCTCATATTTTTAAGTTGTAGCTTAATTTTTTTAATTTAATATTTTATACAGAAATCCAGCATCTTTCACTATTCTGTCATCTATGAGGTTAGAGAATCACCTGCCAAAATAAAAAAGTTTCTAGTATGGGCTTTGGAAAATAACTCTGTAGTACAATGGTGCTGGTGAGTCTCTTTCAGGCACAGGTTTTGGGTGGAGGAGAGCATTCTCTCAGCTTACCAGCCCAGCACAGGGAACTGCTGTTCTGAGAAAGAAGGTGGCAGACAGAGACATATGAGAAAAAGGAGTTCTGTTCTCGCAGGGTGTGGTGGGAGGGAGCCCAAAAGGCTAAAGCTCTTTCATAATGATGGGGTCAGGGCTTCTCAGCTAAGTACAGAGAAGTACTCTCACTAGGAGGATGCTCGCTAAGTTACCATTTATTGAGCATCCACTATTAATCTCTGGGCATTGGTGACTGTGCAAATACTATTTGTCATCCACTTAATACTCTCACGAAATAGGTGTTATCATCCATACTTTACAGATGAAGAAACTGAGGGTCTCAGAGATTAATTTACCAGTCCACGGTCACACAACTGGTAAATGACTGCGTGAGGACTACAACTTGGATTTCCAAGAGTGTAGAAGAATACACAGTCTACCTTTTCCTAACATGTGCATAGAGTAGCTATTTTCTACTCTTGTTGCTGACCTCTCTAGGCTAACCCTGTTGCCTCCTGTTGACTAAGGCTGTTTTCAGTTTCTCAAAGGTGACTTGGCAGCATCTCTTCCCTTATTTTGGCTAGGATCTGGCCTTGGTGACCTCCCCAGCTTTCAGTCTCATTTTTTTTTCAGTACCATCTTAATTAAGGTCCTAATTAGGACAACATCCATGAACTATAAATTCATTTGTATGAAAATAATTTTTTGGCTCAGCAGATTTGTTGCTACTTTGAAGAAAGTAGAAGAAGTAATTATAAGCAGCTGTGGTATAGAGGCTAAAGCACTGGTTTTAGTCAGAAAAATCTGTCTGTTAATCCTAGCCCTATCATTTTATAGCCATTTGAACTTGAGGAACTTGTAGAAATTCATTGAGTCTCAATTTCATAATCTATAGAATGGGGGATATATTAGTCAAGGTAGGTTAACTTCTGAAATTAAAATTTCAGTAGTTTAACACAATAAAAGTTTATGTCTTATTTATACAACTGTCCAACACAGGTGTTCCTGGTCCAGTGGCCCCTCTGAATAGCTCTCCTCTAACTTGTGACTCAGACACTCAGAATCCCTCTATCTTTTGGCTTCCTCAACCCCCTCCACCCCACAGTCCTCAGAGTCCTCCATATATGTCCAAAAGTTGAGGATAGGAGAGGGATTGTTAAGGTTTGTGTAGTTTTATGGGCCAGGAGAGGAAGTGACCCACATCCCTTTCGCCCACATTCCATTGGGCAAAACTCAGTCATATGGCTGCACCAAAGTAATTGCAAAGGAAGCTGGGAAAACAGTCCAGCTGTGTGTCCAAGACCAAAAGGAAGTGGTTTACCAAACACCTGGTCAGTCCTTCCAACTATCTGACTGTACAGACAAAATTGTTTCTAGAATTAAATTAGATAAGTCAGCAGTAGTGCTGAAAGCAGTGTCTTGTACGTGGTAAGTTTTGAATGTGGTTTGTGCGTTGCAAAGAGTGCCTTAGAACAACAAATAATTCAGGAAGAAAATGTAAATTGTGGATTGTGAGAGCAATCCTCCTTCATGCTTTCTTTTAGAGTGTTTTGGGATACAATATGTAGTAAGAAATAGTTCATTAGTATCAGTAAATACTTCAAAATAAAATAATCCATTAGCCCCAGCACCCTTAGAAAAGAGCTCTTAGTCTGACAGAGGGATAGCTGCTTTCTAGCTCTGCTACAAGTGCCCCTGGCTTTCTCCATCTTCCTTTGTTGCCTCTCTTCCAGCTAATTGTACCCTTCTCCCCACCACCATCCCTAACTCACATGCACAAATTCCCCTCATTGAGGGTTACAATGGCAGATGAATCAAGAATGATAATGGGGAAGGGGTGGATTAAATCAGACAAGATAATTTAGAGGAATAAAGAAGGCAACATAGGTCATCCAAAGGAGAATTAAATGGAATTTGGCCTAAAAGAAGTATCCAGACTAATTCAAGCATATGCAACTGAATATGCAAATCAGTTAGAACATTGAGTAGAGGGAACACAAATGCAAATGTTTTGTAATGAAGTAAGACTTTGTTTACCCCACATGTTAGGGTCCTTATATCTTGTTAATCCATTTTGAATTGCCTGCCCCTCTCCCCCTACCTGATTATGAGATCTGAATTAAGAATGGAAGAAATTCTACCTTCCTTCCTGCATATTTCTGGGATAATAATTTTATTAGAATGAGATTGTTGTTTTTTTAAAGACATAATAAGAAGATTATTTCTTTTCCCTTTCACCAATTCAAGCCCTACCTTGGAAAAAACATCAGAAAGAAACTATTAACTGATGTATGCTGCTTTTAGAGCTATCCCGGGGGACAGATACATCTCCATTAAGTGTACAGTTGATGAGAGCTGCAGTAGGCTCGGTAATGAACTCTGTGATCTGAAGGCTGGGGGCTGGCTGGAAAGGGGCTCTAATGGTGGCTTAGAAAGCAAGTCCCTCTCTGAAGATGTCCAAGAATGGGTCATTAGAAGAGAGGGCTTAGGGGCAGGCTGTAGAGGGTGATAAATGAAGGTCATTTGAAAGAAAAGACATGACAAGTTAAAGTGAAATAATGAATGTGGCTCAGAACTCAGAGCTTTTATTCAGCCACAAGCTATTCTTGCTCTGCTTGGGGGAAAGAGGACTGCAGGCTTCTTCTTCATAGTGAGAGCATGAAAACGAAGAGGGCCTGGTCTTGGATGAGTGGGAGGATGAAAGTTTAGGGATTAGCCCAGGAGCTAGAGGAATTCATACGTATGTACCCAAAAGACACGAGAAAATGTCCAAAAAAAAAACCCTTGTATCTAAATGCTCACAGCAGCATTATTCATAATAGCCAAAAGGTAGAAGTAAACAATTTTCCATCTATTGATGAAAGGATAAACAAAGTGTGATATGTCCTTGTGATGAAATGTTATTTGGCCACAAAAAGGAATGAATCCTGATACATGCTATGCTACAACATAAATGAACCTTGAAAATATGATAAGGGAAAGAAGCAAGTCATAAAAGACCACATATTATATGATTCCATTTATGTGAAATGTCCAGAATAGGCAAATCCATAGAGACAGAAAGTAGGTTAGTGGTTGCCAGGGGCTGGTGGAAAATGGAGAGAGGCTCTGGGAGAGGGTTTGGAGGTGATAGTTAACAGGGTTTCTTTTGGAAGTAATGAAAATATTCTAAAATTGATTGTGGTGATGGTCACTCAACTCTGCATATACTAAAAATCATTGAATTGTACTCTTTAAAAGGAAGAGTTGTATGATTTGTGAATTACAGCTCAATAAAACTCTTACAAAAAAAACAAATGTATATTATGTCAGGTGGTGATAAGTCCTATGAAGAAGAATAGAGCAGCAACCGGGATAGGTGGGGTATGCTGTTTATATAGAGTGGTCGGGGAGGGCCTCTCCAAGAGATGACATTTAAGTGGAGACAAGAGAAAAGTGAGAGGGTGAGCTCTGCAGATATATGAGGGTGATGGGCAAGGCTGAAGAAATGAGTGCAAGGCCCGAAGCCACGGAGAGCTTTCAGAGTCCAGGAGCTGTGAGAAGAGTGGTGTAGCCGAAGCTGATAACGGAATGGAGGATGTTAGGAATAAGTCCCAGAGGTAGGCACACAGGATCATGAGGATCAAGGTTGGGTGTTCAGACTTTGTGATGGGAAATGATTGGAGTCTTTGAAGCAAGCAAATGATCCATGTGGATTCACATTTTTAAATTATTCTGATTGTGGGTAGAGAATCATCTACAGGAGGGTTGGAGTGAGTAGAATGGCGGTAAACCAGCTTTCTGGGGTGGGCGGGGAAGGTCCTGGTTTGTAATGTTTGCTTATTTTTGTGTTGTGTGAGGATGCAGGGCACTTTCCCAGAGCAGGGCCTCTTCCTGGCTTTGAGAACCAGAGGAATGGGGTGGAAGGTTTTTTTTTTTTTTTCATGGAAATGAAATTCAAATTGGAACCTTATGTCTGGTTCCTCTGAGCTGCAAAGATGGCTAGAGCATGGACTATATCAGCCATATCTGTCATTCGGAGGTCTGCTGGCTTTGAGATTAGCTAAACTTTCTCCCTAAGGGCACACATACCCTTTCCCTGTAAGATTCATTTCTGGTGTTGAAGTAGTGAAATACAATGCCCAGGTGTGTCTGTATGAATGTGTGTGTGTGTGTGCCTGTGTATGTGTGTGTAAAATAAGCTTCAGAGGGTTACTTCTGTATTCAGGAAAGCAAATGAATAAGTTGAGCGCTGGGCCCCCTGAACTCTGACATACTGCTCTCTTTCCAGGAAGTAATCTGTTCTAGCAGCTCAGCAGGTTTGAACCTACTCCATAGCTGGTTAACTTAGTGACTTTCAGCAAGTTACTTGGCTTCTTCTCTGAGAGTTTCAGGTTTCTATTGCTCCATAACAAGGTACCTAACACTTAGTGGCTTCAAACAACAATTTGTTATTATTGTATCTCACAATTCTGTGATTCAGGAATCTCAAGCAAGTCACAATGGGAAATTTCTGATTTTGCTCTGTGATGTCTGGGGCCTCAGTGGGGGTGATTTGAATGACTGAGTGCTAAAGCAGCTAGGGGCTGGTTAGAGATTCTCTCTCTCTCTCTCTCTCTCTCTCTCTCTCTCTCTCTCTCTCTCTCGTGTGTGTGTGTGTGTGTGTGTGTGTGTGTGTGTGTGTGTGTGTATTACATACTTTTCCCCCTATTAGATAGATGGTCTTTGAGTTCAGGGGCCATGACTGTTTTGTTCAACATTACATATCTAACACCTAACACAGGACCTGGTACACAGAAGATGCTCAGTAATTATTTGTTGAATAAATGAATGAATTTCTCTTAAATCTCTGGTATGCATGGGCAAAAGACAGCAGGCAAAGACAACAAGAATAGTGAATGCATGGAGACAGCCCTCTCAAGGATCCTTTTTTTGTTGTTCTCTCCCCATGCATCTATAAATACTACTCAATTCACCCTGAAATGGATGGAGAATTTTATTTATTTTGCAGTTAATACACCTTGAGGAGTTCAGGGCTCACATATTCTTACCTGCACTATTGCCTAGAAAAATATAAAATGTCTACAATAATTAAATTGGTCTTTTCAGATTAATAAATTTTGGGTGTAAATAGGAGACACAGAGTACTTTGAGATTTTTAGATGACAAATCATTTGGAAATACCCTCTACTGTAATCTTTACCTTCCCATATTTTGGCTATTAGTGTAAGATCTTTCAGCTTCTGCCATTTATCATATCCTGAGATGAGCACTTTCCAATAGAGAATGGTACAGGAATACTTTTGAACAGAGGGGAAATGATATCTGGGTGATGAGTGTGTTTGCATCCTCTTTCTCCCTCTCTGTCTCCCTGTCTCTGTCTCTGTCTTTCTCTCTGTTTCTCTGCCTCTGAGGCTGTGTATGCTGTAGCTGGTAACATGTGTCCTCAGCATAGCCTCTAAAAATTTAGTCCCAGACCTGTCGGGAGAGGTGCACACAGCCCACTCCTCATTCAGTGGGAAGGGCCGGGTAAGTGACATCTGAGGTCGCAGTGTAAGACCAGAAGTGGAAGGATGCCCCATCATGAAGTTGCTGCCACTGTTGCTCTTGGGGAAAAATGTAGTTCTTTCTGCCAATCAGATCTTTCCTACCCTCTCCCTTCTTCCTTGCAGATGCCCAGGGAGTTTCTGAAACGGTATCCAGCATCTGAGAGTTATAAAACTAGGGCTATAATTTGCCTAAGATCCCAGAGTTCTTGCCTATAAACTTTTCTCTGTGCAAGAGAGGACACTGTGGCCCAGGGAAGTGCAGTGACATGGGCTGAACAGTGAGTGTGCTAGGCCTGAAAGTTTGGCTCCCTGACTTTAACTTTAGTGCTCAAGGCTCTGGATGTGACCATCCTTTATAAACTGAAAAGGATCACAAAAAAGTAAAGTCTTTATTAATGTTATTAGGATCATGTGTCCCTTGGTCGCTTGGATGGGAAGCGTAAGTGGAGAGGAAATGGGAGTACATTTGAGAATCTCCCCTCTCTCCAGAGCAGCAATCACTTCACCCTCTTCTCCCCTGTACCCTTTCCAACCACCCTCTCAACACACTGGTCCTCTGGCCCCTCGCTGTTATTCTGGATCCAGGCCTAGGTAGAAACAACACGTACATTTCAGAAAAGAGGGGAAGGAAGTATAGGAAGGGTGCTTGGCAAGGCTTGACCTGTTCAG
The DNA here is from genome assembly GCA_028627145.1 of Eidolon dupreanum. NCBI lineage: Eukaryota > Metazoa > Chordata > Mammalia > Chiroptera > Pteropodidae > Eidolon > Eidolon dupreanum. The sequence goes on along the minus strand of CM053503.1, from coordinate 74,568,751 downwards.
AAGAAATGCATGAAGAGTGAGGACTCTGAAGAAGTACAGCAGAATTTCTTACATCATACCTGGTCCCCAATCTCCGGGTGTCCTGAAAGTCTAGCTCTATGGAGAGCAGAATGCTAGAACCTTTGCCCTTAGCACAGCCCAGCATTGTTGCCCCTCTGCAGTCAGAGCCTGGCCGCCCTCTATAAATGGGAAAAAAAGATGTCCTCCTTGCACCAGGCCATTCCAGGCTTCCTGAACTACTGAGAGCACTAGGAGGAGAAATGAATATTTTATAAAAGGCCATAAAACATAATTTGTTACTTGGAGTGAATTTGAATCTGTAGTTAAAAAAAGAGAGAAGTTACCATCAGTAGACCAGAAGTTTTGCATTATTTAGGTCCAGCTATTTCATTACATCAGAACCAGAACATTAAAATCACACCCTTTGCTCCTCAGGAAGAGAAGCAGTATGTTGGAGGGCCAATTTAGGCTCACTGGGCAAGGGACAGTGGCTCTCTGCCTGTATTGTGCTTGGGGGGAGGGTGACTAAATGCTTTGGATAGAAACAGGCAACCAGCTGCCCCAGCTTCCCCTCACTGCTTCCATTTATTTGCATTAAAGGTGGGGAGGGGAGTGAGTGATTCTAGTGAAGTCTCTTCTTTCTGTTGAGATCCTCTCTTACATCCCCCTCCTTTTCTCCAGAACAGCCCCTTCATTCCCCAAGGCTGGTAAGGGAACTCAAATTTGGAAGAGAAAACAGCCTAAATGTGGACATCAGACATCCCTGTTCCAATCTCTGCATTCCAACTGACACAGTGCCTTACAGGGAATGTCTTTGAGACCTTGCCCCACCTGATCTGGAGGACTTGTCCTACTCAACAGACAGCCTTCTCTAATTTCTTCTCTTTTCCAACTATAGGCTTCCCCAAATTCCTGACCCTGAGGAAAAATAAAAATCGTTTTACTTTTGATGCAAAGTGATTAATTTTTTGTTTGTTTTAAAGCTTTCCTTTACAAACCATATCCTGGGCTTTACGATCTTAACCATAAAGTTCTTTACTTTGTTTTCAGCACTGAAAGAACTTAGTACTCCATGAATTCTACATTTAACAAAGTCAACAATAATAGATCTAAACTTTGAAACTACAATTTTTTTTAACTGTGTCAAAGGTTCCAGATCTATCTCTTAGTGATCATATTCAAAGAACTTCTACATCATTCCAACGATGGAAGAGTCAGGAAAACGTTTTCTTCTTCTTTTTAGAACATACTCTAAAAGTCATGGCTCTTTTCGTTCTTCTGTACTGGGTTGCCTTTGGCACCCTTTCACCTCATGCCTCTTATTTTGGGCAATATCTTCACTTAGATGTGGTTTTCTGTGTCCTGTCCAGCTCTCCTTCCTTCCATTACTCAACCTCTCCCTCCTGCTCTCTCTCTCTCTCTCTCTCTCTCTCTCTCTCTCTCTCTCTCTCTCTCTCTCTCTCTCTTTCCCTGTCTGTTTATCTCTCATTCAGATTCACATATGCAGGTATACAGGATTTGTTTTTACTCTATCAATATCTTTAATCGGATGGTATTTTTGTAGGTGAAGAGAGATTTTTTTTTGGATCTTGCAGTATTCCTTATATTACCAGCTTAGTAACCAACACTCTCTACATAGGCCAC
>CM053503.1:74449590-74566607 GCA_028627145.1 Eidolon dupreanum | reverse complement strand
TTTCCAAACTCATTTAATTGAGGAGTGTGTGAGCATGTGTATGTGTAAATGTCTATTGACATGATGTAAAATAAGAACTGTATAGAACACAGTTTGGGAATGAGGAACAGAGTGCTTACAACACTAGCTCTGACATCAAGGCTTCTCACATTTGAAGCCTGCCCTGGTATGCACTAGTTCTGCAATGTCAGAAGTTATTTAACTTCTCTATGTTTCAGTTTACTCATTTTTATTAAGAGGTTAGGGAAAACTATTACCTCGCAACTCTTAGAAAACTAATTGGAAACAGTCAGCATTCACTAAGTGCTTATAATTAGCTATTACCATATTTAGTTAATATTTATTAGAAGTTAATAAACAAAAGGTACTTACATTTTATCATGAAGATGTAGCTACAAGAGTTGGATATATCAGCTAGGACACCAGAATTGGACAACAGGTTTTTGTTACCTTACTGGTACAGAGCTAGGTCAGAAAATAGACAAGGAAGAACAATTCAGACTAATTCAACATAAACACATGAGAAAATCTTTACAGAATGATATAGCAGAGGGAGAAGTAAGTAAAAATAAGAACAAAAAACTTGACCAAAGTTAAGCTTTTGAAACAAATTTCACATTCCATGTTTAATTTTCTTCTTGTAGCCGTGGAAAATAAATGACCTCTGTGTTGTGTATATCTTCTAAGCAGGAAATAGGTATAATGGTCAGGAGATACTAGGTTATGCTGTAGTAACAAACATTCCATAAATCTCAGTGGGTTATATTAAAGGATTGTTAACTGCTCAGACTATAGCAGCTCCCTGAATAACATTGTTTCATTATGTTATGCTGATGAGGTGCAGTAGGAAATTAGCTTTTGTTTATATCAATCAGCCTGTGGTAAATTGTTTTTGTTATACATTGTTGCATTTAAAGCCACAGGACCTAGTCATGATGTTGAGTGTGGACTTACTGCACATATCCATGACTAATGTTCTTGGGGCTCTGCTTTATGTCTTTCAATCTGGGTCATAGTCCGGTGGAAGAGCCACCTCTCAAGTGCTGTGGATCATTATGGCAGAGGAAAAGAGCTCTGGTGTTTGAGTTTGCAGGCCAGATATGACCCATGTCACAAGTCATCACCTGAAACTAGTCACATGATCCTACTCAACCAATTGTGTACCAGGATGGACTTGTGCCCAGAAGGTGGAAAGCTGGAAATATTTGATAAATAACAACAATGACTACCATCAACTGCAAAATGTTTGGCTCTCACAGACAAAATACACTTACTCATTTCATAAGGGAGACAGCACAAAAGTCCTATCTAGTCCTGGTATCAAGTTGAAATTCTAGGATTTTTAGTGGTGTGAAGTGGTCTTTATGTTAGGGAGTAATATATTTTGGTTTCTACATTAGTTATGAGTGCGGCCCCTCTTAATTCAGAGATGTAGGAAACCAAAAAGACAATTTATCTTTCCTTCTTCCACAACACAACAAGCAATGGTTGATTTGGAATAGGAAAACTTTAATAAATATTCCATTGAAAATTGGGAAAAATGGAGGAAGTGCAACAATCTCTGGTTTGTAGTGATTCTGAAAACACACTAAGCAGAATTAGGCCCTCATATGAGTGCTTGGGAGGGGCTTCCAGTCCACTGTTCTCTGCCCCCTGACTTCTCCCTCCAGAACGTTCCTTTTCCTCCATTGTCTTCCTTTATTGTGACCAAGATGGGCATTGCAAATGACATCCTCCTTGAGCATTGAGAAGCTTTCTCAATGTGCCTCTTGGCCATAAAAATTTAGGGGCCTAAAGGTTGTTTCAAGTCTTGAACATTCATGAAGGATTTAGTCCAGGTTGTGGTTCCTTTGGCAGTATGACTGTCTTACATTCTCTTTGGCTTTTTCCTATCTATCTAGACAGCATCCGTACGTGCCAACAGACAATAACCATACTATGGTCCTTCTTGAGATGAACCCACCAGTAGATAATTTGAGTCAATTAGTTTTATTGTGGGAGGTTAAACCTCTAATGTTTTCTCCCCTAAGCCACTTTAAAAATTAAATAATTTTTTTTCTGGAAGCTATAATTGTACAACTTTAATTAGGTTTCTCTTTAAAACATCTTATTCCATTCAGAGGTATTAGCAGTGGGTATGACTACTGTCTGCTAATTTGTTCCATGAAGCAAGCCTGAATCCTGATCAACCTTTTTTGCACAGAGGTTGTTTAAGTTTTGTTTGTTTCTTATTGGAGATAAGAAGCAGATTCCTTTGTCAACCCTGAAAATCCCCACATTTCTGGACTCTCTCTTGTCCATTTCATCTCTGCTTGCTAACTGGCCAATTATTTTCTGAGCTCATTAATATCTAGTATAACATTGTCAGAGACAGCCAATAGTAGCCACCATACAATACTAGTAATTTGTTTTTGAACCTCTTTCAAGTTATGCACTCTGATGAACAGCCACTAGCATCTTGAGTGATGGTGGCCATTATGGCCAGGGTAAAGAAAGCTCTGGAGGCATTTGCATTGGTAATTATATGTTTTGGTCAAGAAGTGACCCATATCACTTCTTACAATTCATTGGTCAGAACTACTTGCTTGGTCCAATCACAAGTGAATCTAGAGAGTACAATGCCCATGGTCCAGAAAAGTAGGGAGCTGGAGACCTTCAGAAAACAGCACTGATGACTACTACAGTAGGGGAATGAGATGAAGAAGCAGACTGCAAACTTGTGATACTAAGAAGCTCTCTTGGGATCCTCCCTGAATGGTGAAGGAATTTCTTGGCATGATTAGTCATTTCCTAGGGCTGTTGATTAGCATGGCACAGATGTCTAATGTGTTCTTTTCTCAATATAAGCTTCACTCAGGTGTAAGCTGTTAGATTTTTCTCCAATGAATCCTGGAGCAATATCATCAATATCACCACTTTGTAGTTGATATCATCATCATCATCATCATCATCATCATCATCATCATCAAAAACTTCGGCTAAGCAGCTAACTATAAATGATGCTTATCAACAGGATATATATTTGCATTTGTCTTCTTCCTTGTCCACTTTGGTAACAAGAAAAGCCTAGAAGGAGAGAAATGGTAATGGTGCTTCCAAAGACTAAATTAATAGAAGGGACTTTAGGTGTAAGAGTTATCCTATCAAGTGTGGGCAATGGAGGGCAATTAGTTTGCAGAACCAGTGGATACTATTGGCAGGAAATTAACCCTAGGCATTCAAGACATTGATTTCTTTTTAATGTAATTCTTAGATGACCAAATGTGTGTGTGTGTGTGTGTGTGTGTGTGTGTGTGTGTGTGTGTAGATGGAGGGAAACAAAAGGAAAATAGAAAAAATTGTGTGCAAAATATAGAGTTACCCATTATTCTCTCATTTTCCCCAGGATTCAAAGCTTTCTTCTCTCATCTCCCTAGCAGAGAAAAAAAGAAAAAATTAAGAGAAGGAGTAAAAATGATCCACGAAGAGGGGGGCTGGGGTATGGGGAACACTGTCTTTCAGTCAGAGGAACTTCCACAGGAACTTTGACCCTCCTGAAGAACAGAAGGACTAGGGCAGTGAGCCTTGCCTAGAGGGTGAGACATTAAGATGAGAGACAGTGTCTGACTCATCACGCCTGTCTGCAATATTCATTGTGTGGTTTGCTTTCTATACTGGAAAGCTAAAGAGAGGGGTGATTCTTCTTAGAGAGGGTGTGTGTATACTTGTGCACAGGTGTTTACTCAGTAGGAACTGAGAGAGTTGGCCACTTACCACTGTTTCCTTCCATATGGACAGTGAAAAGAATGATTTCCAGAAATTATTCAGAGAAAGAGGCTAAGTTTATGACCACAATCCTCTCTCCCTACAGGAAAACTAAAAGGATCTCACTGCTGGAGTAGTGACAAGTGTACGCGCGTGTGTGTGCACGCGCACACACACACACACACACACACACAGAGCAAAGTAAGAAATGTAATAAAATAAGCCTGAATAATAGAGTAAAACTACCATTTATATACCTGGAATAAGCACATTTTAATATCCAGGGAAGAGATAAGAATATAAAAGTTTATTGAATTATGTGCCACATCATATATGCTCATCTTGGTTGGTACATACATCCACTTTTAGACAATCCTTCTGACTGGTAACTTTTTCTTCCCACCATTGTACACCTGATTTAATGTAGTTTGTGTTAAGCTGTAAAGTCAGAAAGAGCCTGGGAGGAGGGGAGTCCTGGGTCTGGTCCTGGTCTTCGATTTCTGACAACCCCTTCTCTTGGTTTTCCTCCTACCTCATGGCAACCCCTTGGCTTCCTTTGCTGGCTCCCATCCCTCCTGAACTTGAGCTGTAAATTGTTGAGTCTTATGAAGGACTTGGTCTTGCTTATGTTTCTCTTCAAGGTTCATGTTCTGTCTCCCTAGAAGACTTTAATGCCATAGGTCTAAATATTTCTAAATATCTTTAATTCATAAATCATAAATTTCTCTGCCATATTCCAGACCTGAATAAGAAACTGCCTTCTTGATGTCTTCATTTGCATGTCTAATTTGCCTCTTCAGTTTAATATGTCTAAGAACAAGGTCTTGATTGATCCCAACTTATATAACCCTTTTTCTCCCCTTTCTCAATAAATGGCACAACCGATCTCCCTAGTTGCTCAAAACAAAAACCTGGCATTCATTGGTTATTTCTCATGCCTTATTCATCACCAATTTCTGCTGATTCTGTCCCCTAAACACCTCTCTACCCCACCTGGCCTCCTCCCCACTTTACCTCTACTCACCCTACCTTTACTGTAGTCCAAGTCATCATCATCTTTTCCCCAGACTACTGCAATTTCCTGGTCTTTCTATTTCTTCTTTTGTTCCTTTGTAATTCATTCTCCTGACAGCCTCTATGTAAGTGATACCATGTCTCTCCTCTGCTTGAGAACCATCATTGACTTCACATCTATTACCTTAAGGTACAACCTGAGCACCTCACCCTGCAAGAATGTACCCCTTGCTTCATTTTCAGCCTCATTTGTACATCCCTCACCAATGCCCACACTCACTCTGTGGCCTTCTTTATTATCCTTGAATGCTCATGACCTTTCTAGCTCAGAAATTTGGCACTTGTTTGCCCAGAATTCTCTTCCCTTGCTTTTAGCATGGCTGGCTCATTCGTCTTTGAATTCTCAGTTGAAATATTATCTTTTCTGAGGGAACTTTCCAAACTACCCTTTTCACATTTGAGTCTCCAGGTTCATTTCTGACATTGCAATCCATTTTCTCCAAAGCATTTACTACAATATGTGAATATTTTATTTATCGTTTGTTGTTAAAATATTCTATCTAGAATATAGTGTATTTACTGCATGAAAATGTAAACTCTTAAGAGTGGGTATTTTGTTTAGATCACTACTAAATCCCTAGCACCTGGCACCATGATGGCACCCAGTAGCTTCTCAATTAATGCTTGTCAAATGAGTGAATAATCTCCTACCATCATTGCAAATATCTGAATTTAGATACAACAAGAAAAATCTGTGCTGTCAGGCAATCAGTGCTCAGTGAATGCTGGGGAAATGTTGCCGTCTGTAGATGGGGTTGTGCTTCTTGTCTTCCTTCACCTGGAACTGGCACTTCTGAAGGTGTGATTTTACTCACCCTTCACATATGCAGGAAGGAATGATCTAGGCATAGGGCTTTTCTAAAATTAAGAAATGTGTCTCTTTCACAAAAGAACTAAAAACAGAATTCTGATTCGTGAATTTGCTAATGGCTTTTCCCACTAGGGGAACCTCCTATGCACAGTGAAACCTCTCTTGGGGACAAACTTATGCCTGATGTGAAGGTAACCATGGAATATCAGCTCTGCTTGGCAGGTTTAACCCAAGGGGTACTCAAATAAATGGTGGTTCTCACCACCTTATTAGACTGTACGCGCTTCTGGCAGAATGTGGGTTCCTTCTCATTCTTCCTCAAGATTTGTTTTGAAGAGTTACTGGTCTAGTTAATAAACTTGTGAATAAAAATGGCAATGATGAAAACAAACATGCAAATGTATATATTATTATAAATTTTGAAAACAAAGGCAAAAAGAATCACAAGTAACCCATTTACAACCTAGAAAATAATTACTGGTAATTGGACAAGAGTAAAAGAGTGTCTGCTATGTTATTTGTTGTTGGTTTCCTTTTCTTTCCTTTAAAAATTATTTTTGAATGGAGCAACTTATTTTCATTTCATGAAGTCTAAATTGCTTAATTACATAGCCTGTAAATAGGAAAACTATCAACTGGGTGACTTGGAACACTAGCTTTCTCTCTCTTGCTCTCTCTCCCCTTTCATTGAAACATGCAAGGTGAGAGGAGGGAGTGGAAACTAACAGTGCAAGCACAGAAAGGAATCAGAGACTATTCCCTGGCAGGCCTGGTAAGGGACAGGACTAGAGAATGAAGACTCAATGAGATGCCAGTCTCTCCCCTACCCACTACCACCTGACCTCTTGCCTGACTGCATATCCAGGTGCCTTAGCTCCCTACTCCTCAAACCCTCTGAGAATGAGCCACTGTGGTTTTAAAACACTCTCTGCATGCAAGGAACTCTTACATGTATCTTGTGGTTTGAGAGTACATTTACATATCATTCCTATCATTATCATCAATGAAACCTTAATAATGATTTAATATACAGAAGAAATGACACAAAAACATCTTGTAGTTGGAGTGGCTATAGACACCCCAAAGGGAGGAAACTGAGGCACAGAGAAGCAAGTGTCAACCTTACCTGGAAGTGACAATCTGAAAAGATCAGACCAACTCACCCCTACAAGATCCTAAACCTATCTGATCTAGTGACAAAAGACTATGTGGCCTCTGGCAGAAATGGAAGGAAAACCATTCTAACCACCTCCTTCCAGGAGTTAGGGAAAGGATCTTTAACAACAAACTTTGGTTGGTACCCAAATATGGCAAGGTGGGTCTTCTTGTAACATGACCTAGAGCAGTGTCCAGTCTTTCTCATGGGGTTGCGAGGACTGAGGGAGAGAGTACAGGTAAAGCACCTGGATTGTGTCTGGTACAAAATTGATGCTCAGCAAATATAGCTATTATTTTTTATCAACACTCTTGCATACCCTTTCCACTCCCTTCTCTTTTCATGTCTGCACAATAAGCAGATGTTCCCCATGACTTCCCAGGGAGGCTGGGAGCAAATGAATTTCAGGCTACACTTCCTTGGATTATGATACTTCTGAGATGGCACCATCTTCTGGTTCTTTCTTCACTAGGGCTGCTGCCTAAGTTCCCAGGACTCTTGTGGAAAACTTTTGATGGGAAAGACAATGGGAGACTTCCTACCACTTTTTCTACTATCACTTTGCGGTTCTAGGAGACTTGCAGCCTCACCTTCCCGGGTACGCAAAGGGAGGTATGAGGTTCTCTGGGGACTTACACTGGAGCACAGTTTAAATTGGAAGCTCTCGAGACATCTCAAAAATGCTTCCTCTACTTTTTTTTTTCCCTCCCAGTGGCGATTGGAGAGGCTGGCAAATGAGTCTTTGTAAACATGATTTGATTTTTTTCATTAAAATTTTGGATGAGTGGAGGTACAGTGCTTTGTGCTGTGTGGTGGTGGTGTTTTCTTATTGATGAAAGGCACTGCGCAGGTCAACTCTGTAAACCGACTGGAGAAGAGCTGATTGCGGGGGAGGAGGGGGTGTGGTATGAGGGTACTGGTGCTCGTTGAGCGGGCCGTGAATGTGAACGTGTGAAGGGGAGAGGCGTGCCCGGAGAGCGCGGGAAAGATTACTGGTGAGGCAAGTGTGTATCTATTTCCACAGCGTCCTGGCTCGCGGCAGCCCCTGGCTGGGCGAGGGGTGTGATGTGGGAGTGGGGTGGGAGGGGGCAGCAGGCGGGGCCTGCCACGTCACTTGGAGAGTGTGTGCTGGGAAGGAAGGGCAGAGCGGAGAGCCGAGCCGCTGCAGCTGCGGCCGCTGCAGCGAAGGCTTGAGCGCTGGGGAGGTGGGTCCCCGCGCCCTGGCGCCGGGGCAGCCCTAGGGCCCTCTCCGAGGCCTGCAGCGCGGCACATAGAGTGGAGTTGGCGGCTGTGGCTCGAGAACGGCGACCTTGGCTAGACCGAGCCCGCGGTGGACGTAGGGCGGAGGCCGAGCCCAGCCAGGAGTCTCTGCGGAGCCGGAGGGAGGTGCATCTGGCGCTTTGGCACCCGCAGCAGCCGGGGGGCTTGAGCTGTTGGAGAAGCGCAGTGTGGAGCTGGGAAGTGCTAACCCGTCCGGACGTGCGTCCCAGAGCCCGGTCTCAGGCACCGAGGGCGAAGCCGCGCGTCTTTTCGGGCATCCAGTTTCATACGCTCCAGTTTGTGGTTCCAGGTATCCCAGTTAGCTTTAGCACCCAGGTGCGGACAACTGGAGGCGCAGAGCCAAATCCTCTGCTCCCAGGGTACCTCCCCTGATCTAGCTTTGCAGGGGCCAGGGCTTCGGGGCTCACGGACCCAACCGCAGGTCAGACCGCGAGCTCCGAGAAGCGCGAGCCCCACCCTAAAACGAGGGCGCAGCCGGGCTCTGAGAAGCGCTGCCGCGCTCGAAAGGTTGTGTCGGGGGCGCCGTCCTAGTGGCGGGGAGCGCACGGCAGAGGGGACATGAGATCGGAGAAATCCCTTACGTTGGCGGCGCCAGGGGAGGTCCGTGGGCCGGAGGGGGAGCAACAGGATGCGGGAGACTTCCCGGAGGCCGGCGCAGCGGGGGGCTGCTGTAGTAGCGAGAGGCTGGTGATCAATATCTCCGGGTTGCGCTTTGAGACACAACTGCGCACCCTGTCGCTGTTTCCCGACACGCTGCTAGGAGACCCCGGCCGCCGTGTCCGCTTCTTCGACCCCCTGAGGAACGAGTACTTCTTCGACCGCAACCGGCCCAGCTTCGACGCCATCCTCTACTACTACCAGTCCGGGGGCCGGCTGCGGAGGCCGGTCAACGTGCCCTTGGACATCTTCCTGGAAGAGATCCGCTTCTACCAGCTGGGCGAAGAGGCCTTGGCGGCCTTCAGGGAGGACGAGGGCTGCCTGCCTGAAGGTGGCGAGGACGAGAAGCCACTGCCTTCCCAGCCCTTCCAGCGCCAGGTGTGGCTTCTCTTCGAGTACCCGGAGAGCTCTGGGCCCGCCAGGGGCATCGCCATCGTCTCCGTATTAGTCATTCTCATCTCCATCGTCATCTTTTGCCTGGAGACCTTGCCCCAGTTCCGTGCAGATGGTCGAGGTGGAAGCAATGGTGGTGGTGTGAACAGAGTCTCCCCCATTTCCAAGGGGAGTCATGAGGATGAGGAGGATGAAGACAATGCCTATACCTTTCATCCTGGTATCACCCCTGGGAGAGTGGGGGCGGGGGGCTCATCTTCACTGAGTACTCTCGGGGGCTCCTTCTTTACTGACCCCTTCTTTCTGGTGGAGACCCTGTGCATCGTTTGGTTCACCTTTGAGCTCCTGGTGCGCTTCTCTGCCTGCCCCAGCAAACCAGCCTTCTTCCGCAACATCATGAACATCATTGACTTGGTGGCCATCTTCCCCTACTTTATCACCCTGGGCACTGAGCTGGTGCAGCAGCAGGAGCAGCAGTCAGCCAGTGGAGGGGGTGGCCAGAATGGGCAGCAGGCCATGTCCCTGGCCATTCTGCGAGTGATCCGCCTGGTCCGGGTGTTCCGCATCTTCAAGCTATCTCGCCACTCCAAGGGGCTGCAGATCCTGGGCAAGACCTTGCAGGCCTCCATGCGGGAGCTGGGCCTGCTCATCTTCTTCCTCTTCATTGGAGTCATCCTCTTCTCCAGTGCCGTCTACTTCGCAGAGGCTGATGATGACGATTCGCTCTTTCCCAGCATCCCAGATGCCTTCTGGTGGGCAGTGGTTACGATGACCACCGTGGGTTATGGGGACATGTATCCCATGACAGTGGGGGGCAAGATCGTGGGCTCACTGTGTGCCATCGCTGGGGTCCTCACTATCGCCCTGCCGGTGCCTGTTATTGTGTCCAACTTCAACTACTTCTACCACCGGGAGACAGAGCAGGAGGAACAAGGCCAGTATACGCATGTCACTTGTGGGCAGCCTACACCGGACCTGAAGGCAGCCGACAGTGGACTTGGCAAGCCTGAATTATCCGAGGCCACCCGGGAACGGAGACCCAGCTACCTTCCCACTCCACATCGGTTGTATGCAGAGAAAAGGATGCTCACTGAGGTTTGACTACTGCAGGCAGGGCCTACTGAGAAGGGTGACACTGAGCAAATAATTTCTTAGGCTTCCTTCTCATTCTCCATCAATCTCACCAGAGCTCCAGTTGACTTCCTGACTTCTTCCCCTGTACCCAGTGCATGGCATCCAGGACCAATTACCTGGACTGTCAACCTTGTTGCTTGGTCCCTGCGGCATTCAAGGTTTATCCGTCTAAGTGACATTTTTGAAATTATAATGGTGCCACCCTTTCGTGCCCATCTTCTGTTACATGGATGAGATTTCTGCCTGACTTTCCCTCAAGACTCTGATTTTTCATGTCTGAGATTTGTAATGTTTGTAGGAACAGAGATGTTAGCAGGATGGAAACTGGGTCCTGTTCCTTTCCTTTGTGTCTTTTCCTTTGGGACATGTACCTGTCTTAGCTTCTGGCCTGGTGGTAACTGGCAGAAGCTGGTAGACAGATACTGTGCTCATCTTGCTGTTTTATTCCAGGGCCCTGTCACACCTGCTGGTCTTCCTGCAGAGGACCCTTGGTAGAGCTTTTAGGTGCACAGCCTCAAAATATGTTATTCATCTCTAGTCTTGGATGGAATTAGAGAAACTGCAACTAATCTTGGCCATTTGGAGGACATTAGAGTCAGTCTCGGACCAAAGGGGCCAATGGATTCTTCCAGGTGTGTTCTGGCACAGCAAACATCAGTCTTTGGTCTACATTTTGTCTTCCCCACTCTGATCCCCCGACTCTCTGTAGCTTCCAGGAAGGTTCTTTCTCAGAGCCAAATACTCTTTTTGTGCAAGTGCCTTCCTGTGCAGAGGGACTGGAAAAAGGGAACCACAGAGCCAGGAGAAGTGGCTGAATAGAGTGAAGCAACTGGCATGTCCACATATCTGAAGAGAGGTGTCACTTAAATAGATATTGTCACCGAAGAGGGGCAGAGGAATCTTGTCGCAGATGGCAAATTTCTCTCTCTCCCTTTCTCTCAACCTCTCTAGCCCTCCACCCTTCTTCCTGGGAATTTCATTTAGGATTACAGTTGAAGGCCTTCTAAAATAAACTTTAGCTTAAACCTGCAGACAGGTAAAAGAACACATTGTATGCTAGTGTGGGTTTCTTCCCATCATGTGGGCAATGTAATAGATGATTTAGAGTAAACCAGAAGCATTATTCCTTTGCTGAAAGCCTCAGTGCTACAGGTTTTTTTTTTTTTTCCTTTTTTCTTTTTTAATGAGTCAAGCAAACATTCACCTGCTCTGCCCCTTGAAGCTGCAGCTGACTTGCTGTAACTGATAAGGTAATGCGGTGGTGTCACCACCTGGACTAAGCCATCTTCTTCCATTGTGAACCTCCTGCCTTCCACCCCACTGCCCACTCCCCCTCATTTCTCTCCAGGTAACATTGCCATTTGTTTGTCTGTTGCCTCGAGAAACTGTGATGTACTGTTCTGAGCTCTTTTGGGTATAGTTCAGAAACTGAAAGGACTGTTAACATGTTTTAAATTTTATATCTATGCTTTAAGACTCTTTGATGAGAATTTTTTTAAAACTATTTTCTCAAAGAGCAACTTATGAGGGATGGCCTTTTGAGGATTTTCTTGAGAGACACTGTGGCTCTTGTGAGTGCAAAATCTAAATCTGGATTTTGCCACAGCTTTACAGGGTAACTTTGGCTGCCACGGTTCCTTTTGTGCCTCAGTTTCCCCTCCCATTAAAAGGGAACATTAATGTCTTCCCCTCCCTACCTCATGGGGAGTCCAATAAACTCATCTGGGAAGCTGGGGATAATGCTATGCAAATGTGTGAATTGTAGTAAAACTCTCTCGATTTTTAGTTTACTACCCTGTTTCCCATCGTCCATAGGCAAAGCCTCCCTTCCCTCAGAGTTTCTGCCTTGGATCCAGAGCCCAAGAATAAGCCATTCTGGGTCATTAGCTCCTTAAATTCCTCCTTAGCCTCTTGAACTGGGCCTCAGACTTTCTTCTTACCCTTCAGAACAGAGGATGCACTTTAGACAGGTTCAGCGGGATCCTTCCAGGGCCAGAGATCACCTCAATTGGGAGCTCGACTTCTCCAAACCTGAAATACAGTAGGAGGTAGAGGAGTTCGTGATTCAAAACCTGCTTTGAGACCATAAAGTGCTGCTTTTCCAAATCTTTTCAGTTACTCCTGGCTATCGGGGGAAAGGAGAAGGGCCCAGCTGAGGGTAAATGTTGGAATATGTAGGCATGTATCCCTATATATGTGTATGTGATCATCCTCATCATCATACCTAATAAAACACTTCCTTTTCAAGTCAGAGCATGCCTGAAAGGAAAGGGTTTGTGGAGAGCGGGCTCTCCAGGGACTCTGGTTGCCGTAGCAACCTTGCAGACTGTTCTATCTTCTGATTTGGGCAGCAAGGGAGAACAGGAGACTACATATCCCCAGCTTCTGAAATGGGAACACACCCCCCCACACACACACATAATGGGTCAGGGGCTGGTAGTGCCAGGAGAGGGATATGTGGCCATTGGAAAATGAGGAGGAAGCAGGTCTCCAAAACTTCAGCCCTGGACCTTTCTTCCTGGTTTCCCCACCCAGTCATTGAAACTGCCTCATCTCACCTCTGATTCTTCAGAAACTTGAATGCTAAGCAACTGCCAGTTAAACCAGTGTCGATATTATCTTTCTCAAAATGACAAGGGGAGCGTTGGTGGGGACTTGCTCCTTGAGAGGCAACCAGGCTGTGCCTCACAGAGACTCATAACAGTTTTAATCCATACTAGTGTCATGGAGTTTTCATCTCCTCAGAGAGAGGCTCCTCCCAGCTCTGAGATGGAGAGAAATGATATTCCTTCCCCCCAGGGAACAATCTAGCTCCTGGGAGGAATTTCATAGGTGGTTCTTGTTAAGACGTCAAAGAAAAACTGAGAGGCTGTGACCCGACCTAGTTCCTGTGAAGGATTTTGCCAAGTGATCCTTCCCTGACTCTGAGCCTCTTTATGTGGATTTTGTGCACTGAGCACCAAGAGAACATGCACCCTGTGTTGCCAGGACACCTGGGATTACGATTTCACAGCTGTCAACAAAAGCAGGGCTCAGGCCATCATTACACCTGACTCAAGCCAGCAGGCACTCCCAAAGGTCTTCCTGGATCTGTCAGGCTCGACAGAGTTGTGGGATATTCCTCCCGCCTGATTATCCCCAACAAGAGAGGGACAGCTGGCTGTCTTTGCATCTGAGGTAGGTTGTACTGCTGGGGAGTTTCTTTTCAGCTCAGTCCTTTGGGCCAAATTAGAACTCAGGGTGGGGAGGGGCAGAGAGAAGGTGGGAGAGCATGCGTTGGGGAGGAATCAGGGTTTGGATTTCCCTTTCTTCAGCAGCCACTGTGCTCTTTTTCTGTGTGTGTTCTTTGACTCCATCTACTTTAATTTCTTTCTTCTCTGTTTCTCTTCCCTTACTACTGCCTTACCCCACCCTTTCTAATCATCTCCATTTCTCTGCATTTTCCACATCTTTTCATTCTCACTTGCTCTGCATTTTTTTCTTCTCATATTTTTCTTCTGTTGTTTTAACCTCTTCTTCCTTCTATATGTACCTTTCTATCTATTTTTCTTCCCTCTTCATTTTTTTTAGTGGCTGGGAGCACCTATAGAATTTCTGCTGAGGTCATACTTTGAACTCTAGGACTAGCTGTTTGCCGAGAAGATTGTTCTCCAGCTGGTAGAGTCCCCCGTTTTGACACCTCAGTACACCATTCCTTCCTCCTGTGTTCACCTCTGTGGGGGGAGGTCCCGAATTTATGAAGCAAGTTGAGATTACTGCACATTTAGAAAGATGTCTCTCAGACATTTCCTGAAATTGTAAGGATGAGGGAGGGAGAGGGAGTGAGAGGGAAGAAGAGAGGGAGGGTAGGAGAGAGAGAAAGAGAGAGAGAGAGAACCAGAACCTGGTGAGTCTGATAAATACTCTGCCTATTGAACTGAAATATATTCACATTAAGATCTCTCACCATTAAGAAGCTTACAGAAAGGTTCAAGACAAAGGAACAGTAGAAATAGTTAAACAAACAGAAAAAAGGCTTTTGGAAGATATAAGATTAGAATAAGTCTTAACTCAGGGGTGGCCTTCTGACTGCCTTTAGTTCATTCAAAGGTTCTCACAGCTCCCAGCTTTCTGTCTTGCACACTGGAGGCAGAACAAAAGCTAGGACTTAATCCCAGTGGTTCACGGTGGATTAAGATTCACCAACGAGTCCATATGAGAGCTGTGACTCTCCTTGCTGGAGGTCATAGAGCATAGGGTAAGTCCCACCTGCATCAAGATATGGGTGGGGAGCTTTTGGGGGGTAATGGAATTTTTAAAAACAGGATTGAGAGTTGTACAACTCTATAAATTAACCAAAACATCATTGATAGTGAAAAAAAGTGGCACGAGGCTAATAACCGTCACATCTTGGCTGGGAAAATGGTTTGGTTTATAAATCTAGAAGTTTAGCATCTCTAAAGATGAAACAGACTAAATGTCCAGGATGGAATGACAGTTTTTTTCTTCTGCCACATGGGGACACTTTAGAGCCTTTCATACAGTTGCTTCTTGTTACTCATGTACAGTGCCGAGAATTGATACATTTTTTTTTTTTTTTGATAATCAAACCATGGTGAATTTGCATATTTATTTGTTCATTTGGTTTGTTTGCTCTAAAGATAGGTCAAAACATTTTTGGTAAATGCAGAGCATAATTAGCATATGCTGAACTACAATAAGCATATTGGACATTATGTATTACATGGGACTAGGGCAGTAAACTTGCCCGAGGGACTTATACTGTGCTGGCAAAACAACAATAACAACAATAACGACGAAACCTACAAACGAACCAAAAATCCCCACCTAATCTCTGTACCTGTAAACACAGAATTTCTTAAAAAATTGCACAGGAGTCAGCTTTGTTCTCTTGCCTCCCCCACATGCTTCTCTCTGAAGCAGTCATTAACCCTTAACGGCCTGCTTGCTGAAGGGGTCCCAGCAGTCTTTGGTGCTCTGGGTAAATAGAAGAAGTGGGAGCCTTTGGTTAACTCCCCCTTCTCCATGGTTGTTCATCAGACTTTGCTCTCCTCTTGCTCTTATTTGCCTTTCACTTGCTAATCCCTTCCTTCTTTCCCTTGGGTGCTTTTCTTCACATGACACCTTCCAGTCCTGCTGCTTATCTTTCCTCTCTCCACTGGCTAAACCCTCGTTTTTGGCAGTATTTCTGTCCCCCTTGAATCTCTATGTAAATGCCAAGTATTTTCCCAGAGAATATTGTCCTCCTGGGACAATCTGGCTAGAACTGGTATCTGGCTCTGATTGGTTTTGACTGTGCATTATTGCCCCAGGAACCAAAGTGTCTATCTAGTTCTATTTTGTCAAGGTACTTAGGGGAAGAAAAGAAATCCATTCTTTAAATTGTGGGATTTCCTCTCTCCGTTCCACATTATACTCGGCTGCTTCATGTTGCACAGATGTCTCGTGGCAGAATCAGGCCTGGAGCTCGGAGCTTTAACAGGAGAGGGAGCTACCTAGATTCAGGCCACTGGGAATAACTACAGATGGGCTCTTGGTTCTCATGGTACCGCGCCTCCCAATGAACCACTTTCCTCTTCTGGACGCAAGGTCTCTGTGGGTTTGGAGACTGTCATGTCTTTCACATCCCTTTGCTCTGAATTTCCAGAGAAAGGAGTTCACCTTGCCCCTTCATTCCTTCTTGGTCTTCATCCGCTTGGTACTCTGAAGGGAAAGCTGCTTTTGAAAGGTGATCCAAACAGTACAGTGACTCCCTCATTTCCAGAACAAAAGAGAAAAAGGAGCCTATCCTATAGTCAGTATCATTAATACTGGTCTCATCTTGGCTATCACTTAACCTATTTGGGGCCTAGCCCCAAAACATTATTTTTTAAACACAACTCCAATCTCATCATTGTTACTATGAAGAGGTTTTTCCCTTAGTCTGTCATGGGCTCTAGCAGACATTGTCTGCCCCTAGCAAACATCTTGGAACCTTAAGCAGTCTCAGCTGCAGGCTGCAGGGAGCATAGACAGACCCCGGCTCTTTGGCGAAAGCAGAGCCGACATTTCAGAAGGAAATTGCAGCCACGCAGTCTGCTGGCGCTGCTATTTTTGACATGCTTGCTGTTCTCTCAGTCTTGACAACCGCTGTCTCCAAGAGACAGACAAACCCGCTCTTGGCAGCAGAGACACTTTGCTTTGAAAAAGAACATAGGAAGATAGTCCTGTGATTGGGAGGGCCAGAGGACGTGCCATTCTATCTCTCTCCTCCAAGAAGCCTGGCACCTGGCTAGCGGGGTTGTAGATTTAAGGCTGGAAGTGCTATTCTTGGCCCAGTGAATTCTCACTCTGTTCTCATCCTCCCCAGTGGGAGTAGTCCTAACAAGAATGAGAATGCACCATTCATTTAAAATGTGTTCAGTGTTTTCAAACATCGTATCATAAAACAAAGAGGTTAGGAGATGGACTTTGGGGCCAGAATTCCTGGGTTCACATCCCATCCCTGCCGGTTATCTGCTGGATGACACTGAGCAAATTCTGAAACTGCACTGTGCTTCAGTTTCCCTCTCTGTCAAGGGGGGGATATTAAGAGTACCAATTTCATAGAGCTGTTTTGAGGATTAAATGAGTTAATATATGTACAATGTTTATGTAAGGCCATATAACAATATGTATGTAGTATAATATATAACAATATGTAAGCACTATACAGAGATTGGCTATTGTTATCATTATTATCCCCCTACAACAACCAAATGAGGTAGATAATTTAGGCATTGTTTTCCTCTTTGGCAGATAAGACAGTTGAGGCTCCAAATCGAGGATAGAGTGGGCAGGCCCACTACGTGTGTGATCTATTGTCCTTAGGAGAGATATAATAGAACAGAATGCAGCGAGGTTCTGATTGGTACTAAGCAAGAAGACAGATGGAATTCATGGTTTATAAAAGTACATATGAGCTTTTATTTACATGCCAGTTTATCTCTGATGGAAAACCAGCAGGTGTCCTATGCTTTCTTCCCTATGGAGCTCTGAAAGCACATAGCTATATATACATCTTTCTATAGAGCCTTTGCTCGTTACCAGCACTGTCTCCTCATCTGGGAATATTTTAACATTCCCAGGGGTTGGCACTCCACTAGAGCCTTCCTCACATACTTCCTCACATCTTCGTCTTTGGGACAAATGCAAGGTTTCACAGTCAGTCCTGGGGACAGAACCCATAAACCAGACCATTACTCAGAGTTTTCGTACACTGATCTAGTGGCTTTCAAAATCACACCTCCTCTGGTCCTTGTCCTCAGCATCCCGCTCTGTTCCCTGGCCACCTTTACATCCCACTTCGCCTTCCCTCCTCACTTTGCAGGTAGGGACTACCCTGTGACATTCCTTGGGTGTGTTCCAGCTTCCCATTCTTTCTTTCAGGTGGAGGAGACAGTAGATCCTAGAGTGAGAAGCCTGTTCTGCTTACTCCTGTTGGTGTCCCTTTTCCACTGTGACTAGAGAGCGGCTGCCTCAGCTCTTATTGGGGGGGACCCTACTCAGGCCCGAATGCTCTACACACCTTCAGCTCATTCCCACAGCCACTGCAGCTTCCCACAGAGGACCTAGCCCAGCGGGCCCGCCCTCCCTAGCCTCAATTCAGAGCTTCTTGGCTTACTTGCCTTAGGAAATGGGTCTGAATCATTGTTTATTAGCTACACCTCACTTAACCTCTGCAAGCTTTAGTTTGGTCATCTGCAAAATAAAGAAGCTAATTCTGTTTGCTTTTTGTAAGGTTGGGAGGCTCAAGTGAGGCTATGAGTTAAAGAGTTTAGTGAGAAATAAACTCTCAGCAGAGCAGGCTCTTCTCTAGGCCAGCCAACTGAGGGGGCTCAGTGAAACTGAAGAGCCGTCTGGGCGGGGCTGGGACAACCTGCATTCTCAAGGATGGCAGTGTTCCTGCAACTTCAGTTTTGTTCTCTGAAATGAAATAGGACATGAAAAATTAACTCCGGATAGCTAGCTATTTTACCAGAAGGCCCTTTGCCTAGAGAACTCATAGCCGAATCTCTTTAAATAATTGCACATAAGATGTGACATAATATATAGAAATGTAATCTGAGTATATCTTGTAAGAATAGGATGGACATACTGATAGTATTTTTTTCAACAGTTAGTTTCCAACTAAAGTAGAACAGGGAATCTTATTCACCCGTTCCCGCAAGCACCAGTGCACTGTGAAGGCCAGTATCAAGGGTCACAGAGAGACAGAACTCGGGGGCTGTAAATGCCTCCTTCATGAAGAAGGGAACTGCTGCCAAGAAGTGGAATGACTAGCCCACGATCACACAGGCAGTTAGGGGCAGAGCCAGGACTTTGTTTTTCGACTTCAACATTGGTATGTTTTTCCATGGAAAACAGAAACCCAGGGATTATTTAACCATTTTTTAAACCAACTTTATTCTTTCGCTACCTAACCAAATTCCTTAGCTGAGCTGCCCATAGGAAATGGGATTAGTGCTTTTTAACGCTCCCACTCCTGCTCCTGACTGTCCAGAGTACAAAGACAGGTCTAGCTAGAGAAATCCTTAATTAGATATTCAGCTCCTGGATTTTTAGGAAAGGCTTAATATTTGTTAGCTTAGTGAGTACGAAAGGTATTTTGCACTGGGCAAAGAGAGGCTTGCATACGGGCTCTGGCCTGGGCAACTATGTCCTGGGCTTCTATTCTCACTGAGTAAGAGTTTCCTCGGCCTTTCATGACTTTACTCTTTCTGTTGAATTTAGTCACTGGGCTGTAGAAAACCGGCATAGATTGGAAACCAGGAAAGCAGGGAGTTACTTGAGACTTCTGTATTTTATAGAGGCAGGAAAGAATGCAGAAAGCTAACATCTTACCCACAAGTACTGATCTCTGGCGCCCTGGGAAACAGAGTCAGCTTCTAGACTTTCCTCTGCACTTTGTTGTCCTGGTAGAGAAAGAGAAGTTACTGTTGGGTTACAGATCTCTTTTATAAATCACAGGACTAGAGTCAGGGAGAACAAAGTTTCCAGAAGCCATGGTAGCTGAGCCATAAATCAGACAAGTGCTGCCTAACTTCTTGGAGGCAATCTGGCATTGCTGGAAAGAGAGAAATCTGGCACGCTGGGGCAAATAGCTTTGTAGAACTACTCAAGAAAGGGGTCCCATTTGCCCTGAAGCAGCACGCATGTGTGCGGGTGGGGAGCTGAGGTCTTCACCCACACCCAGCAGACTTCATTCCTGGCAGTCACCCTCCACTCATATGGAAGTATGTTTGTTTTTTGTTTTATTTTTTTTTCCTGCATCTGCAACCCCCTGGTTCATGGTTTTACATGCCTGCAGAATTCCAGATAGCAACCACAGAGCTCCTAGCCTAAACCTATGCAGGTACACTTGACAACAGGTCCTAAATCAGTGACTTCTGGGGCAAATATGTTGCAATGTCAAGAAACACTGGATGCGACAATTTATTTCAATAAAGCCGGAAAAACCTACAGTAAATATTGGAAGATTTCACATAAAGTGCTGGATTTTTGATTTCTTTTGAAAAACTAAAGGTCTGGTCTTATTGCCAGCTTTTCAACATTAGACAGCAGGAGCTGAGTGCAGCTGCCACCTTCAGTGGGGAGTGGGTTGTCTTTTGCCCAGTGCCCACTGAGGCTGGGGTCACCTGTCATTTTCATCATGCCCACAGTGGTGTTTCACTTATAGTGGGGAAACACTTCCCCCTGGATGCCTTTCTACCACAGGTTACAAAATCAAAGACCGAAGGGTGGTATGTTGAGGGAAACTACACCTAGCCTCCGTCATCTGGTGACCCTGTGGACACTGGTGCATGGGACTGCGCTCTAAGGCTTCCTGTATGATCTCATTTGACTGAGTCATTGTAGACTATTAAAGGGGTGGAAGTAGGTGTGGTTGTTAGAAACAGAGCAGAAGTGAGGGATGGCAGCCTGGGGAGGAGGAAGTCACAGCTCCAGATGAGAGACAGAATTGTGCGATTGCATGGAGAACGAGGATCTCACAGGAATCAAGGACATGCTATGTTCTCTGTCCAGTGAAGAAGGCAGGGAGACATGTGAAGATTCGATTATGGATTTCCATCTAAAATTATTAAAATGAGAAAAAAGCAAACTTTGTTGTTTGCGTATTTTTGATTTGAGGATGAGTTCCTACTTCTGTGGTGCCAGGTAATGAGACATCACTCTGTTTCTGAGGGCAGGGATGGGAGAGAGTAAAGAGTGAGGATCCATAAGTGGGATTGAATGGCTTTCCTGGGTAATGGTCACCCAGTCATGGTCTCTCTGCATCTGTGTGACATCATGGGCCCCATGGTCATCTCAGATCCTTTCTTCCCCCACTTCCTAGGTTCTCCTCAGCTGGTTTCAGCAATCAGGTCGACTCTCCTGTCTGTGAAGTTTATTGGTCAAAAGTTAAGAGACTGTAGATTTGGAGCTGTGTCCATCATTATTACCTGTAAATTCACTAAAATATTTCAGGACTAGAATTCAGGAGGGGAGTTTCGATAGCATTTGGGGCTAGAGCCAACTCAAATTCTTAGTATTCCAAGACAGAAATAGATTTCACACTGGTTACCCCTCACTGGAGACAGCTTTCACTTCTGAAAATCCAAAGTTAAGAGGATTGTATAACCCCAATTTGCCCTTTTCAGAAGTGCAATAAAATTAAATTAGGTTGGGCTTAAAGGAAATTCATCATGGACTTTACATCTTAACACCTGTGCCTCACTTTTCCCAGTAAGTGCACTTCTAAAAAGTTGCTCTTGACATGAGTATGTGTGTATAAAAATAATAAAATCATTTACCTACTAGAGGTGATTTTTAATGAAAGGGGACATTCATGTTTAAAATTTTACAATAAATTTAAAAGAAAGTATATGGTCTAGAGAAAAATAAACTGATTTATGGCACACTTCATACAATAATAATTCCTCCAATGGAAGGGAAAAGAATGCTATGGTATTAAGAAATGATGGGGATTGCTGACCAGATTTGAGAAAGAGGCTTTTTATTCACTGGGGAACTAGGGGATATTTTCCCAAATGTATGTACAAGTGAGAACACTAAGAAACTCTATTACCATTTTCTCCTTTTTCTTACTGCATTTTGACTCTCTGGGTAATGAATTTTCACTCCTTGGTGAGCCTTGCCTTTCTATCATTCCTGCCTATTGCCATGTCAGGTGAGGCAGGATGAGAGAAATGAATATATAGTTCTGAGTCCTTTGTCTCTGTTAACCACGTATAGGAAGGGGTGATGGAGGCTCACCTAGGAGTCAACACCCAGTGCTGCCACCCTTACTGTGTAACTGTGTGGCCCTGGAAACTTTGAGATCCTCTCTGAGCCTTGGTTTTCTTCTCTATGAAATCAGGTCATTCATATAATCCCTTGTGGTGGCCGGTGGATTTAATGAGATCATAATGCTAATCAGAGTGCATCACAAGGCCTGGCATATAGTGTAGGCATCTAATAAAAGTGGGTTATTATTTCCATGGTCTCTCTTTTCTGCCTGCTTCAACGTGGTACTGAGGCATAGGCAAGGCCTCTGAAAATTGGCCAACCTTTAGGAAGAGTTGAAACCACTCAAAGTTCTTGTAAACCAAAGTCTTTGGGGAAATATATATGCAACAGTTTTTCTCACTTTGTAGATTTGTATTTCTTAACCTAACATGGACCATGATTTGGCTATTCGATCATCAAAGACTTAGCCTTACCAAAGATGACTCATGCAAAGGGGTTTAACACTCTTTTAGACTGGAAGCTGCTTCATGCTGGGGGGAAAAACCAGCAGAGAAGAAGATCCAGAAATTCTGACAAATTCCTATAAAAATAACATAAGCAACGAAATGACTTGTCCATTCAAAATCCCTGGGAGCAGTGAGAATTTCCAACACACTTAGGAATTAACTGAGAGGTTGGATAAGTGAGTGTGGAAAGATCATGCAGCTCAATCTTTGACCTGCCTGACCTCTGGGGGAAGACTGACTGCTCAAGGACCCTGGTGGAGTGCTTCGTTGAGTGCCCAGCAGGCGCATAAATGTCCCTTTTGGGATGTATTTGGGTTGGGGTCACTGTTCTTCTCTGGAATTATAATATAAGTCAGTGAAAAATATGACTTAATTTACAGATTTTCTTACAGACAACATTTCAGGAATGTATTTAATTTGCAAGGAGGTCAGCTGAACTCATGTGATGTGTAAGAATAAGACAAAACGATGTGGAATAATTGAACTAGAAGAGGCTTCTGAAAGTCACAGAATCCATTACTCTGCCCCACATTAGAAAAAGTTTCTAATTACCCAGGCCTATTCTGTCTGAAATATCCCCAGAGAGACAGAGAGTCCATAACCGAGACTCCTTCGAGCTATTTGTGTTTGAGCTTCACATCTTTGTTGTCAAGATGTTTTTTTTTTCCTGTCTTTGTTATACATCTCCTGCTGTATTTTAAACTTCCTTTCTCCTAGTTTGTCCTCTCCTGATATGGCTACTCAGAGGACCACATTACTAGAATGATTCCTTATGCCAGCATTCCTCAGTGCGATCTGCAGAGTGCTAGTCCTATGTGACATTCCCATGGAAAAAGAATCCCCAGGCACTGCATTGCAGAAACACTACCACTTGGAGATGCACAGTGTATATGACCATTAAACTAAAGGCACTGAAAAGTCCCTCAGCAAATAAACTTATTTTGTTTCTTTAACCTTTTTTGGGGTAAGTTCCATTCACATCCCACAAAAACCTTAGTAATCTAAGGGATATATTTTGAGAAACTCAAAGAGATCTCAAAATCCTTGTGATGGATTTGAGCCATGGAACCTCAACTTTTAAAGGTTTTTTGAAATTGTGGCTTTTCATCGCCCCTCTTGAGTTGTACAGAGAAATGTAGAATAAGTGTTTTGATAAGGCTCTGGGTAACGTGCCAAAAGACATCCTCTCGCCTGTTGCCCTTCAAAGCCTTCATAATAGAAGACTTTGGGAAAAAATTGTAAGAGTTGGTTTTATTTGTTAGATTTAGAGTTTCTGTTCTTCTTTGCTAGCAAATGTCCACACTTCAGACATACTTTTCCAGATGGAGGACTTACCTATGGTGTT
This sequence comes from Eidolon dupreanum, assembly GCA_028627145.1. Taxonomy (NCBI): domain Eukaryota; kingdom Metazoa; phylum Chordata; class Mammalia; order Chiroptera; family Pteropodidae; genus Eidolon; species Eidolon dupreanum. The sequence continues at coordinate 74,543,259 of CM053503.1, read as the reverse complement.
CCCTTACGATGTCTAGCAGTCCAATTTTCATGCATGTTGTTAACCAGATAAAAGATGATAACATGCATTCCTACTCATGAGTACTTTTCTAAACTAAACTGGACCTTTTAAGGAAAACATTCAAGCATACCTTTACTAATGACCATATTTATAAAATCTTATTCACAATCTGAGCAGGACACAAAGAAATACTATTATTGAGCTATATAAGTAACCAGGTTTCCCAGTCTTCTTTCTCATTTTCCTACGTACTGTTTTCAAGTGTGACACACTTTCTGTCTCCCCAGGTACTTCAGGCGCTGGTGCCTCCCAGCTGGACCTGGTCCCTCCAGTGCTGGGACTTAAGGCCTCTGGGAAGCTCTTTCTGCTATGTGCTCTTTGCACTGGTGAGGACTTTTACCTTTGACTCTTCTCTGCTCACCCCAGGAAGGGCCTGATGCTCTTGTCTGCTCCTCTACCACCTGGCCAGGACTCAGCTCTTTCTTTCATGGTTTCCCTTCTGTGCTCAAAGGTAAAAAGAGAGAGGACATAGCTGTCCTTGATCTGTCGATGCTTTTGCACATGTTCATTTTCTGGACATCTTGGGCTGAGGAGGAGTTTCTGATACCAGTTGCTTCTTTCATCATTAAATCCACTAAAAGAACAAGTGGACTATGAGGAAGATGGGAGGGAATAGCATCTAATTCTTGGTCTGTCAGTAACCTGCTCTGTGACCCTGAAAAAATTTGCTTGCCTGGCACTCAGCAAGTGTTAGCTATTAGTATTGTTCTCTGGCCTAGCGTCTTCATCTGTGAAGTGAGATGGTTGGATCAGACAATTCTTGAATTTTTGCTTGAATATTTTATGGATGTTCAGCTTATTCATTAAAAGCACAGCTGGTTCCCTTGATAACTTGGCAAACTTGATTGCTTGGCTTTGCCATCAGAACGATCTTTTAAAAAGAATTGGAGTTACTAAAATTTCAACTTTATATAGAATCACTGAATTCCAGAGCTCATCTACTCCAGCCTCTTATTTTACAGACAAAAATCAGAACTTAACACTTAAAAATATACTGAACAGTTTGTAACAAAGTTTTGAAAGAGATGTAATAATTTTTATGTAATACCAAATATGATAAATTTCTCTGCTTTTCTCTTACTTTTCCTCCCTCTCTCCTTCCTTCCTTCCTGCCTGCCTTCTTATTATTTTTTTTTAGATGAGGTCTATCTTAGTTATTAAAGTGACTCCAGATCTTTTATTTTTTTAATTTGAAAAATAAACATTCCTTGGTTTGGGCTATGTCAGCACCTTGGCATTATAATTGGAAAAATGTTGGGCACAGAAATGAAAGGAGCTTCTATATTAAGAAGAAGCAGGAGAATGCAGACCCACAGGGGTGCGAACCAATGCTCGTTGGTTCTCTGGCTCCCTGCTTGCAAAGGAGTCTGTTTTAACAAAAGGAGAGAAAGGAACTGAGGAAAGACAAAGGAAAGAAAAATTAGTACAATTCTTTAGTATCCTTAGAAAGAGTGGAAGTTGGCTCTTTCCATTTCTGGGAAAGGTCAGCAACCTCCAGGACAGGTGTTGGGTTGTATGCTGGGACCACCTCATGGCTCCTTGCAGTGGCCCTGGACAGAAAGCTCTTGGCTAGAGAGAGAGTGTCCAGCTCAGGCCTTGCAGCTCAGCCGTAGGAGCTGGCCCTATGCGTCTAGACCGTCCCAGTCCTAAACAGCTGCACTAGGTCTGGGTGCTTTTTGGTGTTTGGTCATCCCCCTCATCCACTTAGCTTCCTTTCCTACTGCAAGGCAGGCTGATGGAACAGCAGAACCCTGCACAGGGATAGAGAGCCTGTGTGGGCTCCTAACATGCTGTTTGGCCTTGAGCAAATTGCTTGAACAAACATTTTATTTTCTGACTTTAAAAGTAATATCTGCTTATTATGGAAAATTAGCTCTCTTCAGAAAAGTATAAGGAAGAGAATAAAAGTCCCCATAATCTCACACCAGAGACATCCGGGGTTGACATTTTCTTGAGTTTTTCTTCCTGACTAGCTCTGTCTTAGTTTGTATCTATATCTCTATAGTAATCACATTTAATTTCATTTAAAAAACTTCATATTACGTCTCTAATTTCCTCATGCAATTATTCCATAACCATTGTACAAAAGCACCATTATTTTAGTAACCCACCCCCATTGTTGGACATTCAGTTTGTTCTTCTAAATGATGCTGTAGTGACCATTGCTAGTATAGGTACTTGTTCACATTTATAACTATATCCTTAGGTTGTATTGCTACGAGAGTCAAGAACTATGAATGAATGGAACAAATCATTTTCTAGACCTCATCTTCCTCACCTATAATAAAATAGCGACTGAAACCACAATAATTAAGGGCAAAAAAAAAAAAAAAAAAAACACTTCTCAGCATATTGTATGCCAGGCATGTTCCTAGGAGCTTCACATGTACTAACTCATTTAATCTTAGCAGCCCTGTTAGTATTTTCATTTTACATGGAAGTCATACAGCCAGAAAGTAGGGTAGTGAGATTTCAATCCAGGTAGTTTGGTGTCTGAGTCCTTGCTCTTAGCTGCTGTGCTAACACTATTTTTGTGAGAGAAAAGAACTAAAGGGAACACAATCCATAGGGTACCTTTTGGTTCTAACATTATCTGCATTCTTCAATTCTGTATTAGCAGTTGCCTGGTATGAGTTCACCAGCTCCTGTAATCCTCTTCATCGCCCCCCTTTGTGTGTTTGATGAGGTTGGGATCTCTGTGTGTGAGTGTGTGTATGTATGATCTTATGAATGGAACAGAGTCAGCAGAGAGAGTATGAAGCAGGAAAGCCTAGACAAAACAATAAAACACTAGTAATCTGTGCTATTTGTTGTAGATTACTCATCATGGTTTCTTTTTTATCTTAAAGTTCTCAGCCTCTTGGCTGAGAAATTTGTCATTATAATAATTGGACTGTAGCCTGGTAGAGCAAGAATGGGATCAATGTGGCCATTAGCGCAGCCCTACCCCAGAAGCACATATCAGCACGTGTTTTCTGAGGACATGTCCCCTCCCTAAACCACTCTGCCTGTGTTGTTAAGAGCATTGCTGAGCATGACTGATCATCCTATAGGGCAGGAGAATATCAACAGACTCATGACTGGAATGGCATGTACATGCTGTTTTTACTGTTTGCTTGATACAGAGATCGACAGGCCTCCTTGAAATTCTGATTCAGTACATCTGAGAAAAGCCAAGAAACTACTTTTTAAAAATACACTCCAAGTAATTATTTTCAGGAAGTTTGGGGATTTCTAGGCAGTGGGTTTCAACTTTCACAGAGCATCAAGATCATTTGAAAAGCATTTTTTAAAAGTACCATTTCCTGCCCCCTCTGCTGTCTTATCTTACTCCTCCTCCAATTTGAGTAATTGATTAAGGGTGGGGTCTAGGTGCAGTATTTTTAAAAGAGCTTCTCAAGAGGTTTTATTGTGCAGAGTTGGGAACCACTAGTCTAAGGAATTCTGGCAATAATAATTTGACACCTTTATATTTAAGTGCACTTCACATTTTCACAAATCTTTTTCACAATTGAACATCATAATGATCTGCTAAGGTCGGTAGAGCAGGCATTACGATGATTGCCCTTGGCCCAGAGAGGTCAACTGGGTTGCCCAAGGTTGCACAGCTTTTCCCTCAGTCAGCAGCAGCTGTTCTCTGCCCATCTCACATCAGTCCTTTTGGAAAGGGCAGCCTCCCATTTCCTGAAAACCTTCCAGGATGAAATTGTCTTAGCTTCCATCTGCTGCCTCTTCTAGTATTGACTTTCAGAAAGGCCTTTCATTTCATTCTCATCCACATCCCTTCTACTGCAGCCCCTCCTCTTCCTCAGAGAGCCCCTTGTGAAATGTTGATAAGGTCTTTCTCCCCAAACTCCATCCCACTTAGCAGTTAGGTAATGGCACTGAGGGACAGAAGGCCTGGGGACCAGGACAGGGCACAACACCCACAGCGGTCTGACCTTTAGTCCTTCATTGCTGGTGCTCTGCAGAAAGCACAGTGCATTGCAGGAGCAAGGAGGGCTGCCTCCAACAGCAGCTGTCCAGGGCAAAGTTCCAATCTCCCCAACTGTCACCTTCTATCCCAAATGAATTCTCACATTCACCACCAAAGCTGCTCTCCCCTGCACTCACTCCCCCTCCCACCCTGACCCCGAATAGCCTTAAAGCCCACCTGAGTCTTTCCTGTGAGGCCGCTCTGAGGGCTGGAAGCCCCTGAAGTGGTGAGTCCCCCGTTCTGGATATCTGGAATGGATATGAGCTTAACAAGGCAGACCAGAGAAGGTGAAACATAACCAGGTCACTGCACGTGTCCCTCCACCATCCTCCACCGGCAACCAGTTATTGGCTCAAACTCTCTCCTGACTCAAACCAATAACTCTGTTTCCCTTTACTCTTCCTCTCCTTGTTCAAACCTTTTTCCCCTCACATAGGCTGTGTCCTGGAGAGGCTCCTGACTGCAGGCTCTCTGTGTCAGAATCTTGCAGCCTCTCTCCCTGGGATGCTGGGAGGAGGGATGGAAGGAGGCGGGGTTTTGCCTTACAGGCAATGCAGGCAGCAATGCAGACAGCAGAGTTGTATTGGAGGGAAGAGTGCAAAAGTTGATTCCCCTCACTTCCCTTGTTCACCCATTCAGCAGCATCTAAATGAGACTAGGCACCACTGAGCAAATTCCTACAGCAATATTATTCTTCCCTTCTCCCAGGGCCTGCTCACTGTGTGTTGTTAATTGATTTGGTGCGTTGTGTGGAGGGTCAATCAATGTCCTCAATGACTTTGATCCCCCAGGACTGACTTTCAAGAAAGATACCTTCTTTACTAGCAAGGTTGCCTTGCCCTCTCCCCTCCACCCCACGGCTTTCCTGCCAAATAAGAAGATTTAAAAGGAAGGGAGAGGGAGATGGGATTGACAAGCTCTCCTTTCCCAAAGCAAAGGAAGCAGTGCTAGGGTTTTTTTCCATGATCCAGAATGGTTAGCTTGGTGAATCGTTACCATTTCAGTTGGATGTTATCAGATAGAATGGTTATCAGAGGGTCCCAGAATCCTTCACAGTTACTCCCTTAACTCACCTGTCACCCACAAGACTGAGCTTCCAACAGCCAAGGTGGTACTGTCTGACCCTGTCCCTTGATGTGGTAGATTGGAGGATGGTTGAACCTGAGCCAACGTGAGCCTCATCCCTAGAAGCCCTCACTTAGGGCAGAGGATTCTGGTTCAGTCTAGGCTAATCTCTTTATAGAAGAGATGGAAGATCTCCCAGCTATGGGAGCTGAAAAGATCCATCAGTCAGTTTCACTTTCTCTTTTTTTCGTAAGGTCCCGAGAGATCACTTGACTGGGCCAGGACCATGTGGTTGCCATGGCTACTTTATAAGAGAGCTGGAGTCTAAAGTGTTAATTCACTTTCTTGGCTAGTATGGGGTGCCTCTACAAATAGTTGCCTAGGAAGGCTTGCATTCAACTCAGACTTTGAGGAAATCACAGTATCCAGGCACTGCATGGAGGCTTCCTGGGGAGAGCACAGACTTTAGTGTCAGAATGACTTAGGTTCAAATTTTGCCTCTCCCACTCACTCCTGCTGAGCCCTTAGGCACCTTCCTCGCTCTCCCGGGTTCTGGTTCTCCTTAACTATAAAATGGGGATCATTATGCTCATCACACAGAAAGACTTTGAGCATTTTCTAATGAGGATAAAATATGCTTAGCACATAATCATTGCTCAGTAAAAGAAAGAAGGCTTCTTGGCTAAAATAAATAATAGTTCCCTCCTCCCCTGTGCTCTAATTCTGAAGCCAGTTTAGTTTGGGAATTATTTAGTGCCTTCATGTTTATAGCTGGGACCAAAGAAGGGAGAGCTTCCTTTGACCTCTTCTCCAGGCCCCAAGGGCCAGCCCAGAGCCTCAGGATAATCCCGTTAACCCAGATCATTCCTCTTAGGCTTGGGCAACTCAGAGGCAGAAAGAGATGTGGCAAATCCTGGCAGTCTAAAAGAAATAGGCAACTCTCTGTTCCCTTTTTTGTAGGCTTGTGAAATTCATTCAGCCTGGGATCTAGCCAGCCTACTCTGTGGCCTATGCCCCAGGCTGACAGTAAGCCCACTGGGTAAGAGAAAGTGAAGCGTACAGGGACATGCACAGGTGGAAGGGATTTTTCAGGTTTGGTCATTTCTAGGGTCATTGTATAACCCCTGAAACACTGCTTTTTGAAACTTTTGAGGGTCACTATGTAGAATAGTGACTGTACTTTCTGGTAGCTCTGCTTTGTGACCTCATAGAATGGATATTTGCAGGGCCGCACTGAGAAGGCTATTCTTTTTTTGTGTGTCCTTCATGCCCTAAATCACCACATCTGAGATTAATTCCTAGTCATTCACCTCTTCCCAGAATAAACCCCTATGGAATGTCCAACTTTCCAGGCCCAGATAGGATCCTGCCTCTCTTTACCTCTGCTTCTATTCCTAATTTGCTAAGTCCTAAACCTCTTCAAAGACCAACTAGCTCATATCCAACATCCTTCATGAAGACTACATATGGACTGGCCCACTCCCTTTGTACTTAGTAGAGGTTACTTGTATTGTCACACACATTTTCAGACTCTAATCCTTTCTATAGATCCACAAAGCACCAGTCCTCACCTCAAAGGATTGACAGGCTAGTTGAAAAGTGTGTTTTAAGGCCAATTGGATTGGCATTTCCTTGAAGGCAGGGGCCCTGTTGCATCTTTTCATCCCTCAGCAACACTACTATATCAGAAAGCTATTGGCTACACTCAACAGTGGGATTTAAAAACAAAAAACAAAAAGGCATTTATTTTCTCATATAACTTTGAGTCTTGAGAAAGGATAGCTCCAGGATTGGTAAATCAATTAGCTATTGTTATGTAGCTAACCACTTCAGAATTTAAGGGTTTGAAACAACCATTATTTTCTAGGTCCCAATTCAGCGGGTCAGCAATTGAGGCTGAGCTCAGCTGGGCAGCTCTTCTGGTCTCCCCTGACCTGCTCCTCCTCATGCCTCTGTGGTCGGTCTGGGTCGATCAGGTGGTATCGTTTCTGGGGGTTGGCTGGCTGTTGTCCAGGGATCCTTAGTTCTCCTGCACATGTCTTTTCTGTCCCTGCAATACGTGGTCTGGGCTTTTTCTCATGGGGGATGTAGGGGCCCAAGAGCAAGCTGAAGAGTCAAAGCCACTTGGGCCAAGGTTTGGAACTCATGCAGCCACCTCTGCCTCACACTATTGCCTGAAACAAGTCACTAGACCAGTCCAGACTCAAGTCATGGGGGGATAGACTCTGCCTCTTGGTGGGAGGAGCTTAAAGTCAGTGCAAAGGCAGGGTGAGGAGATTGAACCACTTCTGCAATCAGCCTGCCCCAGCCATGATGTTAGGGCTCAGAGGATTCTCTGGGACTCCCTTGGCTTCCCCCTCAGTATTTTCAATCTGTAGTTGGGAATCTGTGAATGCAGAGTATGCTGAGGGCCAACTGTATGCATTGTTCTATGACTATTTTATATTAAGAACTTGTGCCTCTGCAAATTTTGATATCTGCAGGGGACAGAGCAGGGAAACTGCAGTAAATGATAGTGGGGGCACTCCAGGTAAGGGACTGGAGGCAGTCAGGGAAGTTTTCTCAGAGTAGTTGACACATCAGTCAGGTCTTGCAAGATGAGTCAGAGTTTTCAAGATTAAGGAGAAAATTCTTAGTTGAAGGAATGGCTTGAACAAGGCATGAGGGCCCTAAAATGGGATGATGTGTTCAAGGAACTGGAAGCTGGGGACACATAGGAAAGAAGAAGGGATGTAGAGGAAGCCAGAAAAATAGGTTAGATTCAGATTGGAAAGAACCATGAAGCTGCTAAGATTTGGACTCATTCTGAAGGCAATGGGAGAAAGCTAGAGTTTTAAATCAGAGGCATCACATGCTCAGGTTCCATTTTGGAGTGATCCTTCTGGCTGAAGTGAGGACAGGAGTGAGAAAGAGACTAAAGGGTGGGGACCCAGTGGGAACAATAGCTGGCATTGCTAGTTGTGGGGAGAAGGTGGTTCACCCTAGCCTGGAGGGATGCTTGATCACTGACATTGTTTATAATTGCTGGCACCTGTGAAAATGACAGGCATTTTGTCTGGCTTTTGGTCAGTCTTATTATTGTTTTTAAATCTTTAGTGGACAATGCACCCCTTTATTGCCTATATGGGAGTAGACCTCTCTCAAGGCACTGCCCTTCGTATGCCACCACTGGAAGGCTTTGTAGGAATCAAGGTACAAGAGATTACAGTCACTTACTGGGCATCTATTAGGAGCTCATGGGTGGATGAGCTGAGCGTAGAGCTGGATTTTGAAAAGAACCTTTGTATTAGGGGTGCTGCTGCACCAGACTGCAGAAAATGTTCTCTGAGTTTCTCAAGAGTGGAAAGTGCGCATGTGCACGCGGAGGCAGGGAGGTGGGGCAGGGTGGGGTGGTTATCATCCTACTGACCTTGGGGTCATAGTGTCTTAAATTCCATCACCTTCGATCACACTGGTCTCCCCTTGACCCTCTCTAGGAGACTCAAGCCCTTCCTCAGCCTGCTGGGACAGGAAGGTAAGGAACTGTGCCTCTTTTGTTCTTGGGACTTCCCCCATGAAATATTCAAGGCTGCGAGGAAATCGTCAAGTGGAGATGTTTGACAAATAGATTTACTCAGGAGCAAACCAAAAAGCTTTGCCTCCATTCCTCCAGCTTCTGTGGGAGCTCCTGGCCATGCCTTTGCTGTCCTTCCGGGAGGCAGCCACACAGGAGGCTGCAAATCAGTCCTGTGGGTGCTGTTGCTGGAGAACAGAAACTGAGCACAGCAAGAGCGCTTTCCTTGACTTCTGACTGCTTTTCAAGTGTAGCCGAAATGAACTGTGATGTGATGGTCCAAGGGACTCAGTCACCTCCAGAAAGTCAGAAACTTTGTCAGCTGTGTTTGCTATTACCCTGCTGCTTGACTTTGAACAGAGCTAATCACCTATCTGCTGTATATGTTTCTTGAGAGGGATGTTGGGTTATTGTGGGAAATAACAAACACAAGATGAATTGCACATAGAATGTCATGTCACAGGTGAATGTGCATGAATCATTTTATTTATATATGTTTTTATATATTTATAAGTAACAGAAATAGTGTATTGGAAATCCGGTGATTTCTTTGTCTCACATCAGCGTGTATGTGTAGTTCATGTCCATCTTGTACAGTTTGGGTCAGTGTTCATATAAAGTGGAAAATTTGTGGTTATCCAGTTAATTTCAACAATGGAGTCAACTTTGATTAATGCTTTGAGATTGCACAATGCTGATTGGCATCTGATGTAACTCAATTGAGCCAAAATTGCTTTCAGATCCTAATCCTTGCTTGGAAATTAGGGAAAGTGTTCATACTGAGGCGACTTCCTTTACCCACTTTAAACTGAGGCTCTGTTTCATGCACTTAGCTTCAGACCAGTTATTCATGGGAAATTAGGCCTCCTGATAGTTATTTTAGCTCAACTGGTAGTGAACCCAAGTCCAATGAAAGAATTCTCTCTGTGGTGTGATACCAGAGTTCAGAATTCAAAGTCTAGAATGGAAGATAGTATGATACAGTGACAGAACACAGACTAATGTTTGTCATCCTGGTTCCATCTATCTAGCTGTGTGATTTTGGCTGAATTATTTAAACTTGTGGAAGCTCAGGTTCTTCATCTGGGAAAAAGAGAAAAAACGTCTATTTAAAAAAAAAATGGGTAGCTTATTCATGAGATAATGTATTTAAAATGTCTTGAACACAGTATGTGATTAATAAAATGTAGGTATTATAATTAGGCTGTAGAGCTTAGATGGTTGTGTAGTTAATTGGGTCCAGTTAGCTTTCTTTTGGTTATAAGAGACTAAAAATCTGGTTCAAGCTAATTTAATCAAAAAAGGGAAATTTATTAACTCATATAAATTCATCTAAAATTGGGCTTCCCTTGGCAGAGATACTATAGAGCAGGCTGAAACATGGAAGGTTGTAGGGGGTGAATGACTTCTTAGTAGGGCCACCAAGTTTAGTAAATAAAAGTACACAAAGCCCATATAAATTTGACAAATAGCTCTAACTGCTGTATTTTTGTAATTTATTGAATAAAAGCAGCGTACAGGACATTTAGAGTATCCTGAGAAAGCCACTTTAGGAAGTAAGGCAAAATCATTAAATACAAGACATGTCCTGTACAGGCAGGATGCCTGGCAACCCTACTCCTTTAGATATTTCCACCCATGAAACTCTACCCATACCTATAAGTCGTGTTTCCACCTAGTGCTATTAGACCCAATTAATTTCATTCTCATATCAAATTAACTAGAGCCTTTGACTCTAAAGTCCATACTATATTACTTAAAAATAATAAAATTCCTTAAAAAAGTAAAATAAAATTGAGTTTCAGGTAGTATGGTCCCCGAAGTAAAAGTGTTTTCATCTCCATTATGCAATTTTGCTATCCGTGTTGGCTTCAGATGGCTAATAACTCCAGATATCGATCCTCCCAGTTTCTGGGCCAATAAAAAGAGTGCTTCAGTTGATCTGACAAAATCCATGATCTGATTTTCATTATTCTGGACATTTTTTAATATTAATAATTATAGATTTTAAAAATATAATTTTAAGGCTGCATACATTTGAACAAAAATACCATAACTATTTAACCACTCTTTTATTAATTCATCTTTTTATGATTATAAGCAATACACTGATAATACCCTTACCTGTACATGTTTTTTCTATTATCTAATGATGGTTGGTGAATAAGTTCCTAGAAGTGGAATTGCTATGCTAACAATTATGTGTGCCTTAAATGTTTTGACATGCATTACTAAAATGCCCTCCAGGAAATTGCTCCTGTACTGGTTAGGGTTGCCAGATAAAATACAGTATGCCCAGTTACTTTGAATTCCAGAAAACAGGGAATTTTTTTTGTGTATAGGAATGTCCCAAATATTGCAAAATTGTCTGAAATTCAAATTTAACTGCAGATCATGTACTTTTATTTGCTAAATTGGATGGCTCTGAGACTGGGTATAAATTTCAGTTCATAAACCCATTTGTGGCTCTGCAGCTTCATTGCTGGGCTAGGAGCTCCAAGCTTCAGGTCTGGCCACCTTTTTACACCCAACAGCCAACCCTCCAAATTCTGGTTATCACCAGGGATGTTAATGCTCTAGTGATATGTGGGCCCCTGCTCTTTTCCTACTACTGACCTCAGATCTCCAGCGTTTCTACCTGTTTTATAAGGACACCAATCCCACAGGACCAGGGCCCCACCCCACTGACCTCATGTAAGCTTAATTAATTCCTTAAAGGCCCCATCTCCAAATATAGCTACACCGAGAGTTAGGACTTCAGCATATGAATTTGAGGGGGCACAGACATTCAGTCCATAACACATACCCTTCAAGGGGCTCTTCTTTTTGCTTTTAAAGACTCTCAATGAGTTCAGGCTTTTGAAAAACTTATGAATAGAGTGATAAAATTTGTCAATTGAACTCTAAGCTTCCGGAAGAACTCAATTTCAAGATTTATAACCTTAATAAATATTTATTTATCAAAGCAACGTATCTTCTAAATAATCTTTTTAGCACACAAAAGCCACTTTGTGGGAACATAAAAAGTACAGATTGACATGGATGTACCTATGTGTAAAAAAGAGTGGATTTATATCAATAACAATGATGATCATAGTTACCAGTTACTAAATGCTGTGCTGCATACAAATATTATCTAAAATCCTTACTCTGTGAAGCAGCTTCAGTCATTATTTTCCACTTATTAGATGAGGCACCAGATAAGTAACTGGGCTAATTTCAGCTCTGTGTGACTCCAAAAGCAATGTATTTTTTTCTGGATTGAGGGGATATGAATCATTTTAATTTTCTTTTAAACATTTTCTGCAGTGCCTGAAGTGTTTGCCACAAATTTGTATTTTTTAGGATTAGAAAATTATATATGATCTTGAAAAATGATAATTGGTGGTTATGGAAATTGAGAGACAGATAGAAGAAATCACTGGCTCTGAATGAGTGTTTACGGCACCCAACCAGTTCTGAATATTCTACTTGTGGATGGCCACCTTTACTGTTAATTTGATGGCCATTGAATAGTATCCCGTTTAATTTGCATTTCATTGATGAATATAATGTACACTTGCTCTTAAAGATAATGGTGGAATATTATTCACCCATAAAAAGAAGGAAATCTTGTGACAACAGGGGTGGACCTTGAGGGCATTATGCTAAGTGAAATAAGTCAAACAGAGAAAGGCAAATACTGTATGATCTCACTTATATGTGAAATCTAAATAAAGAAAAACAACAACAACAACAACAAAAAAACCCACAACAAACTCAAAAAAAAAGAGAGATTAGATTTGTGGTTACCAGGGGTGGGTGATGGAATTGGATGAAGGGGATCAAAGAGTACAAACTTCCAATTGTAAGATAATAGGTCCTGGGAATGTGATGTACAGCATGGTGACTATAGTTAAATGCTGCTGTGCGGTACATTTGAAAATTGTTGAGGGAGTAAATCCTATAAGTTCTCATCACAAGGCAAAAAAGTTTTTATATCTATACGAGATGATAGATGTTAATTAAACTTACTGTGGTAATCATTTCACAATATATGTTTCAAGTCATTATGCTGTACGCCTTAAACTTATACAGTGCTGTATATCAATTATATCTTAATAAAACTGGGTGGGGGTAGAGAATGGTGGACACTGTGACTTGAGAGTGTCCTGCTAATTTTCCTATTGAGTGTCTACCATAAACCATAGCCCTAGACATGTTACATACTGCTTCTCCACCTTTGTGGACATGCATAGGGCTTTGGTGACATACCCCAGAGGAATAGAAAATTTTATCAAGCTCAAGTTTTCAAGGAATCACAGAAATGGCAGGAAAGATTGGGGAGAAAGCTGTTGAGCCTAACTTTGAAAACAATAATGAGAGCAGCAAGTGTAGACATGATGAGATTGAGATGGTCAGTGGTTCTCGCTGGGTTCAGCAAGAGGCAGAATCATTCAGATCTTGATCCCAGCCTTCCCCTTGGGGTTGGCATGGACCAGGCTCTGGAGACTGCAGCCCAATAGAAGATGTGACCCCCTAATGGCTATTGCCAGAGATTGATTATGGGGGCAAAGACAGGGGTGTTTTAAAAATACATGCATGAAGGTGGGTGAGATGCAGAGATGTTGAAGATTAGAGATAACAGGAGCCAGTGGGAATTCGAGTTCGTGTTTTATTGCCTAATGTATTCCAAATATTCAGCCAAAAAATGAGAGAATATATCTTTAGCTAACCTACATTGCTTTAGGAAGACAATATTTTGCAAAAATTAGCCAAAAAGAAATTTTATCTGGCTAGAGTATAATGATCAATACAAAAGTATCTCTTATTCTGTACACTTAAATAAAAACAATTTAAACTATGTAAACCATAAAAAAACATGCATGAGGATTCTCAGGTTTAGTTGTTCAATTGTATTTTATTGCAGACATTAAAAAATTAGGACTCCCCAAGACTATTTTAGTTTGTGTTTGAAGAGGAGTTAATGTAAAAGGAAGACAAACTGAAAGTCTGTTCTTTAGAAGGAACTTTAAAAAGTATTTGGTTTATCATACAATTCTGAATAAGTAGATGAAAAAAAAAATGGATGAATTCAAACTTGTTCTACTCAGCAAAGGGTTAAATTAATACTAGATTATCAGGAAGCCCCTAACTGCACAAGGAATGTAAACACTTGGTGCTCAACATTAGATGTTCAAATTTAGACTCCCCAGTCCCCTATCTTATGCTGGATTTGGAATTTTTCTCATTAGCTGACAAATGGTCATTCTTATGGTGGCCCTGTCAGCCAGCCAGTGTTACCATATTTTCTGTATATGCATATGAAATAATTGGCATTTTTTTGCCCTTTTTGCCATTATTTTATTAAAATGAGGGAAACAGAGAAATATCCAGCACTGAGCATAGGTGTTAAAATTAATAGAGTTGAGAAAAGATAAAAGTCATCAGGTTTGCTGAAGGCTCTGAACCTTGAGCTTCAATCATCTGTGCCTTAGAATTCAGCCAATTGAATCCATGTTAAATTATGAGGGGAGCTAACATTTAATGATCATATGTGAAGTGTTGGAAATACATCACGGATGATTATGTTTAAAAGGCAAAGTATAAGAAAGGATTTTGTAATATGTCAGCTCTCTAGGATGGAATTCCCATTCAAGACATAATTTTTTGTACCTTTCATGTCAATACATATTTCCAAAAATTTTGTGTGTAGATGGGAACTGGAAGTATAGAAAAAAGTTAGTGGCAGGGCTTTTTTTAAAAAAGCATGAAGTTTCAGGTGCCCAGTCCTAGAATTTTAGGGTAAAGATGAGACAGATGAATAAATATCCAAGCAGTACATACATATTTGTTGTTGCAGTAGTAAAAGGTAGTGTTTCAACAAATTATTCAGTATTTATCTATTGAGTTCCTACCTATAGATAGGCAATAGGGATATAATGATAAATGAAATAAATAATTTCCTTTTTTAAAGGAGCTTTTGTGTGTGTGTGTGTGTGTGTGTGTGTGTGTGTGTGTGTGTGTGTGTGTGTGTGTGTGTTGATGGTAGGGGTGGAGGCAGATATTAATCCAATAAGCCTAAATGTAAAATTGCAACTGTGGCAAGTGTCTTAAAGTTCAGACATCCACATACTTGTCCTATAAGAGCCTAAAATAGGAGGGTTTGACTTAATGTCTTTTTAGATGATATTTGAATGATGAGCAGGAGGCAAATAGGCAAAGATTATAGAAACAGCATTCTAGGAACAAGGAACAGCATGTCCAAAGGCTGTAGGGTGGGGAAATAGGGTGAGTATGAGACTGGGGTGGCAAATAAAAGGGAGAGCATGGAGCAAGGTGGAAGGGAGGGCTGTTTTGTCTTTAACATAAGAGCAGCAAGATGTCATGGGCATGTTTGAAGCAGGTGGCAGTGGAACGATATGATCAGATTTCTGTTCAAAAATATCTGTCTGGCCACCATGTAATACATTGGATGGACTGGATGGATATAGGTGGACCCGTTAGAAAACTTTTCCATCATCCAAGCTGAAGGATAGCACTAGGGCAGTAGTGATGGAAATTGAAAGAAGTGATTGGATTTGAGAGTTATGGAGGAGGTGAGACTGTCAGGCCCGATGGTGGATCAGAGAGAAAGAAAATGACTTCTAGGATTAATAATTCAGAAGGGTACTCTGGTCGTCACTTTCTTTTGGTATTGGAATCAAATATAATTTGGGTAAGGAGGTAAAAACAGTGAGCATATTTTAAAAAATTATTTTAATTTTTTATTAAAGTAATACATGCTCATAGTTTGAAAAGCCAAATAATACTCTTGAGGCTTCTGAGGAAAACCATCAGGCCCTGCCACTTTCTTTACCATGAACCCCAGTCCTCAGAGGCAACCACTTTCAATTTTTTAACAGTTTGTTTCTGGTATCTACTTTTGTTTTCCTCAGTAAATGCTTACATTGCTATTTCTTGATTTCTTTTTTCATTTAACAAATATTTTTAAAACTTCTACTATGTGCTGGTCACTAAGCTTGGGTTCATTAGTGAACAAATCATCAATAGATATAAATTCTCTGCCCTCATAGAGATTTCACTCCATTGGGAAGAATAAGCAAATGTTTAAATAAAATATCACTCTAATCTTTTCATTATATAGAGGTTCTAAATAGATTAATATAGAGAAAAATTAGCATCCGTTGGGGTAATGTAGGGAATGTTGGGTAATAAATGCAATGATAAATAAGGAGGTGAGGCAGGGGATGATCTTACTGAGAAGATGGCTCTGAGCAAAGATCAGATGAGAAGGAGATCCCTGTGGGGGAAGGGTATTCTAAGCAAAGGGAACAGCAAGTGCAAAAGCCCTGATGTGGGAGGACATATGGAGCAACTGAGGAATGGAAAAGCAAAGAGATCCTTACTGCTGCAGCAAGGTGAATGAGGGGAGAACAATAAAGTATAAAATCAGAGTGCTAAGTTGGGGTGATACAATGGCGTAGGACCAAGTGAACTGCTATAAGGACTGATTTTCACCCTGGGTGATGGGACATTACTTCTACTCTTTGTATGAAACTATATACCCACTTTCTCTACTTCCAACATCATTTATTTGTTAAATCTATGTGCAGTGTTTACATTGTTATCACTATCAAATATTATTTTCTATATTGTCAAACAGTATATTATGATAATGTTCATTTAATCTCTTATATTTTGTTAATAATTGCCTAATTTTCTTTGCCTTGCTTAATTTTCTGTGTACCTATTTATAATTCTTACTGAACCCTCCAACAGAGTTGAAAAACCTATTTAAACAACATTTCTCATTTGATCAAATGCATCAAGATTTCTATTGGTTCCTTTTTCCCCCTGGAGCCTTCCTTCCATTCTTCTACTCCAGTCTTGCCTGCTGTGTCTCTGCCTCTTCACAGCTTCTGTCCTGGGAACTCACTTCCTTCTCTCCCTTGTTGGGTTTCCATTTTCCCGCACTACATCTTTTTTTTCTTTGGTTGTTTCTTCTTTTGGTGGGGCAAATCCTCCACTAGTTTTCTAAGAGAGGGTAAGGGGAGGTACATTTTTGAAACTTCCCTTTATTTAATTCTCAAACTTCATTCATGAATAGATGGGTGTGAAATTCCAGGATGGATATAATTTTTCTTCATAATTTTGAAGGCATTGATCCATTGCTTTCAAACTTCTAATCTTGCTGTGAGAAGTCAATGCTTTTCTCATTTCTTGGTGTGTGACGTTTCTTCATCTGGAAGTTGTCAACATATTCTCTTTATCCCAATACTCTGCGATATTCTGGCTATATACTTTGGTGCGCATGTGTTGGGCATAGATAAAGTAGAGCTTCTTATATTTGAATTTCAGATAAATTGTGAGGTATTTTTGCAATATTTGGGACATCATTTTACTAAAAGATTAAGATTACTTGCTGTTTATGAATTCAGATTTAACTGGGTATCCTTTTTTGTTTTTGTTTGTTTTTGCTAAATTTGGTAACTTTAGAATTTGGGACGTACTTTTACTAAAAGATTGCTCTATGTTTATGAAATTCAAATTTAACTGGGTATCCTCTTATGTTTTTATTTATTTGTTTTTGCAAATTCTGACAACCTTAAAACTTGAGCTTTTTAATCTAGAGACTTGTATCTTTCCATTGTGAGCAAGTTTCATGTGTTATTTCTTTTCCTTTAAATTAAAATATTAGTCTGAGCTTTAAAAGATAAAATATTTAAACAAGGCCTATAATGATGTTATTTAATGTTATTTTTGTAACAGTCCCTGGCCCTATTCCTATCTTGCACTCCCCAGAAATAATCTTTTTCAACTCTTAGCTTTTTCTTCTAGATTTTCCACTGTATTTCTCAATAATACACTCACATTTCTTCTTTTCCCCTTATTTGTCATATCTTAGAAAAGTTGACTTCCTACTATGGAAAATAAGAAGCTAGCTCTCTTACAACATCCACCATTGTTCTCCATATGCTTCTCAACCCACTGTGGTATAAAAGGACCACCCTGGAATAAAGCCCACAGTGTATAATTTACAGTCATATCATAAGAACTGAACCTAACACAGATCTTTGGCATTTGGAAATTGTTTTCAGACACTTGACACAGCTTCACATTTCAATGTAGAAGTGTTTATAAAGGCTTCTCCCGATAACAGGATTGTGAGAACAATCAGATTTCTGTTCACTTTCCTTTGAAACAACAAAAAACTGCATTTTTACCATTTGCTAAAATGTTATCTTTCACTTGACCACTGGAATTTCCCAAAGAAACAAGGCTTTTTGCTCTGTTTCATTTCATTTTTAATCATTTTGCAGAAGTTATTGCAGATGGACAAAACCAGTGGGAAGCAGAGAGTGACGTCCTTGTGAGTCTGACACTAGATGGTCAGTCTTGAGGCAAACTGCTGCCCCCAGAACCTCAGACTTGCAATACTCATTTGGGTCACATTTGTGTTTTAGTAAAATCACACATTATTCTATTTTATGGACTTTGGGGCTTGCTCTCACATAATTAAAATTATAGATATTAAATCTTTTCATTTCACAGGAGTTTACTGCATAGGCACAGCAATATCTGCTGGCATTTTTGTAACTCTTTACCTTTTCCAAAAGCGGTTTCACAAACATTTGGTTCTTGTGGTAGCCATAAGAAGCTGGAACACACCTCATCACTGTCATCCCTGTTTAATACGTGTGGGAATAGAATTGCAAGCAATTATTGGTTTTATTTATTTTTAGCCAAACCTCAGTCTGCTCTTGAAGGGCTTAGTGGTAGTTATTGAGTCACATGAATCATATCTGGATAGATAAGAGAGGGGCCTAACATTCTTTGCCCAAGGCATGGGAGAGACAGACATGGAACACAGAACTATGGGCCCTAAATCTCAAATTATTTCAAATAGAAAATGATTATGTTTAAAGTCTTGGGGACAGACTGTAAAGGCGACAGGAAATCGGAGAAGTGGTGGGCTGGGCTGGCCCTGGAGCGTGGTGGGGCTGATGACCATGGGTGGGAGAAGGGAGCAGTCTGCTGGGAGGTGTGAGGGAGAAGCCAGGCTATGGCAAGAACATTTTCATGGAGGGAAGATATGCCTGATACGCACTGACTGTTAGGGATGGGCCCCTGGGACCAAGGTGGACTCACTGCTGAGTGTTAGAGAACAGGGGCCCCAGCTGGGCAGAATATATGAAACTTCACTTTCCAGGGCTTGGAAAGTCAAGCAAAATGCTTGGACATAATTCATGGGGTTGCTAAGGGACCACTCAAGGTGGATAATTAATAGTGCAATATATAAAAGCAACTGCTGTAGGGTGGCTTTAGGTTGCATGTGCTCAGCAGTGGCTGATGGGTTGCAGGGATCCTTGTGGGGCCTGAGGGGTGGAAGGTATGGTTTGAGCAAACCAGAGAGCCTAGAAATAAAGGCTGGGTGGGGACCACTACACAAATGCCAGAGAAGCTGAGAAAAGAAGCCGTAAGGCATTCCTCGGTTTCTTGGTGTCGTTCCTCTTGGAGCTCACCCTCATATCATAACTATACTTCTTTTTGTTCTGATTCTCCTCCCTTGCAGGGAAAAGGCTGGCACAGTGGTCTGAGCAAGGAGACCTACACATAGGTCTGATAGCGGCTGGACAGAGAGGGCCTGGACCTTTAACTTCTCCAAAAGACGAGACCCCTCCTTGAGCAATGCAGTCTGACACCCCTCCAGTGGCCTCCCACAGCAGTGACCAGACTAGAAGAAGCTGAGACCGAAATCACCTGCATGAAAGATGGGGCCCAAGATGTTGGAGTGAGGCTCTAGGGGGAGACAAAAGCTGGCGGCCTGGGCAAAAGAGACCAGGTACAGGGAGGTCAAAGATGAAAGATGCTAGAAAGTGCATGCCACCTACCCACCTAGGACAAAAGTGGCCGTGGAAGACTAACAAATAAATGTATGGCAAAGTCTTGGAAGCTATATTTTGCTGTGTGAAAATATCAACAGCTAAGTTAAGCAGACAAATCAAGTAGTCATGACAAAAGCAGGCAGGTATTCAAGATGCTAGAGCACCAAGGCAGCTTCCCAGGTACCACTTACAGGTCATTAGAAAAGGTGCTTGATTGCCCTCCTTGGTGACCCCACCCGGGACAGGGAACACTCTTCAAGAAAGCAAGATGTATGATCCATGGCCTAGGAGGTGTTTGCTTCACATATATACAAGCCTGTGGGCAAATGTCAAGATTGGAGTTGCATTTCCTGTGGCTTTCCCAGGGTCCAGATAATGTTCTGTGCAGGGTCTCCCAGGAGCAGGTAGAACTTTTTTCTAATGTGTGACCCGCATTGCTTTTCTTGTCACTAATAGCTCTTCACTCCTGGCCTGTCCTGACAGGAAGGAGAGCAAGGTCAGTTCTGAGAAGTCCCTCCTTCCCACCTACTTACCTCTTCCCAAACCCTGCCACGTGCTCTGGACAGTGAAATTCCCCTTAGTAGCTTTTCCTTTTAGTGACAAAATATGTGAGGCTGATTTTCTTGCCCTGAATTTACCTTCCTCATTAGGTGTTGCTGGGGTTACAGTTGGCTTTAATTCCCATATCCTTCCAGATATGTCCTGAGTGTTGGGGCTTTGCTACCACACTGCAGAGGTCTGGGCAACTGGGACAATATTCTTAGCCATGTGTCCACCTAATGTCTATCAGAACACCTGACACAGAATTGTCATTCATAAAATGTCTAGTGAATGAGACAGTGAAGATACGAATGAAGGAAGTGTTGACTCTTAATGTATACAGTTAAAACACTTCTATACTAAAAGGATTCTGCATCAAATTCCACTGTGGGAGATGAGTTTCCCCGACACCAACAAGCGATGCTCATGACAGCAGCTGGATGTGCTACAGTTCAACTCTGTTCTGAAACTCTCTGCCTGGAGATAGTGTCAGATCCCACAGGCTGAGGGTTCAGTCGCACAAGACTGCCTTCCTCTCCCTGCTTCAGATACCAGTCACAAGTTCAGGTTGTTACCTGTGCTTCTGAATGACTGGCTATAAATCAGAGTTTCCCTTGACCTCTTCTTCAGGTTCAATTATTTTACTAGAGCAGCTCACAGAACTCAGAGAAATATTTTACTTACTAGAGCACCAGTTTATCATTAAGGATATAAATCAGCAACAGCCAGATGGAAGATATGCATAGGACAAGGTGTGTGGGAAGGGGAGCAGAGCTTCCATGTCCTCTCTAGGTGTGCCACTCTCCCTGCATCTCCGCGTGTTCACCGACCTGGAAACTCTGAACCCCATTGGTTTTTATGGAGACCACCTTACATAGGTCTGGAGGTCAGGGAGGTGGGTGAGACTGAAAATTCCAACCTTTTTATCATATGGTCGGTTCTCCTTGCAACCAGCTCCCTTTCATAGGTGCTTTCCAAAAGTCGCCTCATTCATATAATATTACACCTCTATTTCTCTCATCACTTAGGAAACTCCAAGAGTTTTAGGAGCTACGTGCTAGAAATGGGAACAAAGACCAAATATATGTTTCTTATTATAAATCATAATACCACAAATACAAATCATCAAGAACTCACACATTGTCTACTACAAGTGAAGGTTATTGTCAAATGAGAGAGAGAGAGAGAGAGAGAGAGAGACCCTTTTCTCTCCCAGGCTTGTTAGGGGGAGGTAGGCAATCAATATAATAAATAACTAAAATATATTGTCTTCTAGATAAGTACAAATGCAACAAGGGAAATCAAGAAAGGGGGCTATGAAATACAGCAGGAGTGGGGAGTGTTGGAGATCAGCTTAAAATAAGGGAGATAAGGAAAGCCTGACCTAAAAAGTAATGTTTCAGTAAAGAGCAGAGGAAGTTCAGAGTGAGCCATGTAGGTACCTGAGGGGAGACATTCTAGGCAGAGGGAATAGCGCATGCAAAGGCCTTGGAGTGGAAGCTTTGCAGGCATTTTCTAGGAACAGCAAGAGGCCAGAGTGGCTGGAGGGCACTGAATAAGCAAGAGAAGAGCCAGAGATAGGCCAGAGATAGCTGAGTTGTGGAGGGTGGGGCGGGCTAGACAGAGCCTTTTAGGTGCCTAGAAGGACTTGTATTTGGAGCTGGAGGGGAAGCCATTCCTCCAGAGTCTGACAAGACTAGTAATGATTGGACATAAATTCTAACAGAATTACCAGTAGGAAGCTGTTTAAATAATCTAGGTGAGAGCAGATGGTGGTATGGGTCAATCTGTCAACAGAGATGGTGAGAAGTGGACAGATTCCGGATAATTTTGAAGAAAGAGCCAATAGGAGGAACTGGATGTAAGCTGTGAGATAGGGAAGGCAAAGATGAGTCCCAGATTGTGGATTTGAGAGGTATGTGGGAAAAAGGAAAGACCTAGAAGCTGGACACTTTCTGGCTGCTGCTGGAGGCCTGGTGACCCCCTTTAGAAGCTGGCCTGTGGGATGGCCCTCCTCTGGCTCAGGAGGCTCTTTTCCCAATTTCAGCAGGCCCAGTGGAGGGTGACGGTCTCTTCCAACCCCAATTCTTCTCTCTGAAGCCAGTGGGAGAGCAGCAGTTGTCACCCCTGCCTTGTCTGATTTCCTGACCCCATATCTAGGATGGGCTGCGTCTGAGTTTTTGTGATTCATTTTCAGTCTCTCACTCTTCTCTCCCTCCACATATCCACCATCTGGTTTTATTAATGACCCTCTGTACATTTTCTACCCTCCCCACTCAAACTAGAGCAGAGGGAGTATGGTTCTCTGCTAAGTGACAGAACACTTGTAGCAAAGTGCCCAGAGAACTCTCCAGTGCGCTCGGACCAGGGGACTACCAGCCAAGTCTACGGCCACAGAGCGGTAAAGAGAGATTGTCTGGAAGTTTCTCTTTCTACTCAGCCCATTCCTAGGAAAATTGAGGAATGACTGGCACTGGCTCCAGCTGGGAAATAACAAGTGAGATGTTATCACACCCTGGCTGAAGCCAAACCAAAATGGGAATCAGGAGACCAAAATACCCTGAGGCAGAGACAATAGGGAAGGGAAATGTGGGATGTGTGGAGTGTACCAGAAGAACCCAAAATTGGTCTGGGAAAAGAAGGAAACTCAGTGGAAGCTGAGAATACCTCTAGTAGATCTCCTAGGGATGGATGTGGAGGCCTAGTTCAAAGTAGGTCATTAAAGTAGGAAGGCTACCCCTCATGCTGTGAACAGGTCTGATGTCGCAGGCTGCCCTCAGACTGTCCCTGCTCTCTGCCATCTGTCTGCCTTTGGAATGCACCATCCTGGGGTAGCTATTGTATTTATTTTTAGATGAGGCAGCAGAGAACTGATTTACTAGTCCACTCTTGGGTGTCCTGGGCTGGTATTGTAAGGATTCTGCTTCTTGAGCTCCATTAGACTGGCTGAAGACCAGGGAGCTCACTGAGCCACAGAAGGGGAGGCCTCAGTGCTGTCCAGCAACTCAAGTGTGTGGCAGCCACAGTATAGTAGAGTGGAAAGAAGTTTGAGCTGAAAGTCTAGAGACCTGGGGGCCAGTCTTGGCCCTGCCATTGAACTCACTGTGTGATGCACGGCAAGACATTTCACTTCTTCTTCCCAAGTCCTCCACTTCATTTGGGAAATGAAGAATCAGGCCAAATGACCTCCAATGTCTCTTCCCACTTAATATTCTGAGATCTTTAACTCTGTCACATGGGTAACTGAGAGAAAACTGATATTCAGGTACATGATTGAAAAGGAAAGCCCTCTCCTTGCCTAGGGAGATCATGTTGATTCAATTCTTATTAAGCATCTATACTCAGTAGTAGGCAGTTATAATAACCAGGTGATTTTGGCTCTTGTTAAAATTATTCTGGTAGCTAGGAATGACACATTTATGGATTACTTACTACATATGATTGTTGTAACCATTAAGTGACTTGATATATATGAGTAGAGTGATTTGAACTGTGCCTGGCCTATAGTAAGCATGTATAAGTGTCATTCATTATTATTATTATTATTATTATTATTATTATTACTGTTATGGGATGGATCATGTAGACATTTTTTTCCTTCCAAGGAGGTGTAAATTCCTCAGTCTCATTTTTACAATCCTCCAAGCTCAAGTCAATAGACTCGATTGAACCCTTGGCCTAGAATCTTTGGCTCTGTGGACCACAGAGGAGAATCCTTCATCTCTGAGCTCAGTCTTAGAACATTAAGCCAGCCTGGTGGTTGGTGCAGAGTGGTACAGATCAGGATAAGGTACGTCAGATGGTCATTGTGAGAAGAAAGAGCATTGATATTCATGAAAGTGCTTGGTGACTGTAAGGCTCTTTCTAGGCGTAAGCAGTCATGAACAATGCTGTGGCTTCCTTGTGGATGAGCAACAGACTGTGAGCTCATTTGAGAGTCATGGCATTTTAGAGCATCTCAGAGATGGGAGATCAGTTAGCTGATTGACCTGCACACCACCACCCTGAACATATGGAGAAAAGCAAGTCCCAGAGAAGTGAAATGGATTTGTTCACAGTATGACGGTAGCTGGGAAAGACTTGCTGGGTAGCACTCCTGGCCCACTGGCTTCTGGCTTGTTATTGACCCTGAGGCCTACAGCCAGAGATCAAGAATGTTTGTCTCTGAAGCCACAGCCTCCCATGCAGGAGACGATAAAAACAAAACAAAACAAAACAAAACAAAGTGACTTCCTTCAAAAACTTTGCCTATTACTTGAGATGGCATGTATGAGAATCTTTGGATCACCCTCATCAGCTGGGTATCTTCCAGCAGGAGCCTTCTCTGTTTAAGATTTAGAGCCACTTTTCATTTTTGACAACTCCACTAGAGGGAGCCACTGTCACTTGTATTTTTCTCACAGGCCTGATGGGAAACAAAGACCCTCAGAGCTGCCATTGGGGACCCATGGCACCTCCTAGTTGGAAAAGCTCTGAGGCAGCACTTGGGTCATTTCATGAGGTCCTTGCATGACCAATCAAACTTGCTGTGTGGATCCATTCAGGCCTGGAAGTCTCTGCTCTTCCTCTAGGGCTGTGGGTTTCTCTTAACCAGCAGTCCTGACATGGCTGGATGTCCAGTGAATTGGATGATGACCCACTCCCATTGTTCATACTTGAGCATGAAGAGAAGGTGCAGTGTGCAGTAGTTAACATGCTGTTCAGAGATCCTGGGCAGATGTGGGGAAAGCTGAGGCTGCAAAGTCTCCCAGATCCCATGGCCTATGAAGTCAAGTGGGCAGCTTGAGGGACCCTTGTCTGTGAGGTGTCTTCAACCTCCTAGAAGAGACAACAGAGCAGCAGGAAGCAGCAGGCAACTTCCCTAGGAACTCCATACAGAGGGCTGCCATTTTGGGGACTTTTACCCTATTTGCTCTCTGTGGAGAGAAATTATCCCTAGGGGCTGGAAGATGACATGACAAAGAGATCAGGTGTTTTTTGAAAAAAAAAAAAAATTATTTGCCAGTTCAAATACCACTCAGTCACAGAGATTTTGCAGAATCTCACCAGGCTAAGAATCAAGCTGAATTGTCTTGAACTCCTATCTACTACTCAGACCTAGAGTTAGGAGGGAATAGATGGACACACACTCTGCACAACCTTTTTCCTTCAACCGAGGGCCTCAGTTTCCTCCTCAGCCAAGCAAAGAATTGATTTCGATGGTCTCCAAGATCCCTCCTGAAAGAAACAGTTTTATGTTCAATGTGGCCTCCTGGGTTGTGGCTCATTTGTCACTAACTCTTTGCTTTCTCAGTTTAGGGCATGTTAAAAGTCATTTTCCTTCTCCACATAAGCATCTTTATAAAATACCAGTGAAAATAAAATTAGATTGACCTCCTAGAACCAGTCAACTTATCGAAATGACTCTGAGCCCTCTGTGCTTAACAGTGTGAACAATAATCAGTACATTCACAGCGATAGCCTGGAAAAGTCCAAAAACAGGGCTACGGTTTACATTTTCTATATCAACAATGACTTGCCCACTGTCTGGTTTCTTTCTAGGTCTTGCTTACTTTTGACGGGCTAGTGGCCAGCTTGTCGGGGCTCTGTGAGGTTGCCTCACATCCTGGTGATAGTGTCCTTGTTAGTCTTCATTTCCAAGCACTGCTTAGTCTCTCAAAGATGCTTCAATGACTAAGACTCCAATCCCTGGGTTTTGATGAAAAAGAAAGTGGGTTACAATGGGAGGGGGTATGTGGAGTTTTCTTGTTCAAATCAATACATTATTTCAATCCATGCATTATTGGTTAGAATAAGGAAGTGTCTTGCAGTTTTCTTTTTGTCCAGTGTCTTAATAGTCAAGAAAACTTCTGTGCCTTTATAAGAGCAAAATACCAGGGCTTGGTCTGAGCCAGTCCTCTCTCATTCTTCATTGTAGATCAGAATCACTTTAATAACTTGTTTAAATGCAGATTCCTGGGCTGCAACTCCTAGAGTTACTGATTCAATAGATCTGAGAAGGGGCCCCCAAATGTGCATTCCAATAGTGGTTCCCAACAAGCTTCCATGTAATGCTGATGCTTCAGGTCAGGACACCACATTTCGAGTAGCACTGACCTAGAACACAGTGATCCCAGGTTGTCATCTACATACAGTGCAGTGAGCTCTGTGCAGATATAGCCTGGGGATTTTCGTGCTGGTAGAGAACAGCTAATGCGACAGATGTGTGCATAGCTAAATCTCTAAGGAAACGTGTATGAACCCTTCTCCCACTGTTGGTAGTTAATGAGAGTGTGGTTCTAAGTAAACTGTCCACTAAGTCCCACGTTTGCGGGAAGCGTCCCTCATTAGTGCTATGAGCTTCTGGCCACTAGGGGGAGCCAGGACTACTTCTTCACAGGCCTGAAGGTCTGAGAAGAGGAAAAGTACTGGAGAAGGTGAGCAAAAGCCTTTGAGAGAATGCTGCAACACTCGGCGGAGGCCGCACACACCGCTGTAATCCTGAGGTGCACAGACGCCACAGAGAACCAGGGTTCGGCGGGGAGGGAGGACTGTTTCTTTTTCAAGTTGTTTGGTTTTCCTCCCGCTGTCTCAAAGTGCATTCATGTTAAGCCCGTTATGCAATAAATGACTTGCGGTAGGAAATGGAACTGAAGATTGCTATCCCTATTTTGTAGAGGGAGCAAGACAAGAAGAGAGAGAAAGGCTCTTGTGCAAGGTGACAGTAAGGGCGGGCTGGGCTGGCTGGACCAAAATGTTTCCTGCCCAGGTGTGTTGTGGAGGAAATGCAAGCCCAGGGAGTGGAGGTCTAGCGGTTCCGAGGTCTCTGTAGAACCCAATGTCATCGTGCTGGTCAGACTGTGCTCTCTTAGGGTGGAGAATGAGAAGAAATTATTAGGGAGAAAAGGACTAAGTAAGGCAGGCCTAGAGTCTAAGAAGATAAAGTGACCAAGAGGGTATTTTACTTGCCCCGCACTTGCAAAGAAGTGTGGTCCAGAAGCTATCTCGTGTCCCTTCCTCATGCTCTGTTATCTGATCACTTCTGAGGAACATGCACATTCCAAGCACCACAGCAGGCAGCAGAGCTGACACAGTGCCCGCTAACCACTAACTTGCCACCCGCCATTTCTGTGGTGTACGTGCCTCTTTCGCCACAGCCTCAATGAGCTCTGGAAAGAACTTAATCTCCCACAAGTCATTTGGGAGGGATTTGCATTTCAGTCATTAAGAAGCTTTTTCCCCCCCTTTCTTGGCACGAAAGTGCCCACCTAGTAGTTGAGAGAAAAGATGAATCCAAGTAACACTGGGACATGTGGGATCATTGGTGGTCCAGGTGTGTATTTTGAACCCTATTTCATTTGAGGGACACAGCCCTCTGATGTTTCTCTGTGTATAAGTGTGTGTGTTTGTATGCATGTGGATGTACAGCCTCTATGGCAAATTATGGTGACAAAACATCAACTGGAAAAATTTAGTTTGGGGACATGGTGCACATTTCTTAAGTCTACTCATATGTCTCCTAAGGGATCCTCCCTCTTTCCCTCAATAAACCTTTAGTTGGCTTATTAATATTCTCCTGTTCCTGTGACCAACACAGGCGAATCACTTGTTCAGATTACAGCTTCCATTACAAATGAATGAAGGGACCAGAAGCCTTTCTTCTCAGGCAGCAAACTGATTTTTCTCCAGCTCACTATGATAGCTTTTGGGCATGAACAAAGGAGCAGGCTCCTTTTACAGATCTATAAAAAGGTGTGTGTGCGTGCATGTGCGTGTGCGTGCGTGTGCGTGCGTGTGTGTGTGTTCAGACTCTATAAACTCTTACCCCAAAACACTCTCCTTAAAGGACTTTTAGTAAGCAAATCCATGTCTCTGTGCTGTTCTTTCCACACAGCTTTCCTTATTGCCAGTGCAGAAAGTATCTTAAATGAGACCATGGGGTTCCCTTTTCCCTGCATTGATGTCCTGAATGTAGATTCTGACTTTCCTAATGACAGTTTCCAAAAAGGCTTCTTTGTCCCTTGCTGAGTGTAAAAGCAGTAGTTCTTTAAGACAGAGCCTCTGCACTCACCCTCAGCCATTCTGCAGCTATTTGGATGGCAGGTACTTTCAGCATCAGATCCTCACCTGACCTGCTGCTCCCCTTGAACTCTTGTTTTTGGGACACTGCAGGGCCTGCCCCTGGGTACCCTTGCCACTATACATTGCTCCCACACCACCAACTGAGGCCTTCATGGCTCCCTGCTGCTGTTTTGAGGGCTGCCTGGTTGCTGGGACTAATGGGTCCAATGACGCAAAGTCAGGGAACAGAGCAGTGATTGTCGTGGATTGTGATTCAGATCCTTCCCCTCTCCTTGAAGGACCCCAACCTCCTTCCCCCGTCTTAGTCTTCCCCAGCACTGTCACTGACCCTGAACATCAGAAGCAGGAAAGTCACTGCTCCAGTTGAATTTTGCTGCAGTTCCTTTTTTTCCTTCCCTAGATGCTGAGAGCTAATTTTAGCCCGGGATTTTTTTTTTTTTTCAGGGGATCCACAGTCTATTTTTAAAGCCTATATGGAGGCCAAATCTTGCAGTGCTCCTCATGGGGACTTTGGACTTAGGTGGGAGACACCAGGGCAGTGGGGGTGGGGTGGGGGTCTTCCGGGAGGTGAAGGTGATCGAAAAAGGCTTAAGGAAGGATGGTGGAAGCTGATTCCAGGCAGAGGGAGTGAGCTCCTTTCTCAGACTGGGGAGCCCATGAAGACCCACCATGCTCCTCCCTCCAGTCACTCAGGACTTTGGGGCCAGGGTAGCCCTAAGTCTGTCATTCCAGTAGCTGCAAAGACATTGCCTTCGAACATGACAGTTGATTTAATCTACCACATTTTTTTCCTTTCCTTGTCCTGAATTGCTACAATCACATCTCTCCCCACCTCCCCTTCCATTGTACCACCTTGTAGAGGTAAACTGAGTCATGGAAGCTTTTGGAGAATGGGTGGAGCAGGAGGCTGGTCATGAGGGAGAGGAAGGGCCTGGATATGCCACAGACGGTGACCAAGGTTCAGTGGGCTCCACAGGTGGTGGACAGAAGATAGCTAGGCAGGGATCTGATGGTTGCAGGATCCATAAGATGGAGAGAAGAAGGAATTAAAAACAGGGCCTCAGGGGGCAGGGGTGCTTCTGGGAGAGCTGGGAGTCCCATTCAGAGTGACTTGGGCAGACATGCTAACAGGGTGGGGGTGCTGTGGCATCCTAAAGAGCCTCCCTGAGACCATCTTTCCCCAATTCCCATTCCTGGCACTTGGCTTTTCACGCAAAGGCCTGTGGGCCTGGGGAGGGGTGTCCATTCGACTTGGATGAAGTAGGTGGGGAGAGAGGCCATGGTGGAAAATTCCAGACAGAGTTAGTGCATATGCTCCTAAACTGAACGAGAGGCCTCTCTTACCTCTGCTTTTCATACAGGGAATTGACTGAGGACTCCTCATAGGTGGCCTGAGCCTCTCTGCTGGGTTAGCTGATCACGCCCCTTCTTTCTTTTTCCTCATAGAACCTAGTCCTTGGGGCCTGGCACAGCCCTGCAAATGATTGGGGTTCTTGATGCCCACCTGCTCTCCCAGGCCCCCTTCCCCATCATATCCAGCTCTATAAAGGCAAGAGGAAGAAGGAAACAGGGAAAGAGGGAGTCTTCCATTTCAACTCACTCAGGTGATCACATGGCTCTCCAGACAATGCAGGCTAGGGATGCGACTGCATGGTCCACCTGGGGTTGGCAGGATCCCTGAGAAAGGCTGGCCTCCTGGGGTAGGACCTGAGGCCTGGATCTCTCAGGCCTGCCACAATTCTAAGGTGGCCTGCCTCCTTGACTCCATCAGTAGGCAGGGTGGGGTTGGAAGAAGAGGCCAGAGCTCTACGTGCCCCTAAAAAGCCCCCCATCCTCCCCATACTCACAGTCTCCCTACAGTTATCAGCCCGAGACCCAGACCAATCACACCATGCCCTCTTTGCTTGTTATATTAGGCTCCACAGGAGTCTGGGGCTCCAGGACACCTCTCTTTCTGGACTCTCAAACTCCATGTTACCCTAAATTTATCAGTGGTCATTTTCTCAGTGGGGCCTTCCCTGCCCATGGATTTACATTGTCATCCCCCCTTCCCTGGCACTCCCGAGCCCCCTTCCTTGCTTAATTTTAATTTCTCACCTTCTGACATATCATGTATCTTACTATCTCTTATTTACCATTTGTCTCCTAATACAAGTTTCATGAGGATAGGGATTTCATTTCTTTTTTCTTTTTTCGAATTTTAATATATATTTGTTGAATGAATTAATAAAAAGAACGAAGTGTGCCATGTTAGAAGCGCCTTGGGAGGCTTTCTTTCTGAATCTTCAGGCCAGCAGAGAATTCGGGGGCGGGGGGGGGCAATGTGGGGAAACTAGTGCCCACCATCTCCCAACAGGCACATAAGAAAATCCATTTAGGCCCCAGGATAACGAGCAGTTCAGAACCGCAGCAGGAAGAGGCTGAAGAGATCATCACACTTAAGCCCCACATTTCTGCAAAAGAGGGAGCTAAAGCCCAGAGAGGTGAAGACACACCCAGAATCACACAGCTAATTAATGACAGAGAGTGGAACCTGGGTTCCCTGCTTCCTAGCTACAATTCTGGCAGTTCCAGTGGCTGCTGACCTCTTGCTGCCTTGAAAGGTGAGAAAAACATTATTGTCCCTCCCAGGCCAAGGAAGTGTCTTCCTGATCCATGGGGTAGGATTTTCCCCAAACTTGGGACAAACAAGTCACCAATCAGAGTCCACAGGTTCTCAGCCAGCTGAAGGGCTCTGGGTGCCCGTGGAAAAATCTGTCTGTGAAGATGTCTGCTCTTGGCAGGACCCATGCTATGAGCGGTAAAGAAACCATGTTGGCAAAGAGATAGACACTCTGCTTCTAGGAGTGTCACCTTTATCCCCAGTAAAGTCAAAGTCCTCACCAAGTGTAGTGTGCTGAGGTGGGGTTGCAATCTCCATGCTTTCCACACTTGTAGTGGCCCTCGTGGAAGCCACTGAGCTGTCAGCAGGAGCAGCTATGTGACAACAAGGCAACGAAGCACCCCTTGTTCAAGGGCAGCAGCCTGTCAGTCAGGCACCCTATCAGGAATATGTAACTCCCACCCTGCACCGAATTCCATTACTCTGGAGAAACGGAGGTGTCCCTGAACTCAGGGATTCTGTGTCGTGTGAGGAGAACCCAGGAACCATTATAATACATGTAGCTCCATAAGCACAAATTGAAATTGTGGCAACTAGGTAAGAAATGAGGAAAACGGGTAAGAGAGCAATGAGATTAATCAATAATAAAAGTGAGTGAGTGAGTGAGTGCGTGCGTGCACTATATGCTTGCATGTATGACTTGTACCAAAACAGATTTAGGGTGACTAATTCATTATGTTATCATGCTTGCAATGTGCCAAGTGCTTTTCATACTCTGTTGTACTGCATAGCTTCACAACACGCTTTTGAAACCAACTGGTCAAGGATTTGTGGTCTGGGTTTTATGGCTAAGGAAACAGACGCTCAGAGAAGTTAAGTCTCAGGTCTTAAGTCTCTGCACAGGTGAGTGGCTGAGCTGGAACTTGAAACCAGCACTGCCTAATTACAAACACCCACTCTCAGCCAAGTGGAGCTAATTAGGACTGGCCTCAGGAAGGCAGCCTGGAGCCCCATTTAGAGGGAGGGGAAGAACATGCCTTTCTGGCCATGAAACTTGCCAGCCTGGCCAGAGCCAGCCTCAGGGGCTGGAATAACCTTGCGACTCCAAGTAGTGTCCAGTTCAGCAGAGGTGGTCCATCCTAACCCTCCCCTCTAGGGGCTCTCCTGGCCTGGCTCCACCACCTGTCCACTCCTGTCCTACTAGCAAGTGTGTTTTGAGAGGAGTCGCAAGATGGCAGTACTGGTGGGAGAATGAAGATGGGAAGGACCGTGGAGGGTTGACAAGCGTAAGATGAGTGGTGAGTTCAAGGACACTGAAGAGGTGGGAAGGATCCACAGCCAATGCTGCTGCTGTCTTGGACTCTGAGTCCCAGAAGGCCTGAGGGAGCGTGAAAAACAAACCAGCTACCTGGCCCTCATCTTCTTACTCATGCTGCCCCAACATCTGTGCAGAGTTCAATAGTGATCTCCACAGAGATAGGTCTACATACTAACCCCTAGAACCCGTGAATGTGATCTTATTTTGAAAAAATATCATTCTAGATATAATTAAGTTAAAGATCTTGAGATGCAACCATCCTAGATTATCTGGGTGGGCCTTAATTTTAATGACAAGTATTCTTACCAGAGACACACAGAGGAGGGACAAAAGGAGCAGAAAGCCAAGTGAAGACTGGAAGGTTGGAGATACCAGAGTTGGAAGAGGCAAGGGAGGGTTCTTCCTTAGAGCCTTTATACGGAGCATGGCCCTGCCAACACCTTGAGCTTAGACTTCTGGCCTCCAGAAATGGTAGAGAATAAAATTTTGCCATTAAGCACCAAGTATGTGGAATTTTTACAGCAAGTCTTGGAAAGTAGTGCAGCCTGGAGCACCCTCTGCCTCAGCCAGCCACTCCTCCCCCTTCAGGAATCAATACAGGTGAGCAACTCCTAGTTGGGTTCTGTCTCTTAGTTAGGTTCCCTCTCCATGTCCCGTTGGCCCCGGAGCTTATCCCTGTGGTAACATTTGTAAGTTGGGTGCATCTGTCTATCTCCCCCTCATTATGAGCCTGAGGGCAAGGACCTTTCCAATCTAGGACCTTGTTCATTATATCTTTATGGGGTTCCATACAGAGTAGGTCCTCAGTAGCATGTGTCTGTGGGAGAGAGCACTTATGTGCTTTGATGTGCACAAGGATGTTAGGTCAGAGGTCAGGGAAGGGGAGGTCACTGTGCTGGAGAGAGATTTCTTGGAAGAGGTGGGTTTTGAATCTGGTCTTAAAACACAAAAGGATAAAGGAGACTATTCCAGGCAGGGGGCAGCGTGGGTTCATGCATTGCAGTGAGGCTGAGTATTGTTCCACAGGGGACAGTGGGCTGGAGACACCTGCAAGGCCACCTGCAAGACTGACCAGACGCAGAATAAAAGCTATTAAGTTGAACTCTGCTAAGTCTTACAGAGTGTTCCCTATGACCCAGATCTAAGCCCTTCACATTAGCCCTTGATTCTCTAGGACAACCCTAAGGGATGGGTATTATTAGCATTATGTTCATGTATAGAAGAGAGAAGAGAGTTAAATAAATTTCCCAGCATCTCACAATTAATAAGAGGGAGGGGCTGGAACTCCAACCCTTGCTGTCTTGGTGTAGGACCCTAATGCCTTTCTTTTCTCTCTGGATGATGATGGTGGAGATGTAGCTGACACAGAGTGCTTACTCTTACACCACTTAGAGCACTTTGCAGGTATTAATTAATTTAATTCTCACAACTGACCTAGAAGTAAGCCCTATTGCAATTGAGAAAATGGAGACTCGGAGAACATAAATAAATTACTTGGGCAAACTGCCCGCTGTTAGTAAGTGGTAAAGCAGGATTTGAATGTTAGGGTGCTGTGGGAATAGGTACAGTCTTATTTCCCTAGGACTACGGACCAACCTGGATACATATCAGATAACAATTAGAGTCAAAAGCTGCTATTTCATGGGCCCTGCCTCCATGTGTTCTAGGAGGAACCTCTGTTCCACCGAGATTTCTCCCACGTGGTGTTGAGTGTCCCCAAGGTACCTCATGTGCTCTAAGAATTTGTTCTGGCAGTGAATGTTTGGTTCCCACTGTTGTTTTCCTCTTGTGGCACTAGTGCCCACAATCATGAGGCCCTCTCCCAATTATTCCGTTCCTCCTCCAGCTCCTGGTGCAGCTTCTATCCCTTGCCTTTAAATATTCCAAAAGTGACCCTGAATGAGAAGCAGACTTCACCAGCCCACGCTGCTCTGTGCTGTCCTGCCTCACAGAGATTTGAGTGAAGCAGCTGTCACTCTTTCCTGCTTCTCAGTTCCATTCCCTCTCCCCACCCATCTCCAGCCAGGATTCAGGCAGCAGGTCCTGGGGCTGCTTGATCTGAGTGACACACAGCACCATACTCTTCCCTTTCTTCCTCACTAATGCTGTACCACTTGCTCTGGATGGAAAGTGGCCCAGTCTCTGGAATCCATTTATTCTTAGCAGGTGCTGCTTCTTCATGCCAATCAACTGCTGTGTTGGATTCTCCTCAGTGGTCCTTCAGATATGTGCAGATGGCTCTGAATATATGGTGAATAAGTTTCTGTTCTCCAGCTGATATTTGAGATGTGTCAGATGGGGAAGGACCGGCAAATTTGCACACCATGTACCAGGCCATAGGGGTCATGGAAGGTTGTAGTATGGCTGCATTAGAACTCAGAGAGCATTTTCTAAATTTTCCCCGACATTTGCTTTTACTGGGTCATTCTCTCGTCCTTCAAGTCTCCTGTAATGAACCACCGGATCTCCAAATGCTTCTGCTCCAGGGGCAAGTTCAGAAGCAGGACCACCCCACGCTCAGCTGCTGTTTGGGAGACACACAGCTTCGAGGAGGACGTGCTGTCAGCAAAGCGCTGTGACTGAGCTAATACCCAGCTGCTCAGGATGGGGGAACCCTGGGCCAAATCTCCTTTGTAGGAAACTCCCCCAGTCTCTGTAGGTTTTAAATAGAGTTTTCTTATTTGTCTACTAGGTTATTTATCTGACCATACTGTGGACTTTTGTAAGGGACTGGGAAAGTCAGGGCTGTTAACATGAACCCAGAAATCTCTGGAGTCTGTCTTTGCCAGAATGGCAGGGATGGGGTGGAGGGGACCAACTTGTTTCCTGAGATTTTCCTGCCCCAAAGAGATTCCAACTAAGGTCAGAAGAACACAAAAGAATGCGTGGTCAGAGACTTAGGTATAGTTCAAGATAATGGTGATAATGATGCTCTGAGGCTAATAATAATGATGATCCTGATGACAGTGATGAGGGTGATGATGATAATGATGATATTGGCTGATGTTTATTGAATACTAACTCTACTTTGTCCTGTACTAAGCCCTTGATATATGATACTTCCTTTAATCCTCACGGCAACCCATGAGATAGGTGCTATTATTCCCATTTTTCAGAGAAGAGAACTAAGGCTCAGAAAGGTTAAGTAACTTGCTTGAGGTCACATGGCAGACATGCAATGGAACTGAGTCTCACATGCAGCAAATCTGCCTCCAGAGCCCAAGCCTTGAGGCAATGCCTATATTGTGTTTTTAGTCCCTGGTTGCCCCTCATGCAATTCAAATCTTTAATCCAGATAAATCTTTTAATCCAAAAGTGAAAGTGCTCTTACCCAATGAAAAGGGCATTAGTGAACAAGCAATAATTGGGGCTGTCCACAGGGCACTTGTGGCAAACAGCCTGAATTTGTAACTAGGGAGTGGTGGGTGTGAGAAGGGGTGGAAGGAGAGAAAATAAAAGAAATAGATGGAGTAAGGTAATGAAGGAGATCACGTTTTAACTTTAGCCTGCAGGCAATAGGGAGGCATCAAGGTTTCTGAGCAGAGAAATAGCAATATCTAATTTGTACTTAGGAAGGTGCCTGCAGTGATTAAGGTCTGGATGGGGCAATCTTATCCATAGGTTTTCAAGGCATATCACTAGGAAGACTTCCTCTTCCACCCACTTATGAGGTTGTGCCTGCCTGGGAGGTAGGAAGCTATGGTGAGTTTCTCCCTTTTGCAAAGGAGGAAGTTGAAGCTCATTGGTTCAATGCCATTTTGGCTTCCCTAAGAGCTCAGAGATGAGGTTGCACACTGATGTAACCAGTGGTGTGTTGGTAAATGTTTAACAATCCACCCTGAGGTGGAAGTGGGGGCAGAACCTTGATTTGGAGCATTTACAGATTCCCTTGGTATGAATACCCCCACCGATTTCAAGCTACCAATGTGATATCAGCTGGGTTGCAGAATCCCTGAAATTATTTATTTATTTATTATTTTCAAAGTATAAATGACGTACAATACTATATTAGTTTCAGGTGTACAACATAGTAATTCAACATTTATATATCTTATGATGTGATCACCACAATAAGTCTAGTAACCATCTATCACTGTACAAAGTTATTATGATATTGACTATATTCTCTGTGTTGTACATTGCATTCCCATGAAGGAATATAAGAGGTACAAACCTCCAGTTATATAAATCACCGGGATGTAATGTACAGCAAAATTCCTTAAAATTTAACAATTGATTCTAGCAAGCCAGCATAAGCCAGCTCCACCATACTTCAGCATGCAACTTAGTGCCTTCCCAACTCCTATATTTATGCAGAGCAAATTCCCAACCAGAGCTGTTAAGAGAGGCAAAGTAACTTGCCCAGGTCACAGCTGGCCAACTTGGAGACTCAAGAATGAAGTGAAAGTTAGAAACTGACATCTTGGCTCCCAGGCTGTGTGTTTGTCCAAGCTCTGTTGAGGAAGACATAATTTGATCTCTGCCTGGATCCCCTTAGAAGAGGTTTTACATTCATTGAAAGCAAAAATGTCCTCTGGCTTCTAAGACATATGTTTTACAACCTCCTATCAGAACTAGAAAAATTATGTCATGGAATATTTTTAATAGTGAATACAAATCTCCTGCAGTGATGGACATAGTCTAAGAATTAAACAGTGACTATTATATGATTATATATCATTCTTCAGTTTTCATAGTGATTATAATGTCCTGGCATTTATTTTATCATTCATTCATTCATCTGGCACAAATTGGGAGCCAAGGCATGGAGATTATGAGCAACAGAAAAGAAGGGTTACCAGTTAAGTACAGACAAGTCAGAGATCAGAGGTCAGACATGAGACCATGAGTCCTGGTACTCAAGATGATAGCTGAGATATAAGCGGTCACTGCAGTTCTGAGAGCCAACAGGTGAGGTGCTCAAGACCAATAGGTAGAAGGGTGGTGCTCAGCAACAGTGAGCAGAGAACATGGCTCACAACAGACCTGAGCTCGAAGCAAGAGACTGACCCAGCCATTGGGTTCTTAACTACTTCATGTTGGGACAAGACATAATGCCAGGTAGGGGTTTGCCCTAAGGTGAACCAGGGAAGGGAAAAATAATTGATACTTGTAGAGAGACCCTGGTACACATCAGGCACTGATGAGGTTTTCCACATATTTATTCTTAAGTTCTATTCTTAAGTTCTATTGTCAAGGAGAGAACTTTGTGAGATAAGTGTTGTTATTTTATTGTTTGTTTGAGAAGTCAGATGCTCAGAGAGGTTAAGTCACTTGTCCATGATCACATAGCTGGTAACTGTCAGAGCCAAAGGAATGAAAGGGTAGCAACTGAACACAGATTCAGAAAAATTGGAAAGCAATTGGAACTTGATAGAAATGCAATCAGTTAGGTGTCTCACTGCGTTTGGGGGAAATTGATGGGTTGGGTGCCTAGGTAGAGAGATGAGAGAAGCAGAGTGATATTTTTTTCTCCTCATGCAACTAGGAGCAAGGTGTTCACTAGCCTGTCCATGTGTCCTCCCTGGAGGAAGGGTTCTAAGTGTTTACACAAGGACACATTTCGGGCACTCTGAGGAAGGCTAAACTGTAAACGAGATCATACCCCCAGCTCAGCAGATGCCCAAGAGTGAGGCACTTGCTGACATGCTGACAGAGAACAGGGACTTCTTGTTTATTCAGCTTGCCATCTGGACGAGTGAAGCAGTGTCCAAGGAAATAGCTGTAACTAAAAGCTCAGAACCTTCCTCCCTGGCTCCTTCTACGCCTGCTCCAAAGGGCTTTGACTGCTTCTTGGCCAGGTACACAGAATTAATGGTGAGGGAGGGAAAGGCAGGGGCTCATAACCACAAGCAGACACAGGAGCAACATGGGGACATGGTCTGGCCCTGGGATCTGGGTGAAAGAATAACCATGAATGTCTGGAGACACGGTATGAGATCCATTGTCCTAAAGATTTATGAGTGAAATGGCTTTTGCTGTTGAAAGAGGAATTTAGATCAGACAAGTGGGAGAAATTCCTCACTAGAAGAGTTGAGAAGCTGCATTGTGTTAAGCAGGTTGTTTGGTGAAATTCTTCTATGGGTGGGTGGAAAGATTGAGAGTAAAACTGGTGCTGGATCAGGGAATGAGTAACTGATGTGGGCAACTCTCTCTCAGCCTAAACTCTGCAATCTATGACACTCAACAGAGCTAAGAAAACTGGGGAAGATTTGAATCCTTGGCTATTTTGAGGGTATGTGAGTACAAAAATAGGTCAAAAGTCCCCTTGACCGTGCTCATGCTATTCTTGCTCATGAAGGAGCAAAGTAATCCTAAATATCCAGAACCATGAGCAACCCCCACATTGTTTTCATCTGACATTAGAATGCCCTGCTTATTGCTTTGGCACAAGCTAATTTGGGAAATTCCTTGCATTAATTAAGAAAGAGCTATACTAAACAAACAAAAAATTTCAGTGGCCTTACACAATAAAATTTATTTTTCACTCTCAGCACAATTCAATGAGTTGGTGAAAGAAGAAGGCATAATGGAACTTCTGTTCCATGTAGTCATTCAGGGACCCGGGCCCTGCCACTCCCTAGGCCTCATGATTCTCCACCACTTGTGGTTAGAAGATGAGGGATGGAGGGTGGAGAGAGAGAGTAGGATTACTCAGAAGATTTTTAGAGGATAGTCCAAGAAGCGGCATTAATCACTCTTAATAACATTCCATTGGCCACACTCAGTCACATGGTCCTATTTGACTGCAAGTGGGACTGGGAAATGAAGTGCCCAGGAGGAAAAGGAAACTAAATTTGGATTTTGGAACTCACAGCAGTGTTTGGCATATATTCCTGAGGTTTCTGAAAGGATAGTGTATGTTAGGGGAGTTGTTTGTAATGAGAGATCCTCTGTGATTTCCCTTAAAGACACAGGCTGAAAGCAGCACCTTGTGGATATAACTCAAAACTACTTTAAAAGGGTGGTGATGCAGTTGGGGGGTCCTCAAACCTTGAAGCTGGACTCTCAGCCCTGCATTGTAGAGCCATCTATTACTGGTGGCAGCTCTGTCTTCATCACTGGGAAAAGGTTGTAAACTGGAAACTTCATGTGAACTGAGCCTTCAGAGGGTGACTCCATTGTGGCTCGTTTATATTTTTCTCAACCAAGTGACTCAGGCACCAGAACTAGAGCTTTTTAAGAGCTGAGCTCTAGGCATTTCTGAGGCTTTGTAGGGTTCCTAGGAACTTTGAGTTGTTTGGCATTTTTCAAGGTGTCAGGTCTAAGGGTGAGGAGTTCAAGGCAGCAGGTCATTAGAGACACTGGATCCCCTTCCTCTCATTTCTCCAGGACATTCTAGCCTGTCTAACATGAATTTTCTAATACTTGTACCAAACTCTACATAGAAAAGTATACAGATGTGAAGGAAAAATATCTACAACTATTTCTTCAACTTATGGGTAGGATGACCACCCATCCTGGTTTGCCCAGGACAGCTCTGGTTTATACTTAAGGTCCAGGCATAATTATTCATAGTGCCTGCTTTTGCTCTCAAAAGTGTCCCAGTTTTGACTGTGAGTTATGTGGCCACTCTCCTTAGAGCAGACTTAGAACCTGGGCTCTGTCTTGCTAATCAGGTGCATTGCTGCTAACCAGCCTGCACACAGCCTGACATCTCCATGATGACACAGGTGGTAGATCTTATAGAACCCGGAAGTCACAGGGTTAATAAATTGAACAAAGACAATGACAAGGGGATTACTAGTTACTAATCCCTTTGTCATTGTCTTTGTTTAATTTATTAACATCCCCTTGTCATTGTCTTTATTCAATTTATTAACCCTGTGACTTCCAGGTTCTAGAGGATCTTGATATCCTTTCTTTCAGCCTCAGAACCATGGGCCTATGCTTAAGCAGCATTCAGTAAACGGACAATAAAACAAAAAGTCAACTTGCCTATGGGATTAATAAAACATGGGTCATAAATTCCAGTTTATAGAAGTGCAGTTTAGGACCATGAAGATAAGAGACATTCTTTCCTCTTTGCTAGACATGAGGTCTCCCTCAGATACTCCTTACCTAATGGGAGGTACAACTAGTCCACATCAAGCAAAATTTTACAGGAGAGCTTCAAATCAGAATGACAACCAAAAACAGGATCTATGCCTTGGTTAATTTACAGATATCAGTTTTATGAATGCTCTCTCTGAGTGATTCATTATTGTCACCAAAAAGCCTTGTTTGCATGAGTGATATACCTAAGCCCTCTGAGCCAAATATGTTCCCAGCTCTGAAACTGATCAGTCAGCAAAAGGCCCACAGTGCACTTCTCTGAAGGTGAGGAATGTCATCTGTACTGCTTGAAGGAAGTGTAATATAATACTCATAATTAGTTGAGTATTAACATCAAATAGAGTCTGGGATTAGTGCCATTTATTGGGGGTAAAGTGACAAGTACTACTGTGTAATCTGGTCATGACTGAGGTTGCTTCCGAACCTACATATTAAACAAACTGAACTCTCCAAACAAGGCACCTGTCTTGGTTATGGTTTTCTGTATAGTTTGGATGAGCCATCCGTAAACCCTTTTTTGGAAGCACAGATATGAGCTTTGGATCTCTTAGGCTGTGCTTTCAGCAGCAGGAGCCTTCTCACAGAGTTCCTAGGAAACAAACAAAAAGGATGAACTGGAGAGAAGGACAACCAGCATGCTGGGGCCCACCACCGGTTATTCTTCTGGTGACTTTAAGGCCTTGGAGATGTGTGTCAAAACCGATTTCATAGAAACATAGCCTCTAAAATGGAATCATCCAACAATTTCCAAGCATGATCTATTGTATAACTGATGGCATACAAGGATATTTCAGGTGCTACATAGACTTCAAAATGTATACTACTTATACACTTAATTAAATGTGTCTTAGAATGAAATATAATAACTATCACATCAAACCCATCAGTTCGTAAATGGTATTAAGACAAGATAAGTAGTAAGTAAAACAAAGTTAGTCAGTGTAAACAGAAATGTCAATAATAAAATTGGCACATATATATATCAAAAAAGCTTCAAAGTGTTAATAAATGAATGAAGTTTGGAAAAATATGATCTAGTGTACTCGTCTTGTTTTGGAGATGAAGAAACTGAGGCCTAAATAGAAGAAATGGTTGATACAAAACTAAAACCCTTGTGTCCACTAGTCCCTCCAGGACCACTTCTCCCTAAGGCTCACACTAGACACTGATGCTGGTCAGCATCCCTTGTCCCTAAGTAATAGAGCTCTTCCCAGAGCTGAGCCACCATTCCTTCATCCCACTGAAGGGCAGGCACTCCCTGTCCTCATTCCTCCAGACACACATTTCCCATCCTGCAGAGCATGTGGTTTTTGTGTGTGTGTTTGTGAATCTGAGACAGGAAGATAGAGTTTGCTTGGGGTCTCAGGACCCTCAATGTTGCCTGGATGTTTTAGAAAAAGCAAAGTAAACAATTTCTGTCTGCTCACTTAATGAACAGCAATTTGTGGAGACAGAACTCATAGGTTGTTTTAAGAGTAGATCCCAAGCTCCAACAGGATTTTGAGACAGGCCCCTTGTTGCCTGAGATCCTCTGCCTCGATTCCAATCATCAGGAACTAAGTCCCAGATGACAATCTCTCAAGCATCCACTGGAGGAAGGCACTTGAACAGCTATACAATGGCTTACACTGTTTCCCTGGGGCTTCAATGTTCTCTCTGTTTCAAGGAGCAGCATCTCCACCTACATGAAGCTATAAATACCAGAAGGCAGAAGAATTGCATGTGCCCCAGCTTTAGAACTAGGATCTTCCTAGGCTGAGTTTGGCCACTACACACTAGCTATACATGGACTCCCCGGGCTGGCAGGAATCTGCCAAGCTCTTGCTGTCCGCTCCCCATTTCCAGATACAAAGCGGGGCCTCTAACTTGCATTCATGAGCATCAAATCTTCTCTTAAAGATTTCGTATTTCTGTCTGGATATTTGGATATATGTCATGTGGACACACTAGCTTTCTAGAACTCAAGATGATGAAAAAACTTGGTGGAGGAGAATGAACCAGGATAAGAACAGCCTGATGTGATGGAAAGAATATTAAAACTTACTGAGAGACCAAGGTTAAAAATAAAAGGATGAATACAATATATATGACATACTGTTGAACTGTACACTTGAAACTTATTGGATTTTGTTGATCATTGTCACTCCAATAATTTTTAATAAAAACAAACATATTATAGGAAGATGATAATAATCAACAAAATCATATTTTAGGAATAAAATTGAACATATTTAACTAACTAACTAACTAACTAACTAACTAACTAAATAAATAAATAAATAAATAAATAGATGAAAAATACATACTGAGTAAATAATAGCTAAGAGAAAGCCAGGGTGATCATATTGATGGCAGTCAAAAAAGTCTTAAGAGAAAGACATTTTTGGAGATAAGGAGTCATTCTTAAAGGAATATATAACTCTAAGCTGAATTACACCTTACAGTTCAAATTCAAACTATATAATGCAACCATTTTTAGAATTACAAGGAGGGCCTGGTAAATAGATTTGCAGTGGAAGATTTTAACATACCTTTCTAAAAATGAATAGATCAAGCAGATAAAAAATAGCATATAAAAAGCAATAACATGATTCACAACCTTTGCCCAATGTACATATCTAGAATCTTACATCCCAAATTAAAGATACACAGTCTTCTCAATCAAACATGAAATGATGAGATTTACTATTAGTTTTCATTTCTGTTTAAATTAATTGCATTTTGTCTTTTAACTTACCACTTGCTTTATCTTAAGCATACCATCCATGGACTATTAAGTTTAAGATGGTAGTTATTATATTTCTTTTTAAGACACTTCATTAAGTATGTAAGTAGTATACATTTTTAAAGTGCATGTACCCACAGAATCTCCTTGTATATCACCAGTGATGTGTATTAAAAATAAAGATTGCTGAAATTAATGATGTAAGAGTCTAGCTCAAGAATTCACAAAAGAGGAATGGAGTAATCTAATTGAAATTTAAAAAAAATTATAAAGAAAAGAGTAAAATTAATGAAATAAGAAGAATAAGAGAATGAAACAGCTAAAAAAA
Organism: Eidolon dupreanum; assembly: GCA_028627145.1. Classification (NCBI taxonomy): domain Eukaryota; kingdom Metazoa; phylum Chordata; class Mammalia; order Chiroptera; family Pteropodidae; genus Eidolon; species Eidolon dupreanum. Next base: position 74,500,108 of record CM053503.1, on the reverse strand, counting down.
GCTGGTTCTTTGAAACAAGTAACAAAATAGACAACCCTTAGGCAATATTGATTAAATAAAAGAGAACACAGGAAATCAAAATAATAGAAGTAAAAACTGAGAATCAATTGCATTTACAGTATAGGTTTAAAAATTATGAGATAATTATGATTAACTTTATGCCAATATATTTGAAGACCTGGATGAAATATAACATTAAAACTGTGTAATAAAAAGATGGATAACAAGAGTAGACCTAAAGCTATTACAGAAATTGCATCAGTAGTTTAAAAGCTACCTACAAAACAAATAAGCAACACAACAATCTAATCAGATAGTCTTACACTGAATTCCAACTCTTTAAGGAAGAAACAATCTTTATTTTATAAAAACTGCATCAGAAAATATGGATGCAGTATTCTTTGGTATCAAATTCAGATAAATTACAAGACAGGCAAATTATGAACCAGTCTCACTTATAAGTAGACACAAGAAGCCTAAATAAAATATTCACAAATCAAATCCTTCAATACATTAAAAAATACATTGCGACCAAGTTGAATTTGTCCCAGAAATTTAAGAATAGCTCATTTAAAAAATGATTAATGTAACTGACCACATTAGCAAAAATGGGTAATAACCTATTATCATCACATAGATATAGAAATAGTATTTCAAAAAGTCAACATTCATTCTTGTTTTTTTAAAAAGAAAAAACTTAGCAAACTAAGAGTCGAATGGAATTTCTTTAACCTGATAAAGAATACTCACTGAAAACTCACAGCAAAATCTTATTTAATAGTCCAACCTAAGAACCATTGCCTTAAAAATCAGAAACAAGATAGGATGGTTGCTATTGCAACTTCTATTCAAAATGAAACTCATAAAGAAAAGAAATGAAAGAAATAAGGATTCAAAAGGAAGAAAAAGTCTGTCATTATTACAGATGAAATAATTGTTAATGTAGAAAATTGAAATAATCTACATGCCAACTATTAAAAATAATGAGTTTATTGAGGTTATGGACATAAGATCAGTATGCACAAATCACTAGCATTTATAAATAACCACAACAAATGATGAATAAACTGGTTAATTAATGAAATGGAATATTATAGAGCAATTGAAAAAATATAAACAAGATTGGCCTGCATCAGCATTGATAGATCTCAATAAACAAAACATGTTGAGTTTAGAAAAGCAAATTGCAAATTGACATGTACAGCATGATACCATAAATGTAGCAAAAGTATAAGAACACACTTAAGAATGTTAGACACCTTTCAGCTTAGTGATATCTCTGCGGACATAGAGACAAGAAGGAGATGAAAGATGGAAATTCAGAACACTGATGTTTTTCTTTTAAGAGAGGGGTGGGAAGAGAATATGCCAAAATGTTAACATCTATTTGATCTCAATGTCTATTATATTATTTTGTCGCCCTTTGCACTTCTTAAACATTTCATTATTAAAGAAGGAAGGAGTCTCTAAGGACAAGATTTTAGGCAAAGTGGCAAATAAGTATTGGAGATAGGCTCGCTGTCAAGTCCTATCACTGACATGTCTTAGGCTGCTCATTTCTTGGGCATTTCCTGGAAGGAGTGAGTCTTGTGGAAGATGTCACTTGGACTTCCTGGCAGTCATCTGCTGCATGGTGTGAGCAAGATGAGCTTTCCCGAATTGAAGCAGAATTGCTTTCTGATGTCACCCCCACCCCCAAACTCCCACTGCACTGGTGCTGATGATTAAGAGGTGAGGCCACTACCAGCTATGTTTTGTAGCCAGGGGGTATTGTGAACCTGTTTTTGACTGAGATAGGTGCTGTAAAACAGTCCAAGGGGACCAATTATGGAATTGAGGTCACTGATAAAAGAGAGCAGAAAACTCTCACTAAGGGGGAAATTCGAGTAAAAAGCAAAAAAAAAAAAAAAAAAAAAAAAAAAAAAAATTTACACAAGTTTCATTTTCATGTTATCAGTTTGGGATTAAAAAGAATAATATTTTAATACCCAGATTGGTAGGTGAAGGAAAGAATGATTTAAAGATAAGTCTTTTGGATTCCCTTACTTGTATTTCTCCCTTGAAGTGTCCTTCCCACAATAAAATACAACCACAAGAAGATAAATGAGCGGGTGTCTTGTAGGCGGTGCGGCAAGTCTCTTGGAAGAAGAGAACAATATAAAGAAAATGCACAGTGTTGCAGTCTGGGCAGCCTGACGAGGCAGCGCACTCTCTGTACTCTAGATTCTTGATGAGGTTTGTTCATTTGGGAGAGAGCTTTTCCTTTTTTCTCAAAAGGTGATTAATTTTCCTCTTTTTCTGCTTTGTGGAAATATCATGCTCTAGATGATGATTGGTGCAACCTTAGCAGAGTCTAAGTGAAGGGAATGTCCACAAGTCATCTGATCAGTCAGTCACACATGCCCCCGCAGGGCTATTCATATCTGTGGACTGGATAGACCCATTTTCTTTGTACCAGCCATATGAAAAAGAACACTACTAATGGAACACTCATTCTGAATCTGAAAAATCGTTTCCTTTTTGTCTAACTTAATTTCTTCACATTGAAGTCCTCTTGGTCCCAAAAGGGCATTTCATGGAATGGAAATTTCATGAGGAGTTAGCCTTTCTGTAACTCAAGCCTTATGTTATGAAGACTTGCTTTGAAGCTTTAACTGTTGTGAAATGATTTCATTATGGAAATGGAGAAGGGTACCAATACTAGTAGTAGATAGTATCTGGAGTACTGTTTGTGTCTGGATCTGTGCAAGATACTTTGAAATGGGTACTCAAAATCAGACTGTACAGGGAAGACCAACCACAATTAAAACGGAGACTGATGGAACCATAAAACAGCACAGGTTGCTGATGAACTGGAATTATTTGGCTCAGAGAAAAAGAGACTCAAAGGAATACGAAACTTATTGATAGGGTCACTGGTGGGGTAACATGGAGGTTGGGTAGGTCTGACACATGGATGAGAAGAACAGCTGAAGAGGAAGGAGAAAGATTAATAGGACATACACACTTTATCTTTAGTTCCCTGGCGTCTGGCCTCAGAGATGAGTCTGGCAAACCTATTCTATGCAACAGTGGAACTTCCCACTTGTTCAGTATAATTCTCCCTTCCTGTTTTCTTGCCTCTAGTAGTACACTTTCCTCAATGTCCCCCAATACATTGTCCTTGATGATTAGAGGAAGGAAGCGGGTAGAGGGCAGGACAGTGCACTACAGTGAGTAGGGAACTGAACTCCAGTGCAGACACATGCTTGGATCCCAGCCCTCCCTCCAAATAGCTGAGTGACTCTGGCATCTCATGAGTATCAGAGGAAAAATAAAATGCAAATGTGACACCTAATGACCTTTAAGTATTCATCTAGCTCTCAATTTCACTGAATCTTTTTTTCCTGTTTACTTTGGGGGCTTTTGCGCTCTGAGCTCCTGTAATCCAGGTACATTCTTCACTTTTAAAATGCCCCGACCTCCACAGACCAACAATATGAACGCTTTTGTATTCTATGTCAAAGCACAAGATTTTTCTTCAGAGCCTGTCTACAAAACTTATCAGCACCAGTATGTACTGTTAGAATATTAGCATATAGGTCTATGGGACAGTGAGCTCCTTTAGGACAGAACACACATACTGACTATATTTGAATACCTAGGGCTAAGTATTTGGCCTAGCACATAATGAATGTTTGGTATATGCTTTATAATAGTGAATGAAAAATTGGACATTATCAGTTTAAAATATTCTGTGTTGTGCCCAGAAGACATTTTTCTGTTGCTGTCAGGACGGTACCCTTCCTATGGACAAGAGAACTTAGTGCTGAGAGCTTCTTACATGTGGATTTATTCTCAGTCCTTGATTGTGTATTTGAACTTTAAGTATTTTCTACTGGGGATAAGGGAAATTCTTAAGGAAGTAGAAAAATAAATATTCTTTAAGCATCAATGCTACGGGCTTTCATGAAGTGGACTCAGGGTGTATTAACTGTGTCTTTTATTTTCTGTGTTCTGATGCTTTGACATCTGGGGCCCTGCATACCCTGGAGGACTCCCCCTCCCAAGGTTAGCCAGTTCCTAGGTACAGTACCAACTCACCTACAGGTGCACCTTTCAGATGAAACCAGCCAATCCAGAGCCTGCACCCCAACCACTTTCATTACCAGGCTCTCCTAGCCAACTACTGCCTTCCCTAATCAGCCAACTAGGGACAGTGCCTATGTCCCAGGGCTCGCTGAAATTACTCTAACTAGCCAGTCCTAACCTTGTCTTCCCTGCCTCCTCACTTGTTTCTTTCCCCTGACGGCACCACAGTGAAGGCTCTTGTCACAACTTCCACCCCACTCCTGGCTGACCCGAGTGCTTGCCCCTGTGGCCCCAGTTATGTGGTGTCTCTCCTCCTTTTCTGAACTCTGAGTAACAAACTATCTTTTCAAGGGCAATCATCTCCTGGTCCGTTGGCCTTGCTATACCTGAATAATAATAAAACCTGTATTTCAAAATACACGGACTCTCCACAACATTCCGGGAAGTAGGTATTTTACAGATAAGGAAACAGCTCAGTCAGGTTAAGTGCAAAAATTAAGCAGTAAATAAGAGGTGGAGCTCAGCTTGGAGCTCAAATGTAGGAGCCCTAAACTAAATGTTTTTCTCCTGCCTCGTGTGATAGCTGAGTCGTGTTTCTCCTTTAATACAGAGGTAGTATTCTTCACACGGTGTTTTCCACCTTGCTTCTTTTTCTTTAAACAATATATCTAAGGTTTCTTTGTTTTTTAACCAAACTTTGTTTTTCCGTAAAATGGGGAAGAATACACTAGTAGTGTACATTTTTTCTAGTTCTACTGCTGACCAAATCAATGCTGTTGACTCCAGGATAAATGTAATTTGGAGCCTTCTGCTCCTCTGGCTAAGACTCTGACATAATAACAACAATAACTTTTCTCACAAAGATTTATTTTATGCCAGGCTCCGTGCTAAACACTTTACATACATTTTCTCATTTACTTCCTGAACAGTGCTGTGAAGAAGATGCAATTATTACTCTCATTTTGAAGATGAGAACACCGAGTGACCTGCCCAAGGTCACAAGTGAGAGACTGGTGGAGTCCAGGATGCCAACTTCATCTGATTCTAAAGTGCATACACTGGGCCAGGGCTTCTCAAACTAACATGTACATGACCTACTTGGCATCTTTCAAAGATGCCTGACATGGGCATCTTTCTAAAATGTAGATTCTGACTTGGAAGGTCTGAGGTGGGGCTTGAGATTCTGCATTCCCCACAAGTTTATGCTGCTGGTCTGCGGACCACATTTCATGTGTCAAGGCTTATACCACAGTATGGTCTTGCTTGCTTGCTTGCCTTGCATAGAATGTGCCACTGGGGCTCCTTCTCTGCTCATTTCCAAACTTCAGCAATTCTCCAGCTGCTGCACTATAGCATAACAGCCGCTGGGAAGGATGTGAGGTTTGGGAGGAGAAACACATCTCATCTTTATTTATGTAATTGGCAGCAATGGGGGAAAGACAAGAAGAAAAGAAGGAGAAAAATGTTTGAATAAAGAAGGCACAGTTGCCTTTATTTGAACAGGGACCAAACTCCTTTTCACTTTGACAGATGAAAACCAGTAAAATGAGGTTTTGCCAGAGCATACTCAAGCCCCACTTGTTTTGATGAAAAATATAATAAAGACCATTGCAGGACAAACTGAAAAAGAAAAAGCTATATTCAGAACAAATACTTTGATGATTTGCATGGGAGAGAAGATACTCTGCTTTCCCACAATGTACAAGATGCTTTATCAACTAGTAGAAGAATTCTTAATGTGGATCGATGATTCACAAAATATCTTTTTCATTGTGTATCATCCCATGCTACTTCACAAGTAATTAGAGGTACAAGGTTATATTTTATTACTTCTCCTTAAAAAAATTAAAAAAGGTGTATAACAAATGCAAAAATCCATGGTTTCTATACCATAGCAAAAGCTTTGTGTTTCACCAATATGAGTCTTTCTTCCTTATTTATAGTTACACTTCATGTTCCTTAAGGAAACCTCCATGAAAAGACAAAGGCTGGAATTATGACAAGACTTTTATTGAACAAATGCCCATCTTTGTAACCTGGAGGCTGCAATACCACCAGGCTTCCCTTAGCCTTTGTTCACAGAGCAAATGGCCATGGCTCCTTCTCCATAGTTCAACCGTGATAAATGATTCAGAGAACACATAAAGACCTTTCCTTTCCTCTCTTTTCCAAGTGTCTGAAGAAATTTATTGATTAAATCAACAAAAATTAATGAGTGTCACCTTTATGTATCAAGCACTAAGTAAAGAATTAAGAATGTGAGGATCATAAGGGATGATCATTGCCTTCAGGAGAAGCATACTCATGTGTGTGTGTCCATATGTGTGAATGTAAGTGTATATGCATATGTGTACACATCTGTGTTGGGGTAGGTGAGTGGGACAGAGAAGTAAACAGAACATTATAATACAATCTTAGAACTGTTAAAATGGAGGAGTGAGCAAAGAATTCAAAGAATGTATAGGAGGGACACTGAAGCCAAACTGAAGATACTGGTAGGGGAAGGTTTTGGAGGCGGTGGTCAATGAACAGTGAGCCAAACAAGAAAGGAGAAAGAGATAATCCACATGGCGATGGGCGTGGGTACTGCACATATACCTGCAGAGGGAAAAGGCTAGGAAGGATACACTGTGCTCAGGGAATAAGCGGAATAGTGTAGTTAAAATACAATGTGTGAAGGGAAAGCATTGGTAGTGAATGTGCACATTCTTTTATATTTTGATTTACTCACTTAAAATTATATGTCGAGTATGTAAAAAGTCATTAAATATTCTATATTCTCCATAAATATGACTTTCAGTGGCTATATAGAATATACACAAAGGGTACAAACTAATTGATCATTCCCTGATTGCTAGATATTTAGATTATTTGGTGATCTTGTATTATAAGTAATACTGCAATAAACACCTTTGCACTGGATCAAAGTGTACAAACATTTTAAAGATTTCTGGTGCTTACTGAATTAATTACTTCCACAAACGTTTACTTCTCCTCTAATTGTGAGAATGCTTATTTTATGATATTATTTCCCTCAAAATTTGTTATTTTTAAAAATATTTTCAAATTAAAGATTAAAAAACTATCTCATCACTATTTTAATACTGCTTCAACACCTTAAAAAAATTTTTATATTATACATGTTATACTTGAATACATTCTCTTGTAAAAAAATGAAAATTCACAAGTTCCTTGCCAGTACCATTCATGTGCCTCTGGTGTCTAATAGGCTCCATCTGTCTCCTGGGTCCTGGCCACTGGCCCTGCTTACCAGCCAGAGGGACCCAGAAATGGCTTCCAGCTCTCTTGAAGCCATTAAATCATGGTAGTTACTGCAACCACTTCATCTTCTGACGCATTGTCTCTTCTTTTTCACAGACTACATTGCACTTACCAAAGAGAGAGTTTCAGCAGCTCCGGTATTTGGGTCTAGCCAACCAAATTCACAAAGTGGTTCTGCTTTCTTAGAACTTGTCGAAAGTCTAGATAACACAACCTGAAGATTTGGGGATTAATGCTCCGTGGGACAAACTTCGACCGGTGAGTAAGCAATAGGAGAGCTGATGGAGCTGATATACCCATTGCTTGCCCTTCCTTCCCTCAACACATTGTTCTCAGACAGAGGTTTCAAATGGTTACTCTAGAAATAGTCTGCTTTACTGTGAAACCAGATGTGTGTGTGTGTGTGTGTGTGTGTGTGCGCGCGCGCATGTATGTGTGTCTGGCATTGGCCTGCTTGATAATGCACCACCTTGTATTTTCTTTGCATCCTTTTATCTTCCTCTTTCTTTCACTTTTGCTTTCCTGGACTTACATTCTACCATTAAACATGGACATGTAAATATTGCTTCAGGTTATGTTTTTTAGGTAACCCTAACTATGCAAGTACCTAAAGTAAAAAAAAAAAAAACAGAAAGTAAAAAGTGAGAATGTGCTCTTCACCTCTTTTCACTCTACCCATAGACACCCTCTGTGAACAGATTGGTGTGTAGTCCCTTGTCCTTTTACTATGTATGCATTTATTATATATTTTTCCATTAAAATATGTCCTTTCAAGAAACAAGCATGTGGTCATACTCCATCTCACTTTTTAAAAACTTAATATATCTTAGAGATCTTTTTTATGTCAGCACATTAGCAGACATTTCATACTTTTTCATAGCTATATATATAATATTTAATAGTATGGATGTACCATAAGCCTTTTTATTAGGTTTTATATGTTTCATGTGTTATTGTTGAGTCACTACATATATGATGTACAACTTTATGCACAGGTATGGTAATTTTTCTAAAATAATACTAAAATAAAATAATTTCTTAGCAGCATTTACATCTTAGTAGATACTGACAAAAAAAAAAGCTTTATCAAATGCTAAGCATTTTCAACCTTTTCAAAATTTCTACTCAAATGGGGAAAACTCCATTTCAATTTGAATTTTCCTGATTATTGGTGAGTTTGGACATTTATTAATATGATTATCAGTCATCTGATTCCCTTTGTGAATTAATCTTATGACTCTTTGGTTTTGTATTTTGCTTAGAAAGTCCTCCATACCACAGATTATAAAATGGTTGCTCATGGTTTCTTTAAGACTTTATAGTTAAGCTTTTAAGTATTTAACTCTCTACTCATTTTGTGTATAATGAGAGGTGACATCATTTTTGGTATCTATCCTTTCTCTACTGACGATCATACACTGGAGTGTTTTCCTTAGCAGGAAAGAACCACTTACAATAAACTTATTGCAAATGGGAACCAAACTTTCAGAAAAAAATAATGGGACTAGGACTTTATCTTGAAAGTCAAAACTAAAAATTGTAAAGATATTTTTATTTAATCTTATATTTAATAATATTCAAGTAATAATGACCACTATATACGTGCTCTGAGAATAAATTAAGAGTAGAGCAAGTATTCAGATTTCATGTTTATTTTTGGTGTTCAATATTTTCTCACTAAAATAAAATGATAGCACAATATGCCATCCTTCACATTATGTTTGAATTTCAGCAGGGTCATGAGAGATGTAATTTTTATAAAAATAATAAAAGATTTTATTAATTGAGAGTCTCTCATGAGCTTTTGAAAATTCTATCTTTCCATTTTTGATTACCATCTTTAGTATCCTTGTAGTGTTTAATTTTTCGACTGCTAGCTGGTCTTGCACTGCAGTTACTAATGGTTTGTGCAGATTACTACAGGCCAGGTATTCTTACTTGTATTTAATTACAGGCTTTACTTTTTATCTTCACATGTAATCAAAATCTTAGGCTCTTCCACTCTTCCTTATTCTTCTGATCCCAGCAGCAGGTTCTAAAAAATCACAATACTCAGGAACTCACTCGAATGCAGAGAGTGTGTCTCTTCCATTGATGGCTCAATCTATCTCATCTTTAATGAAATTCAATATTAAATTTAATCTCGACTCTATTACTTAAGAATTATAAGCTTTACACAGGTTACTTAACTCTTCTGAACTTGAGTTGACTCCTCTGCAAAGTAGTAATAATATTTTTGGGGGTAACTGGTATTATTTTAGTTCTTAGTAGAGTCTATTTATCTAAGTGAGATTCTCTTTGTGAAATAACTGATTACTCTGTATTGATTACTATTGAGATTTTACAGCAAATTAGATTCAAATCGTAAAGCCAACAATATGTTGAGGTTATTTCAGTTACCTAGTTTTGAAGAGTGAGATTCATTTATCATATTTACTAAGGGAAATTCTACTGCTTAGGTCATTGTCTTGAATTGATTAATTTTTTGTTTAGTAGCATGTTATTTAGGCTCCATGTATTTGTGTGTTTTCAGTTTTCTTCTTATAAATAAGTTCCAGTTTTATAGCATTGTGATCAGAGAAGCTACATGGATGATTTCAATCTTCTTAAATTTATTGGGACTTGTTTCATGGTCTGTCCTGGAAAATGTTTCATGTGTGCTTGAAAAAAATCTATATTCTGCTGCTTTGGGGTGAAATGTTCTAAAAATATCAATTAAATCCATCTCATTTGCTTATCTATCTATCTATCTATCTATCTATCTATCTATCTATCTATCATCTATCTATCTATCTATTTTTTTTGTTTGTTTGTCTGTCTATCTATCTATCTATCTATCTATCTATCTATCTATCTATCTATCTATCTACCTTTCTATCTATCTATCACCTACAGCACCTGGTATTCCTAACTGGTCTCCCATCCAAGTACTAACCAGACCCAACCATACTTAGCTTCTGAGATCAGACAAGATCAGGCATGTTCAGGGTGGCATGGCTGTAGACTAAATCCATCTGGTTTAATGTGTTCACTGTTTAAGTCCACTGTTCCTTGTTGGTTTTATGTCTGGATGATCTATTCATTAATGTCAGTGGGATGTTAAAGTCCCCTGTCATTATAACTGTATTATTGTCAACTTCTCCCTTTACGTGCATCAATATTTTCTTTATATATTTAGGTGCTCCTACATTGGGTCTGACAATGCTTACAAGGGTTATATTCTCATGTTGGATTGATTCCTTTATCATTATGAAACGTTCTTCCTTGTCTCTTGTTATATAGCCTTTGTTTTAAAGTCTGTTTTTCTGATATAAGTACTGCTACCCCAGCCCTTTTTATTGTTTCTATGTGCATGAAATATCTTTTTCCATCTCTTTACTTTTAGTCTGTGTGTGTCTTTCGAGCTGAAGCATATATATGGGTCATGTTTTCTTATCTATTTAGCCACCCTATGTCTTTTGATTGGAGCATTTAATCCATTTATATTTAAAGAAATTATTAATAGGTGTATAGTCACTTCCATTTTATTATTCATATTTTTAAACTTTTCCTTCTTTAAGAAATCCCTTTAATGTTTCTTTTAATACTAGTTTGGTGATGATGAACTCTTAGCTTTTTCTTGTCTGGGAAGCTCTTTTTCTGTCCTTCAATTCTAAATGATATCTTTGCTGAGTAGAGTAATTTTGGTTGTAGGTCCTTGCTTTTCATCATTTTGAGTAGTTTGTGCCAATCTTTTCTGGCCTGCAAAGTTCCTGCTGAGAAATCAGCTGACAGTCTTATGGGTACTCCCTTGCAGATAACTAACTGCTTTTCCCTTGCTGCTTTTAAAATTCTCTCTTTGTCTTTAACCCTTGGCATTTTAATTGTGATAGATCTTGGTCCTCTTTCAGTTCATCTTGTTTGGACTCTCTGTGCTTTCTTAATTTGTTGTGTCTATTTCCTTCACCAGGTTGGGGAAGTTTTTGGTTATTATTTTATAAAATAGGGGTTTTTAATCTCTATCTCTCTATATTCTCCTTCTGGTACTCCTATGATGCAAATGTTGTTACACTTGATGTTGTCCCAGAGGTCCCTTAAAATATCCTGCATTTTTAAAATTCTTTTTTGTTGTTGTTGCTGTTCTGATTGCTATTTTCTTCTACCCTGCCTTCCAAATCGCTGATTCGATCCTATGCTTCATCTAATCTGCTGCTAATTACATCTAATGTATTCTTCATTTCAGTTTTGTATCATTCATTTCTGATTGGTTGTTTTTTATGCCTTCTATCTATTTTTTAAAGTTATTACTGAGTTCATCTATTCTTCCATTAAGTTCATTGAGTGTCTTTATAACCACTGTTTTGAATTCTCTATCTGGTAGATTGCTTGCCTCCATTTTGTTTAGTTTTTTCCCCCTGGAATTTAGTCCTGTTCTTTCATTTGGAATACATTTCTTTGTCTCCTTGTTTTGGCTGCTTTCCTATGTTTGTTTCTACATATTAGGTAGATCTGCTGTCTCTCAGTCTTGGCAAGGTGTTTTATGTAGTAGGTGTCCTGTGGAACCCAATGGTACAGTCTCCCTGGTAACCTGAGCCTGGTACTTCAGGGGTATCGCTTTTGTGGTTGTGTGTGCCCTCCTATTGTAGTTGAGCCTTGATTACTGTTGACACATCAGTGGGCAGGATTGACCCTCAGACTGACTGGCTTAAAGACTGGCTGTGACTACAGCAGATGAGCTATTATGTGAGAACTAACCCTATTAAGCGGGATTCACTGTAGTGGGGCTCTGGTGCCTGTTAAGTCCACCATTTTAGTGTGTCATTTGTAAAAGTAATTGGGTGATGCTCTGTTATGATGTGAAGCTGTTCACCAAGTGTGTTGGTTCTGGGGCCTCTTGGGAGAGGCTGTGGCACAGACCAAGGTCAGCCTGGTGCCACCTGGTAGGAACTACAAAGTGACCTGTGGTTGGTAGCTGCTTGTTCTGGACTTGGTGGAACCTGGGAGAGGCTCATTTGTGAACTGAATTCAGCTGACACTAGTGTCAGGCTGAGGGTGCTTAGCAAGAGGTACTGAGGCCAATTGCTGCTTGTCCATGGTCTGTGGACCTTTCAGAGATTTTAGGAAAGTCCACAGTGTGGGCTGAGGTGGACTACTTGTGAGTAACAGCCACTGAATGGGGTTCCAGCTTCAGGGAATTGCCAGAGTGGGGCCAGTTTAATGGAGACAAGTTTGTTGCCTGCCTGCGCCTACAGCCTGGGTGGAGAGAGAGCTCATCAAAGGAACAATGATGCCTACCAGCACTTTTCTCAGAGAGAGCTGCCCTTTTAGACTTCTCCTTGAAGCCAGTCTCTTCAGTTACTCTTCATGTGCCCTGGCACTTTCAAGCTGCTTACTCAGTACTGGAGCTCAGAGTGACGGCATCCCTCAGCGAGTAAGTCCATGCATGGGCCCTTTAAGAGGATGCCTGGGACTCCAGCCACCCTTTTTCTCATCTGGACCAAAGGAATCCCAAGCCAGATGTTGTGAGAGTTCTCTTTTTGGCACTGGTGCTTTGGGATGGGGAGCTTAGAGTGGGGCTGAGACCCTTTTCTCACTGGAGGATACTCTGCAACCAAGATATCTTTTATATATGATTCCCCCACCCCAAACCCTTTTTCTTCTGGAGATTGGTTCATTGCATGTGAAAAAATTTGTAAATATAAATACTTCTGACATGTTATAATTATGTAAAATTTACGGTATAATTTCTCTCTTTACCACATATTTTTAATGATCACCTCCCTGAGCCTTAGTTTGCCTGTCTGTAAAATGGGAATAGAAATACATATTGAATGTCATAAATATTCAAGAAGTTACATTTGTCAAGTATCCAACAGAGTACTTGACACATAGTAGGGGCTCAATAAATGCTAGATATTTTTCTTACTTTATGATCATTCATGTACTATGTGCATTGAACTAGTTGTTCTCTTTATTTGCTTACCTGTACTACCTCCCTTCCCCCTGCCAGTTAAAATGTGATTGGGGAATGAGGAGACCCAGGATACTGTGATGCACTGAAGACAGTTTGGGGCCTCAAAATAAGTCATAATATAAGGGGTGAGGAAAGTCTCCATATTTTTCTGGGTCTAGCATACAAAGTAGACAGCTGATGTGACCATCTATTGATTAATGCAGCACTATGTCCTTTGCCCAATACAACAAACAAGCAAAAGTCACACTGTTGCTCTGTGCCTGCTCCTATTCTCTGAGGCTTGTAGCTAAGCTTTTCATTCTCTGCCAGTGGAATGCTCTAACATCCATGATCTCATGGGATTTTTATCAATGAACCAGGCAGTTTTTATCATTTCCATCTTACAATGAGCCCAGATAATCCTGTTATTAAAGAGTGGGGAAGGCTCAGCATTCCAACACACAGATGCCAGTTGGGGTCTCAGGCTCCATATACCAATGATTCGAACATCTGCTCAGAAGATTGCCAGATGTTTTCTCTGGAAGCTGTCTCTACCATCTCTGTTTGTAAGTGATTGTGAATCTGCAAGGCTCTGTGAACACAAACGGTGGAAGGAGGCAAGGTACACACCAGTCTTCAGCTTCGAGGTGCTTGGTTTCCTTTCTCCCATCTTTTGCTGACACCTTGCACAACTACTGCCTGGGCTTCAGTAGATAAACATGGAACTGGAACCCAGCCATCAACCAGTTAGTATTGACAGCTTCTCATCATATGCCAAGTTGAGCACATGGGACTTGTAAGACGATTAAAAGGAAGGAGATCCACTTACCAGAAGACAAAAATATTAATATAGCTCAATGGGAGAAAATTTCTATTACTATACTTTATAACTTGCACTTGTTTAGAATCATCATCTCCAGACCATCTTTTGCTTTGCTGATAGAAGAATCTTCCAAAAGCAACTCTTTGTATTTGAGAACTTTCATACTCAAATAGCACTGAAGGTCCTACACAGCTTCTCAAAAAAAGTCTAAATTCTGAAACTCGGCATTTAGTAATCTGTTGCAAATTCACATTTCTAGACTTATCTTGGATAACTCTCCTGGAACCTTTTTTACACTTCAGCCAAACTAAACCACATATTACTCGGGGCCTTACATGACACCTCCCTCCCCAAGCCCAGTCATTTGATCTTACAAACTTGTCTTTCCATGCCTTTCTACCATCTCTCATGTATCAATCACATGTGAGCTGGTGTCTCATTGCCCAGTTCAGATTCCACCTTTTTTATGATACAATCTCTGTGTCCCTCAATCAGAATTTATTTTTTCCTCCTCTAAGCTTCTGTGGCATCTTTTATAGTCTCGTACCAGTGCTTTCTCCAAAATTATATTGTAAATCTTTGATAGTATGGTTTTATTTCCTATCTAGTTCCTGGATTAGTGATTTACCTTTAGTAGAAACACCATAAATATGACTGTGTACTAGCCTCTGTATTTTTCCATCAGTTTCAACATCTACAACCTTATATGTAAATCAGGCAGTTTTTATCATGTCCATTTTACAATAGGTGAAATTGACACTCAGAAATTTTAAGTAATTTGCCTAAAGTTACACAGATGGATAGTAATGGAGTTAAGAAAACAGCCTGGAAGAACTCCTTATCTGAGTTCTTTTATTCAGTGTCAAAATGAAAATTGCGCCACCTATAATCAAATTGATGGAGCTCTTCTGAGGAATGCAGTGGACCTGAATTGGTAGGAGAAGCAGGGAAAACTTCACAGAGAAAACTTCTTTTGAGCAGTGTTACAAAAGAATTGGGGGAATGGATTAACAGGAAGGGGGAAGTTGGCATTCCAGGCAGGAAATAGTGACAAAGGAAGAAATGAACATATTGTGGCATATATAAGTATATATACTTTGAGTATGATAATACTGTGTTCAGTTTGGTGTGGAAAAAAAAGCACGGAATTGAGGGTGAGAAACTTGAAACCTTATTCCAGCTGTATCACCAAGCTGTGTAACCTTGGAAAATTCACATTATGGCCATGTCTCTGAGCTTTAGTTTTTGAAGTTGTAAAATAATGATAATAGTACCTGTTTTATCTCATGTAGTGTGAGGCTCAAACGAAAGAAGAAATGTGAAGTATTTTGAAAATATGAGGTGACACATGATGTTGGAAGCAAGGGTGGATTCTTGTCTCAGAAAAATTAAATGGAAAGGTTATTCTCCAAGTCTTGCATCTTGAAAGCATTTTTGTATAATGAAGGAAATTGGGACTTTGTCTTGTCACCTGAGGAGTAAACTACAGCCCAGTAAACACCCGCAAACCCTCAAGAGCCCATTCCTGAGGTACTACCTGAGAGCCACCCACTGAGATCACTGGTCCGCCCTCCATGCAGACCTTGTATGACTTACCTTGTTTATCTTATGCTTGTTTATTTATTTGTTCTTCATAAAATCACCAAGGCTGAGAAAACTCAGCCCTTTTATCTTTTAACTTCCCAAACTGGAGTCTCATATACATTTAACCTAAAGAGAGAGACCAACAGCAGAGCAAACAAACTCCATGTGTGCTTGCTTTTTGCTGTTCTCCTCTCTCTCATGCTAGCTTCCCAATAAAAATGCAATCCATGAAATTGCTTGTTTGCATCAGCTTTTCCACTAATAATCAGTAATAGTATATCGTCTACCCTAGTGGTTCTCCATCCCTCAGGAACATTCTGGCCAGAAGTCTAAAAGCATGCACTGCAGTATGTGAAATTCTTACTCTGCTGTTATTTCAGAGCTCTTGGAAGCAATGTGCTCAGATGGCTGACAGCGTCAGAATGGGAAATACCTGCTCCAGAGGGGCCAGCCAAACAATCTCAATTGGTTTTACTGCTGCCACATCCAGGAATCAGGTGCTTGGAAAAAATATGCTGACAGGATCAGACCGAGGAAGCTGTGATGCCATCTGGGGTCAGGAAGGGATTTCTGTCTGAATGCCAGCTGCGGGGGTTGAGGCAGTGTGGTGGTGCTCTGCTAGCATGAAGTTGGGAATAACCCAGGAGGTACTGGGAAAAGCAAGGAGAAAAGCTGCCCAGAATGTCATTTAGGAGAGTTGGGGACTTCAGTGAAGATGAGGAAGATACTGAGGTCTGAACCTTCTACATTTTAGGAAGTGTTTTATTTTGGAAATTTCAAGCATACACCAAAGTAGAGACTGACAGTATAATAAATCCCTGTGTGCCATTGTTCAGCTTCAATATTTATCAGCTCAATCTTATCTTTTTTTCTCTCAGTGTATTTATTTACTGATTGATTGGAATTTTGAAAATTAAATTTATTGGGGTGACTGGTTAATAAAATTATATAGGTTTTAGGTATTTAATTCTATAATACATCATTTGTATATTGCATTGCATGTTCATCACTCAAAGGTAAATCTCCTTCCATCACCATATATTTGACCCCTTTACCCTATCTTGGTTTCATCCATACCTCTACTTGTTCCCATTCTCCAGTTCCCAGCTTGACTGGTTTTATCAAAGCAAATCCTAGACATCATATCACTGCAGCCATTAATATATCAGTATGCATCTTTAAAAAAAGAACTTAAAAAAACACAACTATTGTACAGTTATCACACCTAAAAATTCACCTTCATTCTATTATACCAATAAATATCCAGTATTCAAATTTCTCCAGCTGTCTCCTAATAACACTGGATATTTTTATCAATCTCAGATAAAATTTTTAAAAAAATGAATAAAAGGGAATGAGAGAAAGAAAGCAGTAAAAGAAAGAAAGAGAGGGAAAATGAATCAGCATATATTTACTGAGTATCTATGATATACTAGGCCCTGTGTTGGGTTCTAGAGCATTTGACCTCATTTTAGGGGATGAGAAAAATCAAGGGACAGAGTGGTTAAGTCATTTGCCCAAAACCTGTCCACTGGTAAGTTTTGAAGATGTAATTCCATCTCAGGGCTGTGTGGTGTCAAAGCCCATCTCTTCTATCCCACATTGCATCTTAAATAACCAAATTATCTACCAGGGACTCTTGGAAAGAAGGAAAAGAAAAGAGGTAGAGGGGAATAAAATTCCCTTGTCATCAAAAAGTTGTAAAATGTAATTGCTTTGGAGCCAGACATTTCTAAATTTGAATCTTGACTTTGCAGTTGAGTGACTAAGAAGTTAACTGCCCTGAATCTTACTTCTTCATCAGTAAAATGAGATGTGGCAAGGATTAAAAAAGATAATTCAAACACTTAATGGTTATTATTATATCTGAAGAATAACAATGGGAGAGAGAAGGCAGGAGGTGGTAAATATTTACCCCATTCTGATGTTTTCAAGGCACTGATCAGGGTGATAACTAAGAATCAGAGAGAGCAACTCTAGTTCTGATGAAGGGCACTATGGAGGACAGTGCAGGACATAGAGAGGAGAGGTGGAGAGATGGGGAGGAAAAAGGGATCAAAGAAGTCTTGGGTCAGCATCTATCCCTTTCAAAATACAAAAGCAAAGATAGGAAATGAAGAGGAACATGGTGTGAGAATGGGAGAGTGGAGAAATTAACCTGAATGAAGTGCAGGTTGGGGGCTGAGCAGCAGAAGTGGAAAATAAGATTGGACAAATGGAACCTCAAAAAGGTAGAGATACCTAACAGTCTTAATTAAGAAAAAGACTTGCTCAGAAATTCTTCAGGAACATTAATCTGACTGTGAGATGCCAGACAGATTGGATAAGAGAGAGAAGGGAGGCAGAGACCCCTATATAGTATTAGTGTTACTAATCTTAAAGAAAGTCTCAAGGTCTTGGGGTGAATGAAGATTTTACAGGTTTGTGCAAAGGCTCTCAGGTCCTAAGATTTTTGAAGCTAACATACTGGTAGTAAAGTCTTCTGGTCTTCAAAGAAAAGATATGTTCCAGGTGTCTAACAATAGCTCTTTTGCAGAGAGAACCCATTGATCAAAGCCAAAACCCTTCCCAACAACAATTGTGTACTCAAGCAATGATGGATAAAAAAAAAATGTTGCCAAAAGGAAATGTCAGCAAAAATATGCAAAAGGGACATTGTGTTATAATAAAGTAAACCCAGGGACCCAAAGAGCTCAGAAAATCCCACAATATTGGCTGATTTTGGCTTCTTTTTCAAACAGGCATTTATTTTAAGATTCTTGAAAATGACATTTCGATGCAGCAGCCTTAGTGACAATGAAATTTGAGCTGATGACAATGTCAGGGGTTTCCTCCATTACCCATAGCTATAAAAACAACCTCATAGCCTCTTAGGAAGATTTCCTTTGACCCAAATTGAAGTTCAGCCATTGATTTCCAAACAGTTAGATTACTAGAATCATTAGGTTGGAGTGAAACTCCAAGGGCATTTTGCCCATTCCCATCCTTCCTGCAAGAGAATGCTGATTTTATTATCTAGAAAGAAAATTATGGAATTATGGAGAAGCTTAAATACCATCTGTGAAGAAGATTCCACCAAATGCTTGTGTTTCCTATTTTAACAATATTCACTTCCAGGCAATTCTTTCATCTATCTTGCCTGCATTCCATTGTTCTAATTTAATTCAATATCCTAGATTTTCAAACATATTTAATAAGCTTTACATAAGCACTTTACAAACATTTAGTCAGAGTACCAGAAGAGAATCATGGTGTGATATAGTTCATTTATTGAGACACAGTGACTCAATTTTAGCACTAAATAATGGCCACTGACAGCTTTGGTTCTAGTTTACAATCTCTAATAGGCTTTGTAGTGGGAGATTAATATATCTAGTTGTACCAATTTTCCTTTCTTCTTTTCATTCCTTCCTTTCTTCTTTTCTCCCTCCTCTTCCACTGACACCTATTAACCACATAGACATTATAAGCCACATTTAAAATCAGAGACTTTCTCACCTATTTCTTATCTATTGGTCTTTCTTCCTTTTTTGAGAGATATCTTCTCTACAGAGTTGATTTTCAGGAACAATAACCTTTCTGAAAGGACATGTAAGAATTCATTTATTCTCTTCTTCAGCCAGTAGTAAGAAAATAGATGGTGAGTAATTCCAATTCCTATGACATATTAGGTTATTTGAACCAACCCTTCCATTAAATACAATGAAAAAATCTGGCTACAATATAGAAAAAGTGTTCTTAAAAGCAAAAATTGCTGACAAGATAATAACCAACACCAGGAAAAATCTCAGGGACAATGAGAAGTAGAGTATTAAGCAGAGATCCAAAGTTGCTTTGAGAGCATTCTTGATCCTAGCAAACATGGGCTTCAGTTTGGGCAGACATAAGTGGTGAAGGGGAAAGAGGTCAAGAATTTAGTCTCACTCCAGGTGGGAGGTTAAAAGGAAACCCTTTGCTCTATTAAGCTAGGACTTAAAGGGACACAACACCAGAGTAAGAGGAACAAGAAGTAAGCCTAGCCACAAGTCCATCCCCAGGGAAATTTGCACAGATGCTAGAGGGAAAACAGGATCAAAGGCAAGAGAAGGAAACATTCCTGGGAGATTGTGGATACAAGATTGCCTTACCAGGGATTTGTAGCAGGGATTGGTATTGTCTACATGGTCCAGGGAACTCAAAGCAATGAACTTGGTTGAAGTGAACCTAGAATGGTGATGCTCCCCAGATCCTGGAAAGAAAAAAACAAAAATATTTTCTGGATGAAGATTTCTTTATTTTAGACCTCAAAGAATCCCCCAAAATAACTTTTGTAAGGATAGTGAACAGTAAATATGTAAAACACAATTAAGCACAAAAAGTGAACAAGATACTATGAATGAGAACCAGCAGAAATGACAAATGGCTGAAATGACCCTAAAGATTTTAAATACTGTAATTATTAGACACAGGGTATAAAAGAACTATGTCTTATTTTGGCTTAAAAATATAAAAGTATGCAATAGTCTGTAAGTACTTAAAAATCATTTTAAAAATCATATAAAGTAACCTAGCAGATTGCAATGAACTCATAGAATTTCTAGAATTGAAAAACATGAAAACTAGAAATAAAACTAAATAGATGGAATTTACAGCAGGTAAAGTGAAGGGAAAATTTGTAAACCAGAAGATTGATTTAAAAAAAAATGATTCTAAATGTAACACAGTAAGACAAAAAGTTTATGGAAATATGGAAGAGAGGTGAAGAAATTTAGAGAATAGAATTCCAGAAGGAGCAGAGAGTGAATAAGTCATAAATAATATTTGAAGAGTAAAAGGCTGATGGAGACATTAATCCACATATTCAAAATACCTAATAACTTACACAAGATGAATAAGCAAAAATAAATCTACACTTGGACTCATCAGAGGAAAACTGCAGACAACTAAAGACAAAGAGAAAATCTTAAATGCATAAGAGAAAATAAAGACATATTAACTTTAAAGAAACAATAAGATCAACATTGGACTTCCCAACAAACCAAAAAAAATAAGATAGTGGAAAGTCAAAAGAAAATAATTGCTAATTTATAATACATTCAAGAATAAGGGGCAAAGGCATTTTCAAACAAACAGTAAATTCAATGTCAGAAGATCCACACTAAAGCATGTACTTCAATGAGAAGAAAAAGTATTCTATTAGAAAGTATGAGATACAAGTAGGAATGAGGAGCAGAAACTAATGAAATAGAAAGGATACATATAGTGGAGTGGAGTAACAAATGTAAAATTGGTTCTTTGAGAAAATGAAGAAAATTGACAAATCTGATGGACGATTGATCAAAAAAGAAAGAAGAGGCTATAATAAATAATATTTGGGAAAAGGGGGGAATAATTAATAATGCTACAGAATTTAAAAGATACTAAGAAGATACCATTAACTTCAATACAAATTTGAAAATAGAAATTTCTTAGGAAATATACAGATATTCTAAAAATAATTTCAGAAGAAATAGACATCTTAGTTAATCTTATTACCTTATAATGATAATCACATTAATAGTTCAAAATTCTTGCATAAAGAGAACATCAGTCTTAGTTGATTTCACTCTATCAAAATTTAATGAAAAAAGTCCAGTCTCACAAAATTATTCATAATACACCTACACAAAAACTAAAGACTCCCTAACTCATTTTATGAAGTGTGCATAACCTTGATGCCTGACTCTTCCAAGGACAGTATGAAAAATGAAATTACAAGCTGATTTCTTCATAGATTTAAAAATTCCAAATAAAATAATAGCACAACAAAACCAGCAAATCTGAATTTATTTGAAGAATGCAATCGTAGTTGAATAAAGAAAATTAGATTCATCTAATTAATAGAGTTGAAGAGGAAAATATTACAATTATCTCAAAAGATGCAAAAATTGATAAATAAAATTCAACATCCATTCATTATAGGAACTACTAGGAAACTATTATTAGAAGAGAAATTCTTTAACCCAACAAGAAGTAATATAGATATAAAGAGTTTTATATCTCTATATCTATATCTACATATCAAAGATTATACTTTATGGAGTAATGTTAAAATTAATCCCAATCATCACTTTAGTACAATATAACAAGAGAAAGAAATCAGAGATGTAAGAATTTCAAAGAAATAACAAAACTGTTATTGTTTGCAAGTGCTTATTTCCAACCTGGAAAATTCAAATGACAATTGAGCAAGTTTGCTGCGTACAAATAAACATAAAAAAAATCAATTGCATTTCTTTATTCCAGCAATAGTTCGAAATTGTATATTTCAAAATTGTATCATTTGCAATATCATAAAAAGTAAGGTGGCTACATTATTTGATTTTATTATCTAATATTTTTATTAGATAAGATTTATTATCTAATATTTTATTGAAGATCTTTATGATGAAAAATTATACAACTTTTAATGAAAGATATTAATGAAGACTTCACTAAGTAAATGAAGACATTTACTTGTGTATGTATAAAATGATTATCAAAATGTCCATTTTCTCAAAATTGATCTTTAGATTCAAAGCAAAAAATAGTCTCAAAATTTCATGATTTTTTTTTTGATGGAATTTGACATAAAGTATGTGAATGAGCAAAAGGCCAAGAAGAGTCAAGATGAAAAGATGTTAGAATGAATATGAAGCTATAGTAATTAAATTATTATAGTGTAGGGTTGGTTTTAATATAGGAAGAAATAAACCCACGCATATATTTACACTTGATGCATAAGAGTTTCACAGTAGCTCAATGGGGGAAAATAAGGTCTTTTCAGTAAGGATCACTTAAACAATATGATATCCTGTGCATAAAACAGGGCTTGAATCCCTGTTTCAAAACATAAAAAAATTCATTACAGATAGATCAAGGGCTTAAATGTGAAAATTAAAACTACAAAAATTTAGAAGACAGATTAAGATACTTTTTTTTGTCGAGTAGGAAAGGCTTTTTTAAACATTTAAGAACTACAAATTCTAAACAAAACTATTAAATTGCCTATTTTAAAATTAAGAATTTCGTATAAAGTAAGTGCAATTAAGCCATATACTGGTAGAATAAATTTATGGCAATAAAATTGGATTAATATCCAGCATACATAAAGTACAAATCAATATGCATGAGACAACTGACAATAAAAATGGGCAAAGACTTGCAGGTATTTATTAAGAGAATAGTCAATATGAAAAGATTTTCAACTTCATTAATAATCAGAAAAATTTAAATAAAAATACAATGATTTATCACATCTTATATCCACTGAGATGGTTACTCTAAAAATAAAATAAAACAAAACCCAACCAAAACAGAAAATAACAAGTGTTGAGAATGTGGAGAAATTAGAACCCTGTGCACTGTTGGTAGAAATGTAAAATGGTACCAGGCACATTAGGAAACAGCATCCAGTTTATTAAAAAATTAAAAATAGAACTACCATATGACCTATTAACTTCACTTCTAGGTATATCCCCAAAAGAATAGAAAGCAGGATCTCAGAGATATTTATACACCCATGTTTAGAGGAACATTTTCCACAATAGCCAAAAGGTGAAAGCAACCTAAATGTTACTGTTTCTCAGCAGAGAAGTATGGTATATACATACCAAAAAAAGGTGGTACATACATAAAATGAAATTTTATTTAGCCAAATAAAAGAAGGAAATTCTGACACATGTGACAACAGGAACGAAACTTTTTCTAGTAGTTTAATTTTAGTGTATAGAAACACAGCTGATTTTTGTGTGTTGATTTTGTATCCTGAAGCTTTACCATTTATTAGTGCTAACAGTTTTTTGGTGGAGTTTTAAGTCTGTGTAAGATCATGTCATCTGCACACGAAGACAATTTTACTTCTTCCTTTCTGATTTGGATGTTATCTACCTTATCTAGCTAGCTAGCTAGATATATATTTTGCTTGATTGTTCTGGCTAGGACTTCCAGTATTATGTTAAATAGGAGTGATGAGAGTGAATGCAAGGTGTTTTCTGGTCTCTGAGACACTTCTAACATCTGAGATCTGAGAGCACCATGGGTCATTGGTCAGAGGGAGAGTATTGATGAGAGCACGTTGGGAACTGGGTCATAATCACATGGGTCATTGCTCTGAGTTGGGGAAGTAGCTGGACACTGCTCAGAGAGTAAAAGGAGAATGGAGGCCTATCAGCTCAAAAAAAAATAAATACATATGACTCAATTAGTTAATTACTAAATAGATGAGTTGCATAATCTATCAGGTTGCCAAGAGAAAAAGATTTTTTTTTTCCAAAAAGCAATAGGTAAGGCTGCTTCCAACAGTGCTGAGACAGTACTAAGATTTTGGAGAAATGCAGAGTTATGTGAACATCACAGTGTGTTCAGTTATTCGTAAATTTATTGTGCCCAATACATAAGTTTCTTTGCAGTGGCTTTGAAGATGGAATTTATTTGTCCAAGCAAAAGTATTTAATTCTGTTGTGCTGCAGTCTATAAAATATTTACATTGTTATTCTACTTATACACGTCACATTGCTTACATCCAGCTGCATTTCTCTCTGATGCACTTTAAATAAGAGATTTGGATTCCTGACAATGTCATCCAAGCCAAATTTTAGATGAAAGAATCACAGAATCATTGCAGCTCGCAAAGCCCCCCAGGATGTCAAACAGTTTATCCTTTAGTCGTTCGGCAGGATAGAATCCAAATCAGTCTAAATAAAGAGCCACGTTTCCTAAATCTGAAAATTCCAGAAGACGGAATGTCTTTAATTCAGTATTTCTTAATTATCACATATTTCCCTCAAAATCACTGTCCCCTCTTGTACTTAGTGCATTTCTTAGAGAATGTGATATTTAAAGAGAAAATCCAAAGTCAGTGACAATGGACTCTAAACTCCAAATGTATGAAAGTGATGTAGCAGCAGTTTAAAGCCATGTGATAAAAATAAAAAGGGATAATAAATTGAATTGGGAGTCAAAGACCTGTGTTCGTTACCATGGTTCACCATTGCCCATGTGAATATGAATGAGTCAAGGCCATATTAATTCTTCCTTCTTGTTTTAGGATAATGAATGCTTGCTTCCTCTACCTCCAAGTGTTTGAGGATTAAAAATTATGCATAAGAAATAGCTTTGAAAAGCATAAAGTATGGTACAAAGATGAAGATTTAAAACAATTCATTACCATGTGTTGAATGATAACCACCATCACAAATCCACCTTCTTTTACTATGTCACTGAAAACTGACTGCAAATTGGCTTTTATTTTTACCTTCTGAGGCCAAAAACAATTGGTATAATATTGATGTTTGGTTGCTCAAGGGTGAATTACTGAGTGCACAAGTTTTTCATAGTCCTCTCCTTGGTTTTCCATCTACCTCCTGCCTGTTTTCTCTTTCCACTGTTCTTTAGCATCTCCACTTGAGTGTTGGAGATTGACTTGTTCATTGTTCCCTGAAAAGTCTTGTGCATTCCCACGTTTGAATCTTTACACTCGCCTTTTCCTCCCTATGAATTGCACCCTTCTCTTCCTCTCTGTGGATCCTTCAAAGATCACCACTCCTACAAAGCTGCCCAGCTAGTTGCTCTGGTCCTCTGCAGTCTTTCCTGTCCCAAACACCTGCTAGAACACATTAGATTGCTCTGCTCATGTGACTGCCTTTGGAGGCTGTTATTTTGCATTTACTTAAGTCTTGTCCCCTCAACAAAAAAATTATACATTTATTGTGGGTATGGACAATTCATTTTTTTTGCCTTTTTTTTTACAGTAAAAAAAGGCATATGCCTGGTAACTATTCAGTATTGTAAAAAGTTAGATACGGAGAATAAAGTAAAAAAACAATGGTTTTTTTTTTTTTCTTGTGAAAGAGAGCACAATGGTCTGGAAATTCTGAATTCAATTTTTGTATAGTATTCTTATCTCTATGTTGGATAATTAAACTTAGTATTTACTTGCAGCTTAATATAATGTGTGAGTAAAATGTATGTCACGTAATCAGAGAAAGAGGTCAATTTAGCATGGAAGAGGTTCCATTGTATACAGTCTCAGCAACAGCATTTTGCTTCTATATGACTGATATTTTAAAAATATATACTGTATAAATATTCATGAAAACGTACTTTAACCACCCTGGAAACCATTACAGATACCACATTGTATGGCAAACATTTACTTCCAGCAACAACTACATATCAAATAGGAAAAGCTTTTGGAAGCTTAATACTCCAGAATAGGTTTGAATATTTGCCACATGACACTGACACCTCAGTTATGACTAATCTGTTATGTATGGCAAAGTAATTGTTTAGGGTACTATACTGGGGTGGCTGGCTTAGAAAGATACCAAAAGTGATGAATTAGAGTGCTTAAGGGGCTGTGTGTAAGAGAGCATGCTTTTAGTAATGTTCTCATTTTAAGGACGCATATCTGAATTGTGGGTGAAAGATAATTGTATGCAACACAAGTGTATATGTATGCATAAAATTGATCTATTTATATTTTACTTCTATGACAGGAAAGACTTAGGTAGTTTAAAAAATACATGCAATCCAAAAGTATAAAATATTCTGAAGAAAAATAAAGGCAGGAGAGAGAGAGAGAGAGAGAGAGAGAGAGAGAGAGAGAGAGAGAGAGAGAGAGATTGAGAGAGAGAGATTCATACTAGGAAGTCCTACTTAGTTGCTGGAGGAAGGCTGCTAATGTGACACTAAGTTTGTCTAAAGACAATAAGGCAAATGAATCAGCTTTAAGAGTCATCATAACTCAAGAAGAAAAGAATCCAATGTTTAAGAGAGCTACAGCTTGCCCTGACGCTTAGATTAAGCTATCTTCCAGGGACCCTCAAAAAAAAGACACTGTATAACACAAGTAGACGATTTCCTTCACAAAGTTCTGACAGTTACCATCACAAATTTATAGAACTTTTTCTGATAATGTTCCTCACTGCAAGCAAAAGACACAAAAACAATTGTATGAGAGACCCAAACCATACCGCTCTTGTATAGAGCTCACCGAGTGCCTGGATTGACCCCAGGGTAAAAGCTCTAAAGGTGTGTTGTCCAATAGAACTTTCTGCAATGGTGGAAATGTTCTATATCTGCACTGTCCAATATGATAATCCCATCCACATGTGGCTATTAAGCACTTAACATGTGGCCAGTGAACTGAGGAACTGAGAGTGGACTAAGCATTGAGAAAGGGAAATGGAGAAATAAAGAAGGAAAAAGGAAAGTTCTGGTTACAAACCCTGAATGCTGGATACATCCATTCCTGAAGCTCCAGATCTTTTTCCAAAGTGCTCAGTTTTCTTAGCCAGTAAATTCTCTTTCTTTGTTTAAGCCATTTTGGGTCACGTTTCTACTTTAATAATAAGAAAGAGTTCTATTGACACAAGCCCCTACTTCACTCATTTCTCCAAATATTATCTATAATATTTTGCAAGTCTGTTTAAAATCCTTAATGAGAAATCCTTAACTGAGACTTAATGAGCAAGCTTAACTCAAACTAACTTAACAATGATAAAATTATTGAATTTTATAACAGGAAGTTTCATGATAGGAAGGCTTCACGACTTACTGATTCAGCAGCTCAGTGATGTCACCAGGATCCAGGTTTGCTTTTTTTTTCCTTTTATGTTTCTGTTACGACATCTTCAGTTCATGCTTAATCATTCGGGCTAGTAACAGGATGGATATAGCAATGACTCATCAAGACATGACATCCAGAGGATAAAGAGAAAGTCTTTTGATGGCTCTTTCTTATCACTGAGGAAACCATTCCCTGAAGCCCTCTAGCAGACTTCCCCTCACATCTCCTTGGCTAGGATTGGGTCACAGACACATTCCTAATGAGTTACCCCGGAGCAGTGGGCTTTTCCTCAAACACATGGCTATGTATAAGAGAGTTCTGATGGAGAGAAAGAAAGAGGATTGGAAGCTCAGGAGGAAACCAGCGGGATTCACTACAGTGACTAACAGGGTGCTTCGTGACTTGGCTCCTGCCAACTTCTCTGGCCTCATCTTTTGCCACTCACCTCCTTCCTACTTGATCTTCCAGCTCTACTAACCTAAGATTTGTTTCTCTGAGTATGCTATGGACTCACTTATACATCTAGAACCTTAAAATATATTGCACTCCCATGCTCATACCTTCTACTTATCTTTAGGATTCATCTTACTTGTTACTTTGTTATTTCTCTTGAGAACTCTTCTCTCACTTCCAAGCCTGGGTTAGAGGCCACTCTCTTATACTCCCGATGCACCTCTGCTTGTCCCATTAAAGAATTTGTCACATTGCACTATAATTACCTGTTCAAGCCTGTCTCCACAACTAGAAGATGACCTTGAGAGCAAGGATTCTGTCTTGTCCTTTGATGTATTACACAATGATGGAGGCATTTGCAGGTGCTCAATAATTGTTTTCTAGCGAAGTTTTAAAGGTCTTAGTTCTCTTCTCCGAGTTGTGAACCTGAAAAAACAAGCCTAGTAAGGCAGAATATCCCACTGGTCCTTCATAGTACATACACTCCTTTCAAGGATGACTCAGAGCTGTATAAAAAAACCTTCACAGGTTAATCACATCAAAAATACTTGTTTCTAAACTTCTGGCAGCTTACTGCACATCAATATTATCTATCTGATAACAAGGCATTTTTAAAATAAATTTTATTTTGGTGTCATTTACCCATTTTAAGTGTATAAGCCCATAAGTTTTGACAACACAACACAACAAAACATGTCCATCACCTAGAAGTTTCCTATGCCCCTTTGCAGTCAATCCCCTTATCTCTGGTGCCAGGAAATCACTGACCTGTGTTTGCTTGTTCTAGAATTCCATATAAATGGAACCACACAGTGTGTGTTCTTTTGTAAAGTATTCATTCAAATCTTTTGCCCCTTTTCTATTACGTTGTTGGTCTTATTATTGAGTTGTAAGAGATATTGATCTGTCTGGGTATGAGTCCTTTGTCAGATATACGCATTGTGAACACTTTCTCCTAGTGTGCGGCTTGCCCTTTCATTTTCTTAACAGTGCCTTTTGAAGAGCAAAATTTTTTATTTTTTATGAAGTTCGATGTCTTTTATGGTTTATGTGTTGTGTAAAAATTTTATTCTGTGTTTTCTTTTAGAAGTTAAACAGTTTTAGCTTTTAATTTAGGTCTGTGATCCATTCTGAGTAACTTTTGTATAAGTGTGAAATAAGGTTTTGTGTAAGTGTGAAAAAAGGTTTATGGATATCTGGTTGTTCCAACTCCTTTCATGGAGAAGACTATCTTTTCCCCCATTTAATGCCTCGGCACCTTTGTTGAAAATCAATTGACCATATAATTGTGGCTCTATATTTGGACTCTCTAGTCTGTTCTATGGATCTGTATATCTCTCTTTACTCCAATGCTGCACTGTTTTGATTATTGTACCTTTATAGGAAGTCTTAAAATGAGGTAGTACAAATTCTACAATGTAATTCTTTTTTAAACTTCTTCTATTCTAGGTCCCTTGTATTTTCATGTAAGTTTTAGAATCAGCTTTATTTCAGACGTTATTTCTGTGAACAAGCCTTTGGCATTTTGATTAAGGTTATGTTTTGGGGAGAACTGACATTATAACTATATTGAGTCTTCCAACTCATGATCACAGTATATCTTTTCATGTATTTAGGACTTCTTTTATTTTTCTAAGCAACGTTCTGTAGTTTTCCATGTACAGATCTTATATATAACATATTTTGTTACATTAATTTCTAAGTATTTTATGTTTTTTGCTGTTATAGAAAGTGGGAGATATACTACAGATTTTTGTATATTCACCTCATATCTTTCAGCCTTACTAAATTCATTTGATATTTCTAGTAGCTTTTTGTAGAATCTTTTGGATTTTCCACATACAGACTGAACTGTCTATGAATAAGAAAGAACAGTTTTACTTCTTCCTTTCAAATCCGTATGACTTTTATTTCTTGTTATTACTTTAGTGCACTGGCTGGGACCTCTGATACGATGTTGAATAGAAGTGACATGAAAGTTTATCATTGCCTTGTTCCCAGTCCTAGGGGCAATGTGTTCAACATTTTTACCATAAAGTATGATGTTTGCTGTAAGTTATTTTCATAGTTCTTCTTTATCATGTAGAGGAAATTCTATTTCTAATTGTGCTAAAAAATTTTTTTGTTTTAATCATAGATAGGTATTGACTTTTGTCAAATAGCTTTTCTGCATATAATGAGAATCTCCTATGATTCTCCTAATAGAGTGAGTTGCATTGACTGATTTTTAAATATTAAACTAACTCAGCCATCTGGAGTTTCACCTTACCTACTCCTGTACAGTTTAATATTCAGCAACAGACTCAAGGGGCCCCCAAGCAGATGTCTGGTGTTTTTTCTCTGTGGAACGCCTTCCTCTCAAGTACTTTGCCTCATAACTTTCAGTCACCACAGTCTCACCACACTCCAGTCTTTGTCTCCTAAACTCAGTAAGAAGGCCAGGCTATCCTTGGGTTCCACCTCCTTGCATAGCTTCAAAAAGTACCTCTAGGCAAAAAGCCAGGGAAATCATAGCGCTCACCTCATTGATTTCTCTTTTCTAAGAGATCTCAGTTTTGCTCTGTCTGTTACACAGTGAGTGTTGCCTCATGTATTTTACTCATTTTTCAGTTGTTTTTTTTTGGTGGGAGAACAAGTCCAGTACCTTCCTTCTTTTATTGGCCAGTTATTTTGCTATGGTTTAAAAGCAAAGTAGCCTGTAAAAATTCTTGATAGAAAACATTACATTTGTTATTTTCTGAGTCTTCGGTATCTAGGGCGTGCTTTGTCCCTGGTGACTATTTATTGAAGATCTGTCTAATGCAATGGCTTCTGACCTTTTTGGTGTCTTTTTTTTTTTTTTGAAGTTGACATTTATTGAGCTTCAACTCTATGCCAGGCATTGATCAGTACTTGATTTGTATTTTATCCTCATAACAGTTATGATATAGATGCTACATTTTACAAAAAATAACATGAAAATGTAAAATGATGGAGTCCAAGATCAGAGTGATTGAATTAGAGCTCATCTCTGATTTAAAATCCTAAGCTTTTAAACTGTTCCAGTGTAATCACTCTTTGAGATTTTGATAAAACTCACTTATGAACCTGGTCCTCAGAAATAAGATTATTGACATGTAACAAGAGTGTGTGTACAATTTCAGAGGGTTTACAGACACCTGGAGCCCATATACAAATAAGCCCAATCACAAATGCCAGCAGGAGGATCCCTGGCTTATGTAGCCATCTTTACCACTCATTGTCATCTTAAACCCTTGGTGAACTACCAAATTTTCCTTTCAGACTCTTGTGGTTCTATATTACCATTTTTAATTATACTTCATAACTTACAAGACTGCCATTCCTCTTTTCGTGACACTGCCTTCAGGATCTAAGGTGAGTCCACATGGGCACATTCTTGCCTTGTAACACCACTTCTTTTCATGCCATGTCTTGTCTTATCACTACATAACATTTAAGAAACAAATCCTTAAAAGGAGGCTATTTTAGAATGTTTCACATTTTCCCATAAAAGATCATCAGAACTAATTCTATCATACTCATTTCCAAGTTTATCTCATGTCCTGGTCACTGAGATGTATGGTTTCTCACCACATGTGAGAAAATTCTCCTACATTTCTTAATTCTTTCACTTTCGTTATCTCCTGGGTCATTTCACGTTTTTTCTCTCCAATTTTCAAAGCTTCTTTCCCATCTTTACTTTCAGCTGGTGACTTTGCTTCCTTTTATTATTTACTGAGAAAATTGCTTTTGATTGCATAAATGAATATCCATAAACTCCCACAAACACATCTACTAAACGATTTGTATCTGAACTCTGCTCCCTTTCTCCCATTTCTGTAGACTGTCATTTTTCAAAGCCATCCCTTCTTTAGGATCTTAGGTCTCATAATCCTTTTGCCTTCTCAAGAACATTGCTCCAATTTTTCTCTTCTGCATCAACAATTTTTCCTTTCCTACTGAATCATTCCCATCACACACAATAATACATATCATAATAGCTCTCATTTTTTAAAAAAAGTCTTGTCACCCTTCATCTATTACTCTATGTTTCTTTTCCCTATTGACTCCAAAACTCCAAGAGTTGATTTTACCCACTGTCATCAGTTCTTTCTCAATCTCTTTTCAACTCAATTTTTCTAAATTCAACAATCAATTTTAAGTTCCTCATTCTACTCATCCTATTAGCAGTATTCAACAAAATCGATCTCTCTCCTTAAAATACTGTACTTGTTTACTTTCACAGACCCCCACTCTCTTGCTTTGCTCACCTTCCCAGTCCATCTTTCACCATCTCGTTTGCTGACTCTTCCTTCTTTTATTGGCCTCTAAGAATTAGGATAGCCTGAGGCACAACCTTTCAACATTTCCTCTTTGCTTTCCACATTAAATGTCCAAATGCTCTATTTCATTACTCTGGCTATAACTACTATCTACCCCAGTGGTTCCCAGTGGGGGTGATTTCTTCCCCCAGGGGACACTTGGCAACTCTAGAGACATTTTTGATTGTCACAACTGGGAGCAGGTGCTGCTGGCAGGTTGCGGGTAGAGGCCAGGGATGCCACCGAGCATCCTAAAGTGTATTAAACAAGAAAAAATACCCTCCACAAACAAAAAGCATTCAGCCCAACAGTCAACAGTGGCAAGGCTCAGAAACCCTGATCTACCCAGCTCTCTTCTCTGAATTCTAGACTCATATGCCCAATCTCCTACTCAACATCTTCATTTGGATATTTAACCAATAGCTCAGATTTAACATGTCTCAAACTTAAGCTTGGATTCCCTTAGAAAACAGTTTCCTTAGAAAACAGAACCTGAGACAGGACTTCTGTTTTAATGGCAGGTGCAATTGTCGGGCAATGGAAGAAAGGGAAATCAAGAAGTGTGATAGGAAAGGACAGTGTAAAAATACAAGGTGGTGAGTTACCGAGCTGGCCACTACTTCAGGAGACACAAAAAGATGCAGCTCTGTCACTAGACCATGTGGTTGCTTGTCCCTGAAAAGAATTAAGGGAGAGGGAATTTATTTACAGGCTTTATCCTATCTCGTATATCCTACTGGTCCATTGAATTAATGCCTCCACACGGCTGTGTTATTCATCTGGACTTTTGTGTGGTCTTGAGGAATCCAGATTCTACTCATTGTAGTGTGATCAACCTCAGGAGGCAGATCTTTGTTGCTCATACACAGCTGGCTGTTCCAGCAGCAGCTGAGGCAGCTCAAGTTGCCACAGGGCAAGAAGAAGGGAGAGCTTGAGAGAATCTGAGGAGAGGCCTCAGCTGCCCGATGCAGTAATAAATAAGACACACAAGGTGCCAGGCTTTGTGTAGCTCATATCCTGGTGGAAGAGAAGCTGTGCAATCCACTCCTCCAGTAAATGACATCACCATCTACCAAGTTACTAAGGCTACAAACCTAGGAGACATTCTTAAAACATGTCTTTCCCCCACATCCTAAATCATCTCTATTTTTAAAATGTAATCCTACTCCAATCACTTCCTGCAAGCTTACCAATATCTACTTTGTTTATGCCATCATTGCCTACATTACTGAATA
This sequence comes from Eidolon dupreanum, assembly GCA_028627145.1. Lineage (NCBI taxonomy): Eukaryota > Metazoa > Chordata > Mammalia > Chiroptera > Pteropodidae > Eidolon > Eidolon dupreanum. The sequence continues at coordinate 74,466,837 of CM053503.1, read as the reverse complement.
ACCTCCAACCTCCCGCCTTGTTTCCAGTAGCCAGAATAATCTATTAAAACAGCAAATCATATTATAGTACTATATGAATACAAGTCCCCCAATATCTTTCAGTGCACTCAGAATGAAATGAAATAATCTTACAATGGCCTAAGAGGCTCTGCACAATCTGGTCCCTGCCTATCATTTTGATCTACCTTCTATGACATTCTTCCTTGGTCACTGGTCACTTCACTGGCTCTCTTTTGTTTCTCACATATGCTAAGCTTGTCCTTGCCTTAAGACCCTTGTATTGGCTCTTGCCCTATCCTTCCGATCTTCTTATTCCTTGCTCTTTCTCTTCTTGCAGACAGGTCCTTCCTAGCCATGTAAATCTATATTTGTCACTCTCTATCCCTTTCCCTTAATTTTCTTTACCTAACAGTATAATATCAGGTTTGTTTGTTTGCTGTCTATCTCTCCCACCAGAATGTGAGCTCCATGAGGTCTGAGACCTCATGTACCTTAGTATTACTGTGTCTCTAGGGCTAGAACATGTGTGACACATAGCTGGGATTGCCTATATATTTGTTGAGTGAATACATATCTCCAGACCCTTACCAACCCTGGGTTTGCATCAAGAATGATGAGTTCTTAGCTCATCAACTTCATTCCAGTTCCTTGGAGGCCCAGTCCTGCTCTAAACACATCTACTAAAGAAGTTGAAAACTTCCTGATCTTGTTATGTCCCCAAATAAAGCCCTGAATCTAGGCACCTGAGAATCCATCCAGTCTGTGAATCTCTTCTAGTAAGGCAATCGCCAAATGCTGAATCAGGGCAAGTACATCCATATGAGGCTAGGGAGATGACAGTCGTATGGGACGTTTAAAAGAAAGATGGGGTTACAGGCCGAGGGAGGTACCAGAGCAGGATAGGGAACCCCAGTACGGTTAGAACATGGTCAGAAAATGTTTATCACGTCTAGCAGGGTTATCTCCCATAGGGCTTTAACAACAGCAGCCGTAAGAGCCGAAGCAGCAACAAAAAAGACAGTATTTCAGCGCAGAGCTCTTCATATTTTCTTTCTTTTTTCTTTTCTTTTCTTTCAAAGCAGTAGTGCAGAAAGAGTTAGTGGGATAGAACATTAGTGTAGAAGATGGGGAAAGGGCAGTTTTATATGAGAAGGAGTTTAAGAGAATTCATTGTTTGTCAAAGAAAAGCTGGGATATGGATCCAGAGGAGTGAAAGGAACAAATACTTTTATTTTTCTGAAAGGAATGCTGGAGTCTGAATCTGGAGAAGGGACTTAACTAGTTCCGTACCTGGGATTATTGCGCTGCCTGGGCAACCCGGCTGAGGCCCCTGCTTTCAGCTACCCACTAGGGAGTGGGGAGCAAGCAATCATTGGCTTTGATTAAGGAGGTGGGTGGTGCGAAGGGATGGTCCCCATGAAGCGCAGGGAACCAATCAGCGCGACTCCAGGCTCTTGTAGTCTCCTAGAGCCTCCGCAGCAGTTGAAGCACAAGAGCTGCTGACTGCCGGCTCTCTCGCTGCAGGCGCCCAGGCGGGGCGCCGCCGGAGTCGCAGTCCTAGTGAACCGTGTACCCCCTCATTCGTGCTGCCTTGCATTTCTGTGCGGACCCCGTCCCGAAAACGTTGCAAACCTTGCAAGTGACTCTGTGGGGGCACTAGGCGAGGAGAAGAGGCTGCGGGGGAGGGACATAGGTGGAAGGTGGGCAGGGGACTTCTCAGAATCGTCCCAGTTAGCACCAAGTTGGTAGACAACCCCACAAACCCATGAAGCCTTTGGTGATTGCCCACATTTCCGTATTTCAAAATAAACTGATGGTAAGAAAACTTCCAACTCCAGTCATAGGTCAAAGAGCGACCGACTTTGGGCACCGCCGCCTCGCAGTAACACTGTATAGAACCCAGGTGATCCTCAGCTGCAGAACTCTATCCAAGGTCCTCATCTCTACGAGTCGGGCGGGGAGAAGCTGGGTCTGCCCTGCAGAGAGGCCCCTGCGGGAGGGGCGAGATGGCGCGCCGAGCTTGGCGACCGAAGCAGATTATTGTGGGACTGCACAAACGCAACCCCATCCGAGGAGTTCTGCCAGGAGCACCACCGCCTGCATTGCGTCGGATCTGACCGTTTGCAATGTGAAATTCCCGCGGAAGGTCGCGGCCAGGGACTGTGCGTGTGCAGGGCTGTGGACCATAAGGGAAGTAGAATTGGTGGTCGGCTTTTCTAGCAGAAGGAAAAGGCTGGGCTGGCAAGGGTGGGAACCAAATGACAGCCCCCTTTTGCTGAACCACCCCCTCATATTTTCCATCTACCTCCTCTCTCCTTCCCTCCCCCGCCCGCCCCAACCCACGCCTGGGTGGGCCAATCGCTGCTCCGCATTCCAGGCGCTTTCTCAGGTTTCTGCTGATCTTGCAGCGCCCAGAAATGGACCGAGCGGACCCGTAGCCGCACGCACCCTGCTCCACTCTGCGCTCCTAACAGCTCCCGGCGCGCGGCGCAGACTTGGCGAGGTCCGCGCGGGGGTGCAGGAAGCGCAGGGCACCCGAGAGCCATGTAGACCCAGGCTCTTGCTCGCCCGCCTCCTTCGGGATCGAATCAAGGGCTCCTGTAGTGCTCGGAGGGGGCGAGAGTGCTGTTTATCGTCATTTGCTTCAGAGCTTCGGGAGAGGGTGGCATTTTGATTTTCCGCCCCGCATCCTCCGGAACTCCCTGCACCAGAAGAGAGGACACAGACTCCGGGCTGCTGGCAATGGGTGAGAATGGGGGTAGGGAATAGACATTTCCCCTGTAGCTGCTCAGCAAAACGATTATCCAACTGAAGGGGTGTAGGACGAGGAGCGAGGGCTGCGAGTTTGCCCCGGCGCCTCTCGGATGCTGCGGCGGCGGCGGCCGCGACTCCCGCCCGGGTACTGCAAAACCAACCTGCCGCATTCGGACTCGGGCTCTCAGCGGATTCAGCATCACCCCTGCGCCAAACCGACTGGCCAGGTAGGGGGCTCCCCATTTTGGGGCTGCAGAAGGGGGGATTGGGAGTATGGGTGGGGAAAGCTGGGGGTGTGGGGATGCTGCCTGGGACCTGGAGCTCCCCCAGCGTCTCTCGGCGCTTTTCCGATCTCTAGTTTAATGAAGTTGGAAGCAGATCGGCTGTTGGGCACTGGGGAAAGTGGGATGGGAGAACCCCAAACTTGGATTTCCGGGTGTCTGCGTGTGTCTGTCTGTGTGTATGTCCAGCAAAAGTCCAGTGCTTTCTTAAAAAAAAAAAAAAAAAAAAAAAAAAGCTAGAGGTCTGTGCTCTTCGGTGTCTGTAGGTCCGTCCCATCTGAATGCTTCTGATTTTCTACCCCCGTATCACTTTCTATTTCTCTGCAGCGTCCATCGATCGCCCTGGTGGGAGCTTAGAAGGCGGCGGGCGAAGAGGGGTAGGAGGGGGGAGAGCCGAGGAGAAGCAAAGGGGGTGTCAGGCGAGGGGATCTGCTCAGCTGGCTCTGCACCCGGTCCTAGGAGAGCTCGCGGAGGGGAAGGGAGGCCAGGGTGACCCCTGAAACGATGGCCCGGCCCGCTAGAACAGCACTGCGTTAAGGCACCTCAGAGCAGGAAGAAACACCAACCCTCCCCCCACCCGAACCCTGGGCAAAAAGCTGCACCTTGGGCCGCAGGAAGGGGGATTCCTAACGGAGCAAAAGGCAGGGTGGAGGGGAAGGGAACCAGAAGCGAAGTCGCAGATCTCTCGACCTGCCGGCTTCGAAGGCCCTCCCCCTGAGCGCGGGGGAGAAGAGCACTGCGGTGGGGGGGGCGCTTGGGTCCCCCCCACCCTCTTTCTTCGTCCTTCCTACCGCTGGCCCTCTCCTGGTCTCTCACCCCTGTACCCGGCTTCCACCATGACGGTGATGTCTGGGGAGAACATGGACGAGGCATCGGCCGCCCCGGGCCACCCCCAGGATGGCAGTTACCCCCGGCCGGCGGACCGCGACGACCACGAGTGCTGCGAACGCGTGGTGATCAACATCTCTGGGCTGCGCTTCGAGACGCAGCTCAAGACCCTGGCGCAGTTCCCCAACACGCTGCTGGGCAATCCTAAGAAACGCATGCGCTACTTCGACCCCCTGAGGAACGAGTACTTCTTCGACCGCAACCGGCCCAGCTTCGACGCCATCCTCTACTACTACCAGTCCGGGGGCCGGCTGCGGAGGCCGGTCAACGTGCCTCTGGACATGTTCTCTGAGGAGATTAAATTTTACGAGCTGGGCGAGGAGGCCATGGAGAAGTTCCGGGAGGACGAGGGCTTCATCAAGGAGGAGGAGCGCCCCCTGCCCGAGAAGGAATACCAGCGCCAGGTGTGGCTGCTCTTCGAATACCCAGAGAGCTCGGGGCCCGCCAGAGTCATCGCCATCGTTTCAGTCATGGTCATCCTCATCTCCATCGTCATCTTTTGCCTGGAGACTCTACCCGACCTGAAGGATGACAAGGACTTCACTGGCACGGTCCACCACATTGACAACACCACGGTTATCTACAATTCCAACATCTTCACGGACCCCTTCTTCATCGTGGAAACCCTATGCATCATCTGGTTCTCCTTTGAACTAGTGGTGCGCTTCTTTGCCTGCCCCAGCAAGACAGACTTCTTCAAAAACATCATGAACTTCATTGACATCGTGGCCATCATTCCCTATTTCATCACCCTGGGCACCGAGATAGCTGAGCAGGAGGGCAACCAGAAAGGCGAGCAGGCCACTTCGCTGGCCATCCTTAGGGTTATCCGGTTGGTAAGGGTTTTTAGAATCTTCAAACTCTCCCGCCACTCTAAGGGCCTCCAGATCCTGGGCCAGACCCTCAAAGCTAGTATGAGAGAGCTAGGGCTGCTTATTTTTTTCCTCTTCATCGGGGTCATACTGTTTTCTAGTGCAGTGTACTTTGCTGAGGCGGAAGAAGCTGCGTCGCACTTCTCCAGTATCCCCGATGCTTTCTGGTGGGCGGTGGTGTCCATGACCACTGTAGGATACGGTGACATGTACCCTGTGACAATTGGAGGCAAGATCGTGGGCTCCTTGTGTGCCATTGCTGGTGTGCTGACAATTGCCCTGCCCGTACCTGTCATTGTGTCCAATTTCAACTATTTCTACCACCGAGAAACTGAGGGGGAAGAGCAGGCTCAGTTGCTCCACGTTAGCTCCCCTAATTTAGCCTCTGACAGTGACCTCAGTCGGCGCAGTTCCTCTACTCTCAGCAAATCAGAGTACATGGAGATCGAAGAGGATATGAATAATAGCACAGCCCATTATAGACAGGCCAATATCAGAACTGGCAATTGCACCATAGCTAACCAAAACTGTGTTAATAAGAACAAGCTACTGACCGATGTTTAAAAAGCCCCACTTAGCAGCTTGAAAGACTTAAAACAAAACTCTAGTGACCCATGTCACTCTTTGTTGATACTTTACTAAGTAGTCTTTGAATGCTCTATTTAACTCTCAATGCATTGTTGCATTGCGGATTTTGGGGGTGGCCAACCAGAAGCTTCCAAGATCCATGGGAAAAAAAAAAGAAACTATTTTCATTTTATTAAAAAATGGAAAAAGAAAGTGTGTTTTCTAAAACTGGTTTAAAAAATTATGTCCATGAGCTAGTTAAAATAAGATTCATATGCTTCCCCATACTGAAACATTTGTAATCCTTGGACTTCTTTAACTTTTTTCTTTGAACTAAAAACCAGATGATCACTTAGAAATATAAAATTAAAAGTTGCATGGGACTTTAATAGAAAATCTTTGCAAACTGCATAGCACATTTAAAACAGTGCATCTGATGTATTATATATAACATGATATACCAGCCAAATGGGCAACGAACAAATGTTTTTATTTTGATCAACCAAACTGCATCTTACAAGGTGAAAAAAAAAGCAAATAAAATTACTTAAGACTGGTTTACAAAGCACCTTATCAATCTGATACTGGTCCTGGTCTGTAGGAATTTTCCTTCTGCCCCATTTCTCTTCTATCCAAACTATTCTCTAAGAAAAAGATACTGAATTAAATCAATTGATTCATCTGCAGTGCTAAGTTTCTCACCTGCAGGTGAGCCCAACGCAGGTCTTTTCTCAATGGTCCTGTACCCTGACCCCTGGCCTCTAGAACTGGATGTAAACCTTAGCCTCCTTATTGCAAGAGAAAACAAATGGAGTTAAATGTCAGCATGTTTGATTCTGATAATATTTATTTTACAATCGCATGCCAAGAACATTAACTCAAACAATAGGGGATAAGCTTACGTTTGAATCGACTCTTCTAAAAACAGATCCTTTTTCATTTGCATTCACCGAAAGTGCACTCCTTCATTTATTAACTATTTTATTAGTAAATAAAGTACTGTATTTAAGTGCATATGTTAGTCAGATGGGAACAATAACTTTTTTGGAGCTCAAAGCATGTTCTCTTATTCAGCATTATGGCCTATTTGATTAAGGTGTATCTTGAATTAATTAATGCATGATTTCAGTAAAAAAAATGAAAATAGTAAAAATTACAAGTTTGTGGGATGAAGGGCCCAAAGAAATAATGGGGGGTGGGGGTGGGGGGGCACTCAGTCAATTTTCCTGCCTTTGCTCAGGGAAATGTCAGATTTCTGTGCAGGTGTAGGCAGAGAGAGGACCAATATACCATTCCTTAAAAGGAAGCTATGTAGAAAACTAAATAAGTCATCAAGGTATATACAGCAACATCTAAGAACAAATATTATTTCTAGCTGAAGATAAACAAGCAAAACAAACAAACACAAACAAAAAAGGTGCAATACTGCATGTTTTTTGGTGCATTCTTAAGATGTAAATGAAAATGTTTATCTATCGTATGCATCCAAAGCAGAGCTTTTTTGCAGTCATGATTTGAAGTCTGTAGAGACTTTGATCCTCCCCTTGAGTCTCCCTGAAGAAACTTAACCAATTGATTTAATAGTTGCTTAGTGCCTTTATCCTGTACCCACAATGAACTGCAGAAAGTGCCTCCATTCACACAGTTGAGAAGTTATGTAACAAAGGGAGGAAGGGTTGGGGCACAGATATTTTGCTTTTCTTTTTCCATCTTCGCTGTTTCACTTCACCACTATGGGAAGACCACACCATCCTGAACCCTGGAGAGGAGAGATCCAGGAGGGTGCTGTTTCTCTGGCCATCCGCTGGACTGAGTCCCTTTGGCAGCATGATGTAGGATGTAAACTAGCACCTGAGACCCAGCTTCGAACTGGACATGAACCACGAACTTGTTTGTTTCCTTTTCACCAGAAGCCAAGATAAACTCTTTGGAAATTTGTTTCCTCTCAAGGGCCACTCTGGACATTCAAGGCTTCCTCAGGTCCAGTGTAGTGTTTCTTGCACATTTTCTTATTCCTCCTCTATTAACAACAGCACTTTGCAAATCTCTGATAGTCTGATCTTTACAGGCATCATTGCGGCTGTGGGAACACTCAGTTCACAGTAACTTTTCCTCGGCCCTCCTTTCTGGCCCACTCCCTTCAGATATTTCCAGCGATGCCTCTATAATCCTCCCACCTGGCGATCAGTTCACAGGCTGAGCATATAAATTCTGCCACCCCAGACGCCCAGCCCAGAGAATAGCTGAGACCCTGTGCCTAGCTGAAAGAGAGCCATATAACACAGGCCTCTGGGGCCAGCAGCTATCCACCAATGGAGAGGCACTCAGCATCTTTTTAAGAACACCAAGTGGGGTCTTCATTCTGCATTTAGCATGTGGCCACCTGCTGCTGACCACCTTACATTCCTGCTCTGCTTCTTCTGGAAATCTTCCCTGTCACACCCATCCCTTCCCTGACCCTATCCTAGAACTAGCAGTGAGGAAATAAATGAAGAAACTAGAGTAACACCCAGGCTGGCTGATTCTGTTTAAAGAAAGAACATGGATATTTTATTTTCATGTGCTGCTTCTATAATCTGTAAGACTAAAATAACACCATGAAATAAGAAGGGCCAGGACGGCACACATCTGACCACAGGGCATAAACCCTCCTTTGTGATGCTTCCTTCTGATTTGAACCTTGACTCATCCTGGCTATTTCTCTCCTACCTGCTTAAAAGTTCCCAGTTGGGAGAAAATGCCAACCTCCTCAAAATTTCTGGGGATAGGATATCTTGATATTAGACTCTAAGGTCTAGGACACACAGAACTTGAAATGTTGCACTCTTGTCAACAGCAATAATCCACTCAATAATCCACTGCAGGAATGGATGGGTCAGAGGATGAGAAAATGGGAGCAAGACTGATTAGATGGCCTTTGGCTGCCTGGTGTTCCTCTCACAATTAGATGCTGGACTGGTGATACAGGAAAAAGTGCATGTGTTACAGGAAAAAGTGCTGCATGCAGTGAACCTGTCAGCCTGGGAAGAGTTGTCATTATGAATTTGGGTGATATGGGGAAAATAAATGCTGCTTATCCATCTGTAGCTCATTGTAACCAAGTCAGTAAGAATGGAGTACAGGGACTATCTGTATAGCATAGGCATGCCACATTTGACAAAGCTCTTACCCCATGCACTGTAATGTGCTGAAATGCTTTTGTAGACCTGAAGGTGCACTTAACAAAAATGCCTATTAAGGAGTGACTATCTTTTGGTTTACTTACATATATTTAATTAGGCTTTTCACCTTTTCATCCCCTTTCTAGGTCTTGAGCTTTAAAGGCTCATGTCCTGAATACTTGTTTTCTCCAGGAGAAGACTTCTGACATGCTGATAGCCATTGCTCAGCTTTTCCAGTGTTTGGGGGGCCCTAGTTCAATAGGGTGGCAGTGGAAGAGTTGGGTCACACCAGGGCTGTTAGCCGTCCCCGAATCTGTGAAGTGGTTAACTCACCTCAAGTGATCTGAATTAGAGAGACCAAAGACATTAATTTCCTTTGTCCTCAGATTTATAGAAGACAGATTGTAACCAGGAAAGGTTTTTGTTTCTGCATCTCCTCTCCCTCATCTGTGTATAGCCCTCCCTCACTTCCCCTCAAGAATTGAGTTCTGATTACCAGTTAAAACTGTTCATTGGGAGTGTATTAGTGAGTTAGCCTAGCAAAATCAAATGGACCAATAGTAAATGCTTCTCCTGGAATATGGCCGATGGACAGTCAATTCTCTAAAATCAAACTGTGCAGTGGGTTTAGATTCTTTGTATTGTGTATAGTTATAGATTTTTCAAATTAGTTACTATCTGAAAAGTCAACAAAAATAGTTTCCTAGCTCTCCTATTTAATATAGGAGACCTCAAAACACATGCTTTTAAATAATTTTACAATTGCATTTTCTTTGTTTGGTAGATTAGATTGAACAAAAAGGAGAAAGGGAACATCAGCAGAAGGCAAGTCCCCATTTCTTCCAGGAATGACTTATTTCGGGGAGTGGTGAGAATTGGTGGGTGGTAACCATCCATAGTATAAAATTGTTAGAAAGACTATAAACTGCCAAACAGCCATTTTATCTTCCCGCTTTTTCAAGAAAGGATGAAGTCCTTCAGCGCTTACGTTCATTTCAAGAAGACAGATAAACAAACTACAGTTTTTAAACCAGACACAACCCAAGTTGAGTTGTTATCTCAGGAGGTGGTTCTCATCCACCATTTGGTGTATTAATACTCGTATTTATATTATGGAATTTCAGGGTATATGTGAACATGTCCAGTATGACTCAGGTAAACCTTAGAAGAATGTACATTACTTACCATTTTTGTAAAGAAGCAAACAAGAGCTGAGTTGTTAACCAAAACCGTTCCATTACCTTGGGTCACTGTGAGAATTCATTCAGGGTATAGGTGTAAGGTTTAGAGGTCTTGGGATCAAGTGCCAGTCTCTGTTCAGGAAAAAATGACCATTGACTTTATTAGGCAGTCTAGAGTGTATGTTAAGGGGTGAAGCTCTGCTGACCTCAGGACTTTAAAGAGATTAAGGAGATTAGCCCTGGTCACAGTGATTTTCATTTAGGAGCTAACTAGGAGTTTACTTTTTATGACATGAGACTTTTAAAGAGTATAGAAAAGTTTTGTTCTATAATCAGAGAGGAAGAAGAAATGGTGTAAGGAAACAAAACAAAACAAAACAAGCCACAAAATCCCTTGCAAAATATTCCAGACCAAAAGTTGTCTCCTCTCCCAAACATGCAAAAACACCTTTCTTCTCTTCAGTGCACTGTTTTATGCAGCAACTCTAAGTAGACAGCATGGACTTTAGAAAACATACCTCTAACAGTAAAGGTAAAATATTACCAAGGTTAAAAACAAAAATTGAGTTTATTAGTTTAAAGTGCACCATCAGGACAACAAATCATTTAAGCTGAAAAAGCGTTCTTTTATTTCTTGAGTTTGCCAGTTGCTTACACCTTGAGTTAAGGACATGTCTCATTTTCACCTACTGTGCATTTCTCCTGCCCTAACTGTTTAATATGTCAGGTAGAGGACATTGAATGTTATGAATTGAGAACCTAATTGAAGCGCATAGTTTTCATCTATGCAATTTTACTTGCTTCTGTCACTTTATGATCTGTTCATATCTGGCATCAATTAAAGATAATTTTTAAGGATCTTATCAAAGAATATCTTGACTGGTTATTTGTCTCTTGTTTAACTGGCCTTTTGGGAAGCTTTTCTTATGGGATCTCATTAATAACATGAAAAATCCAAAATAAAATTATGAGCAGCCTTTTTTTTTTGAAACTCCTGAACTATTTCTTCTGTGCAAGAACATACACTGGGGTTCAATTTTGACAATAAATTCAGTGTGGACTCAGGTAGGATCCCAAGGAGAGCCCTTTGGAATTTGACCTGTGAAAGAAGTGGAGATCGAGCTTTGAAAAGGGAAAAAGAATGAATCCCAAGGGAGTAAAGTAATTGATTATATTTGCTTAAATTGTTTTTGATTTGAAACTGTATTTTTATTAATAATCTAAGCTTTTCAGGAAGGATAATGTGTGTGTGTGTGTGTGTGTGTGTGTGTGTGTGTGTGTGAGACAGAGCTGTGGTCTGGCATCAAATAACTTGATGGTTACAAAATTGTGTTAGAAGTGATTTTGATGTGGAAAAGCGAAGTGATTCCTGTTCTTTACAGACTTTCCTCACGTAGTTCTTCATGTGGTTAACATGTCTTTCTTCCTTTTTTTTTTTTTTTTTAATGAACTGGTACATTTCTTTTTGATTCTTGTTAAGATTTAGAAGTTCTCTTTTCTTCCTTGTGAATATCATATTTTATACAAGCTCTTTTATGTCAGAGCAAACATGGTTACATGCTTTATGACAGGTGCCTGTTTTACGCCAAATGCATTGGGTAGCTGGGCTGGTTTGTCATCATAGAATTGTATTGCATTATGATGGGTTCAAGTTGTAAGATCTGGAGATGAATCTTGCTTTTGCTGTAGAAGTTGCTACTGAAAGTAGACCATGAGGCTGGGCAGGCTGCCCATGATTTTTCTGTTGTGGTCGGAAAACTCCCAGGCTGAGTTCTGACAGACAAAGGTAAGAGAAAGCCAGAACTACATCAATGGCAGTGGGCAAATGAGCCAGGACATTCACAACCCTGAGTGTGCTTCTCAAAGCTCAGCCTTGGAAAGGTCTTCCTGAAGCAGAAGCAGACAGATCCAGGTAGCTGCAGGAATAAGGCTATAACTGGAAACTTTACTGTTTACAGAGCTTCAAAAATAAATCATCAGTTTTAAAAGAGGTCAACCAGAGGAGTCAAGAACAGAGAGCTGATGTGATCTGATTCCAGCCATTTTGCCACTGGGTAGGGAAGCTGGCGTCTACTTCCTGCAGTCAGTGTAGACTTGCGAAGTCCCAGGCTTACATGTGGAGGGAAAAGTAACCCTGAGGCTGGGCACAGAGTGCTCCTCTGCAAAATCCAGTTGCAGACCTAGGACAGCATGGTCACACTGCACTACGGTAAAGCAGCCTTTTGAACTAGCTTAAATGCAGGTAATTGGAAATATCCTATTTAATTAATTGAATCTTATGTACTATAGATTTTTAGATGCACCACATTCATAAAAAAACAAAGAAAATTGACAGTTATGACCCATCATTAAATTGATTCATCCCACTTTTAGAGATGTAAACTTTTTTTTTTTTAAAAAAAGGAATCTTAGAATTGATAAACTACAGTGATTCTAATGTTCTTTCCCATTTGTTTCCTGGTGTGATGATAGGTTTGGATTCTAAACTTGTTTTTAAATTTGGCAGTTTTTTTCAGACCTAATCCCTGGCTAAAGTCTTTAGTTCTTCCTTTAACTGTCTTTTTATCCCATTGTGCTTATGCTTTGGAGCTCCTTGTCGCCATGCTGTTTAGCATCCAGAAATCATTTACTCAGCAAGAGCTTCTGATTTAATCTGTTCAGAAGGAGGTTTGGTCTCCCTGTTCTCCCTCCCTTGCCCTTCAGTACCACCCCTTCTATTACCGGATGATCAGAACCTTTGGCAGCCTTGGATTTTATCAAGTTAAAGTCAATCTGACACTCATTCCCAGTGAGCTGCTAATAGCAACACCTCCCTCCAGTGTGTATAGCTCTCTTTGCAGCTTTCCAATCACTTCCACATTAATTATGTTGCTTTATTCTACTTGGTGAATTTGATAGAGCTGACACTGCTATCCTTGTTTTATAGTCCAAGGCACCTGCCCAAGGTTGCTGAGTGGAGGGATCAGGCCCATGCTTATTGATGATTCCATGGCAGGGACTCTGAGTGTTTATCAAGTCGATGGAATGCCAGAATGTGTAATGTCACTTGTTAAAGAAAGACCAATGGGCTTTGGATAGAGGTAAGCTCCTTGAGCCCTCAAATTACTCATTTCTAAAATGGAAATATATAGTAAATTTAGTAACATAAGATTGTGTGGATGAAAGGAGACAATATAGGCAAACATGTTTGGTAAATTCTAATGTGTTCTATAAATGTGAGATACTAATAGATATATGATTAATTATAATGATGAACGGAGGAGCAGGGGGAGGAGCCCTTTGGATAATTCCTCTTCAGAAGAGGAACTACACTTTAAAAGAATACTTCAGGAAGATCAAAAAATTAACTATAAGTGGTATATATATATATATATATATATATATATATATATATATATATATATATATATATAATGCAATAGTACTCAGCCATAAGAAAAGATGAAATACTGTCATTTGCAACACATGGATAGATCTTGAGATAATAATGCTAAGGGAAATAAGTCACACAGAAAAAGTTAAGAACCATATGATTTCACTCACATGTGGTATATAAAACTGAAAGCAACAAATGAACAAGATGAACAATAAAAACTCGTAGACACTGATAACAGTTTAGCAGTTACCAGAGAGGAAGCAGGAAGGGGGAAGGTGATAAGGAAAAAGGGGACCAAATATATGGTGATGAAAGAAAATTTGACTTTGGGTGGTGAACACACAACACAATATACAAATAATATACACTTGAATTGTATACTTGAAACCTATATAGTTTTATTAATCAGTGTCACCCCAATAAATTAAATTTTAAAAAAAAATTTTAATTAATTGTATGATGGTAAAATTTGAAGACTTGGGGCAGAGATGTTTTCAGCAGGAATCTTCAGTACATCCCGTGTCTAATATCCAGTATGCAGCAGCCCCACAGAACACTGAGGAACTATTTCTAGTTTGTTTCTCCCTTATCCTGAGATATAATATGATTTTACATCCCCACACCCCAAATGTCAAGGGTAAATTTTGCCTTGCAATAAGTTGAGGAACTAGAAGGTATCTTTAATAATTTACATCTCTTCTGATTGCCTCATTTCCCCCATGTGCACAATATTGTGTGATTTGATTTTTTTTTCTTTCCACCTGTGACTATTGAGAAATAAAGCAAGACGTTGTTTGCAAAGTTTTTTCATATCCTTGTCTGAGAGACATTAAGTAAATATAAAAACTTATTTATAACTTTCTTTGCTAAAAATATAATAACCCTGGCAAGCATACATGAGTCAATACAATCTTTTCTTGAATAGCACATACTACAAAGATGCTTATAAAAATTTATGTTATAATGTCTCTATGATGGTCCAGCCCTTCTTTCTTAAAATTGATTGGATAAAGTAGCTGTGATTTAAATAGCAATAAAACTTCTACCTGCTTTTCTTAAGGAATTTCATTGCAATTAAGTAAGGACTTGAGTATCTGTTAGAATTTGTGGTTCATGAAATATTTTCCTAGAGAATAACATTCAGGGGCTAGATTGAGTTCTTAAACCAATTAAATGACTTTTAAAAATAGATTGTACATGATATGTTCATGTTTGCTGTAATGGATAACGTTCTCAATATTTTTTCAAGTGCTGAGCATTAAATGCATTTTAGGAATGTTTTCACAGAAACTAATTCCAGTCGAAATTTATTTTTTGAGAATTAAAATCAGAAGATGATCAGTGAGTAGAGGCTTAAGTTTAGGATAATTATGTCTTGAGCTCAGGACCAAATCCAACTTTTATTAAAAATGCTATTCGTCAATATATTGAGTTAAGAGTGTTTGGGAATTTAAAATACTTTATCTCTATAGTGATTTTTTCTTTTGCACTTTATACAATCTCATGATGTCACTATTTCAGAAAGGAAGTAGTTTTGTTTTATGTGAATTTCAAAGAGAATCTCTCTGAGACTAAGATTCACTCCACCAAATGTTTCCTCTTCGTTAATAAACAAAATATTTTTTTAATCTGACAGAAAGTTGTGTGCATGTCAGTCCTAAAAAAAGGGGTACCCAGCTCAGTTTTTGGAAGATCACAGGATATTGGCTTATTGTTAAAGGACATTTCTAGTTAAGACAATATGACTTTCTTTTAAGTCTCCAGAGGATGGAGATCACTTTTGTTGGCATTTAGAAAATAACGTTTATCCTTAATAGATAGATATAAGTACTCTAAACATAATTTAATCACAATGTTGATAATTCAGAAAACAAAAGAATTGAACTGTATATCATACATAATGATTAGCATGTTGGAAGAAGTGTTTGTCTACTGCTAGATTCCAAGAGGTACGTTAAAGCCATGTTGCAAGACAGTGACACCCACTAGATGGGCAAAAAAAGATTTTTTAGCATGACAAAGTCAAATACTTTACTCTAATTATAATTCTCAAGAGTTTGCGTAATGTATATTATGGGTCACATAAGAACAATCATGTTTTATCTGCCTGAAGGTAGAAAATATGGCCAGGACAACTTTGAGTCTCTAGTTTCAAATGAATGATTAGGAAAGGAGCTGACATTGCGGAGATTTGAGACCATGGCTTATGCGTTGCACTGTGCATACTTAATAAGTTTAAGTCATTCGTGAATTAACTGTGGCTATTAAGATGGCTAATAATAGTTAATCAGTTAATGTGCTCTAACGTTAAGTGATGGACAATTATGCTGTTTTGAAAAAGCCATATAAATTGTCTTATAGGTCAATCACTGAGCTCAGTGGTCAGCTAAGTTGTGATGGAAATGGTTGATGGACTTGGCACTAAATTATCCAGGAAATGTGCTTATGTTCAGTAAAATAGACTCTTTGTTATCACTGGTTATATTGGCAATCTTACATAGGAAGAGAAATCCATTAGATGACTTTACGGTCTGATCTCAGCCTTAGAATTCTAGTGTTCAAAACGAAAGAACAAATTTTCTGTAGGTCCCAAACCTACATACTGACCTAAACGGAAAATGATTAAAGATGATTTTAAAAGGCAAAGTCTTGAGAATAACCATGTTTTATTTAAATGTGTTTCCTTTATATCTGATGATTTTATGTCAAGTGTAAATTTCCACCATTCATATAAATTATACAATTACTTTGTGAATGAAAATTCTTAACATCTCAGCCTGTTGCAGCAATTCCCAACTTCTCTGGCTGGACCGACATTTAACTCTCATTGTATTGGCTTCACTTCCCCAATTCAGTAAACACTGTAATGGAAATTCTAAACAAAAACTGTTGTCTCAGTGTCCCCTTTTGGGGGGAGGAATCTTATTGTGTTTCATGTTGACAGAGGTTATAATTTTAATTAAAATAGTTTATTGATAATTGAGTTTCCTCTCAAGACCTGAAGCTGGAACATTTCCAGAACATACATTTCTTCATCTATTCTCGTTGAGACTGGACTGGTGAATTTTTCACATATATCTCTGATTCCTTCAGAGGTCAGATATCGGCAGTTAATCTTTCCTGGAAAATTATTCATATACTTAGACCATCTGGGATTTGATCTGTTAGATCATCATCTTTTGCACTTATGATTGTACACATTATATTATTTCTTGAGAGCCTTGAAACTTATTTACTGGCACTTCAGTGTGTATACCTTTCAAGAGTAAAAGTGGGAAAATGGGCTAGGCATTTAACTTGAGGATAGAGAAATAGGACTCTAAAACGTAAGTGTTGATGGAGAGGTCTCTAAGAATTGGAAATTATATGCCAGGTATATTTTATTCCTTGCTTATGTTATTAAATGCTCATACATCATTTATTTTGAGGAACATAAATGCCTAACCCTATCCTCAGTTCATACATGTGTGTGCACACACCTATACACTCTGACCTGTTCTCATCTACCTGTCCATAAACCTGTAGGGTCACTTTTGCTATTGGGCAGATAAGTGTTAGCCCAAATGAGAGCACTCTTAATTAATACTAAAGATTTGTGGCCACTCTCTTTTAATTAAGTGGAAAAAAACTCCATAAAGCTATCATGATAGTTTTTCATTTTGCAGTTAAAGAAATTGCCATTTAATGAAAGGAAAAAAAAAAAACCAGCAGAAGTTGAGGTTCCTAGGGTATATTCCTTTGGGCTCTGATTCTCTTCTGCCTAGATTTACACTCCATTGCTGCTCAGACAGCTCATGCACATGGTGACAGAAAGTAGCCTGAGGTAGACAATATGTATGTGGCTCTCTGTTAGGGCTAGAGATGTGGCCATCTCTGAACATTGGTCTCTTCATGCCTACTCCATTTCTTTCTACTTCGTTAAATTAAAAAAGTATGTATTTTCTGTCATATATCCACTGTGGAAGCAACATTCCTAATGGAATCTTTAGGTTATCACCTTGGATTTGCACAATTTGCATTTGTAGGCCCATGGTATGTCTCTATATTACTCCAAGACTTTGTGTGCTGGTTTATAAATGTAGGTAATAAGAAGAATCTCTCAAAAATGCTATGTGGCTGACTTGCAAGTGCCAAACTATTTGATACTTTTTGAAGAAAGGTGTCTTA